>JANAVB010033820.1:16555383-17155383 GCA_029216955.1 Iris pallida | reverse complement strand
CTCTTACCTGCTGCTGGCATAGCACGTTTGTGGCGCATGGCCCGTGCCGCCTTGAATTTCTTTGTACTAGCCCGCTGGGGTGCATAGTACTCAGCATCCAAATTCTCCTCGCCATTACAGCAAGTGAGTCTGTCAAAGACAGAGACTTTTTGTGGCGCATCAGAGGTGATGCGCGGGGCATTGGCTGTGCCCCTGCTCAGTCGACGCATCTTCCTCGCCTGAGAGGGAGATGGCTGGGGAACGTGGCAAACCGCACGCTTCCCTGAGAGATGCGCTGCATCAGCGGGCGCACCTTGGTTGCTGAGAACGTCAGCAGGAAGGGAGGGCTGGATTGGCGCATTTCCTTCAGTGGTGGTGCTCGAGGTGTCGACCTTGCGCACGCAGACACGGCGGGTCTTCTTTGGCTTCGGCAGCCGCTTCGAAGGACTCGCACTTCCTTCAGAAATGAACTCCTCGTACGCCTGTTGATTGAGGCGTACGACCAGCATTTTGTGGGAGGAGCCCACCTTCACGTCGTCGGCCTGTGACACGACTTTCTTGGAGGAAGAGAAAGAGGTCCCCAGCAGAGTCGCCAGCTTGTTTGCCATTAAAATTGTTTGATTGAAAACTTTAATACAAACCGAACAGTGTTACAATATAGGACTTAGATGTAGTCCTAGGAGTACACTTTTGTTTAATCTGGGTTCCTAGTGCCAATGGAGCGAGTGGTAATGCGTTGACTCCGTTGACGGGCTGATGACGGTTATCGGTTCTCTGAAGGTGTAGATTGCTCTGGGTACTGGAGCTTGCCGAGAGGAGAAAGACGTTGAGTGTCTGTCCCTGTCTCTCTGGTGATTCTCTATGGATTCTATGCGATGTCCTCTGTGTGTGTGTGTCAGAAGGAAATGATCCCTCTATTTATAGCTGGGCAGGTTGGCTGCTCATGCGCGCATATGTAGGATGCGCCGTGTCACCCTCATTTCCCGTATTTCCCGTATTTCGTATTTATATTCGTATCTGGATTTTGGCATGTATTTTTATTTTTCTCGACTTATGGAATTTTGGTATTTCTCGTATTTTGGGTTTTCTCATGGCTCGATTTTATTGGGTTGGTCTAGTTCGGTTTATGCATGGAGCACCTTAACCTATGCTACCCCTCATCCCCACCACAACTCCCCCTCTTTAAAACTCCACCAATATTTTCTCTCTCCTCATAACCACCATTTATTTCCTTCTTCTTCTTCTTCTCCTTCCTCTACACAACTCTCCCAACCCTAGGCAAGTACATCTTGCCACTACATGAGAACCCTCTTTTCCTTGTCCATTTGATAGATTAGGACATGGTGATCAATATTAGTTCTTGGCTTTTTGTGATTTGGTGTCTCCATTACTCTAGATCTAAGTTTTCCTATTTTCGGATTTTGCATGTTTTGATCCATTTTGGTTGGAGTTCTGTGGGTTTTGATGTTTCCACGTGGAAGAGCATTCAGTTTCACTCCAGTTGGAACTTTGGAAATCCGGATTTGGAGTTCGAATGGCCAAGTTATGGTGCTGTGTAGCCTTGAGTTCAACCATGGTGTTCTTGCTGTTTGGAGAAGACAGTGAGCAGTGTATTGAGCTTCTTAACTTACGCCACTGAGCCTTGGATACGCTTCCTGTTGGAGGCGTGTCTCCTGCGTGCGTGCTTTTGTGCGTACGCAGACTTGAGAGTGCGTGACTTTTCATGTACGCTGCTCCCTTGAGCGTGCGTGACTTTTCATGTACGCTGCTCCCTTGAGCGTGCGTGACTTTTCACGCAGCTGCTTCCTTGAGGGTGCGTGACTTTTTCGCACAGCTGCTTTCTTGAGCGTGCGTGACTTTCACGCAGCTGCTCCCTGTAGCGTGCGTGACTTTTTACCTATGCTGCTCTCTCACCGTGCCTGACTTTTCACCTACGCTGCTCCCTGTAGCGTGCGTGACTTTTCACCTACGCTGCTCTCTCAGCGTGCGTGACTTTTCACCTATGCTGCTCTCTCAGCGTGCGTGACTTTTTACCTACGCTGCTCCCTGTAGCGTGCGTGACTTTTTACCTATGCTGCTCCCTTGAGCGTGCGTGACTTTTCATGTACGCTGCTTCCCTTGAGCCTGCGTGACTTTTCATGTACGCTGCTTCCCTTGAGCGTACGTGACTTTTCATGTACGCTGCTTCCCTTGAGCGTGCGTGACTTTTCATGTACGCTGCTTCCCTTGAGCGTGCGTGACTTTTCGCGTACGTAGCTCCCCCTGCGTGCGTGACTTTTATGTACGCTGCCCCCTGACCCCTTGCTTAACCCATTGGCTCTTGGAGTTTTAGTCTTAATTCTTTAAAGCTTTGCTCTTCTATAGCCCTGTATATTGATATTTTATTAGATATTTTACGTCCATTTTATATCCTTACGCCTTTTGTCCTGAACTTGATAATCACGAATTTTCTGGATATGTTTGGAATTGATAATTGAGCATGACCTGATAAGTGGCCCGTCGTGGCGCACTCCTGACTAGTACACTTGATATGATAATCTGACCTGATATATCTTGAATAGCTGTTGCGACGGCTACCTGACATGACATGACCTATATAATTAACTTGGACACCGTGGACGATTGTGCTTGTACAAATAATCCAGTCCTGTCTTGCATCATGTCTAGGAGGGGACTCCTGAGTACCACGGTCAGGAGTACCTACTGAATTGGACTAAGGTTAATAATTAGTATAATTCACTAGTCATGAAGAGATGTTCCCCAGTTACAGGTGATCCCGTTATCCCGGCCGCAAATGTTTGGACTTGTAGCCTGCCGACGAGTAGGGCACATTTCCAGCCCACTGTTATGTGGGGCACTCTTGATTGTCACTTTAATGATTGAACTCTATTGTCACTCTAATGTATTGAACTCTCTAAATTGTCACTATAATGATTGCCTGGATAACCTGGATAGCTGCAGGGCCTGTGACTACTTGGAGCATCTCATTGTATCTTGCTAGTAACTAGGATTGTGATAACCCTAGTTAGTTAATGTAGAAAGCCGTAGGCAATGATTGGCCGTGATTGCTTGGATGGAGTCTAGTACAGTATAGTATTGTCTAGAATTGATTGATTGTAAGATTGTACCAGAATGATTGAATAATTGTCACTCCAGATTGTCACTATAATGATTGTCACTCCAGATTGTCACTATAATGATTGTCACTCCAGATTGTTATTTGACCTGATTTCTTATATTTATCTTGCCGATAAATGGTGAGAGAAACCAAGTTCCGTTCAGACGAAGGGTTACAACCCCGGTCCTTGTTTGGTTTACGGGTTGTAACCTAGCTATCTGAATAGTCCCATGGTTATCTCATCGTATATCATCCTGACATGCTTTTCCATATGTCCTATCTTTTAGTATTTCTATGCAAGATTGTCTTTTATAATTACCCATCATGCTTTTCTTAAATTACTGTCTCTTATTATGTAATTATACTATTGTGCTAATTTACTGGCTTTGTTCTTATTTTGTGGCCTCCTTTGTGGCACTTGCTCTTTCTGGGGTCTGACCCAGTTGGTTTTGTATGGCCAGATACCGGAGCAGCAGCAAAGGATCTACCTGTCTTCCAGCCCGATGGTGGTCACCAGGCGTAACCAGGGCATCGAGTGGGTTTCTTTTGTTCTCCCACTGTAATATTGTAAATTATTCTTTTGAGGCGTTTAGCCGATGAGCAAGTTTTAGCTCGATTGTACTTACTTACTGTCTGCCTACGGGCTGTAACATGATTGACAAGTCCCGGGGGTTGATCATGTATGACTAAACTCTTGCTAGTCCTCACATTTTGTAACGACTAGCTTCATGATCATCTGGATATGTAATGTTTGGGACGCCTTACAATTGTATATTTGGTGATCTGATATCTTGTGATTATTATTAGTTGGTTGAGATTTTGACAATAGGCTATTTTATGATATTAAGAGACTGATGGATTGTAGTGAAACCCTCACATATCTAGACAGCCGTGACCGTATAGCGGTGTAGATTCCATTCCGTTATACGTAGCTGGCTATGTCTGCCCCCGCTCTCCAGTATTCTGGTTCTGGGGCGTGACATGGTTTAAGTGGTGGCCCATACAGGTCTTGTCAATCAAGAAATATGAGGGTTACCGAATAGATGTCTCAATCTATACTCGCCCTTGATCTCTGCTTGTATCCTCTTGATTCCTGAAAATTCTTGTCCTGATCACATGCTTGTAATCGTTGATCTGTCCTGGTCCTTCCTTATTGTTTCCCTGTGTCGTCTTCCTCAGCGGCACTGCACCTGACCCTACCGATCAGCAAGGAGGAGCACCTCCCGTGGACCAGCAGCAACCAGAAGATCAGGCCCAGCACTCAGGAGCAGCCTCCCGAGTCGTACCTACTGGAGGAGAGCCTCCAGTTCAGCCAGTCCAGCCTGTAGATCCTTATGATGGCACTTTGGTGGGTCTCATCAGATCATTGTTAGCTTCCCAAGATCGTAGAGACGATGCATTACACCAGGCAGTGGAAGATGCTCTGAATAGAAGTGGACCCCGAGGGAACAGTACGGTCAACAGTTTTAAGCGCCTGAACCCTCCATTCTTCGATGGCAGCGAGGATGCCATTACAGCCGATGCTTGGCTACAAGATATAGAGGTAATTCTCGAAGCCGCGAAGACTCCAGAAGAAGAGAAGGTGGCTGTGGTACGCCTACAGTTATTGGATCTAGCCCGCAGTTTGTGGGCCCCACAAGCAGTGGGATTGACAACACCTGTCCCCTGGGCAGTGTTCAGCAAAACGTTCCAGACCAAGTATTATGATGCAGTGGCTCGGTATGACTTGCAGACCAGGTTCAGTAATCTTAAGCAGATGGGGAGGACGGTCGACGGATATACGGCCGAGTTTTCCAGACTCAGTCGGTTTGCCCCCACCTTGGTGGCAACCGAGTTTGACAGAGCGCAGAGGTTCCAGCAGGGACTTCACCTAGAGATTATATTGGCAGTAGAACAGTTCGAGCATCAGACCTATGATGCGGTGTTACGAGCAGCAAGGAGGCACGAGTATACCTCCCAGAGAATAGTGGACAGGACTGGAGGTCGGAAGCGGTCCCATAGTCAGATGAATCAGTCTTCAGCACCAGCCCCGGCAGCTAGGGCTTTGACTATTGGAACTCCGAGGCAAGCAACCTCAGTTACGTCGGTCCAGTACTCGACCCCGACGTACCCTCAGCAGAAACAGAAGCAAGCACAGTCTTCCGCCGTAGGCTGTTCTTATTGTGGAAAGCCTGGACACGTGGTAGCGGAGTGTCGCAAGGCGTTGGGATTATGTTTATTGTGTGGAGCACCGGATCATAGGGTGGGGTCCTGCCCTTTCAGAGTTGATTCAGCATCGACAGTATCTAGTCCTTCGGTTAGGGGACCAGCACCAGCACCAGTACCAGCTCCAGTTCACCAGCAACAGCAGTTCCCGTTCCCGAGGCCATTGCCGACTCAGGCCCAGACTTTCCAGCAACATAACCCGCGGCAGTTTGCCCTAGCCCAGGCTCAGGTTCAGAATCGACCGAGAGGTATATGTGTCCTCTCATCTTGCTTTTCTACCGTCATTATGCGGGGTGCATGACGTATTTCATGTATCCTAATTACAACGGTACATCCCGGACCCAAGCCATATCCTAGGTCATTCGAAACTGGTTATTGGTACCAACCTTTTCGTATGAGGATAGGCTTGTGTCCCTGTTTGACCAAGGGGAGAGACCTCAAGCGCAAGACTATCAGTTTAGTTCATGTTGCTTGCGTTCATCGCTCCTTGGGAGAGTCAAACGTGGGAGTGTGAGGATGATATCCGATCACGTTGTCCCTACTTGTTTGACTCGTGAGGCGTAATGTCTTTCTTATGCCTTACTTATTCCCTTCCTTGCTTGCATTATATGATTGTATGATTGGATTGCTTAGTGTAGCTTGTCTGTGCTTAGTATAGCTTGTCATGACAATCTCTAGCTCCTTGATTAAATTTCGAGGATGGAATTCTTTTAAGGTGGGTAGAGTTGTCACCCTCATTTCCCGTATTTTCCGTATTTCGTATTTATATTCGTATCTGGATTTTGGCATGTATTTTTATTTTTCTCGACTTGTGGAATTTCGGTATTTCTCGTATTTTGGGTTTTCTCATGGCTCGATTTTATTGGGTTGGTCTAGTTCGGTTTATGCATGGAGCACCTTAACCTATGCTACCCCTCATCCCCACCACAACTCCCCCACTTTAAAACTCCACCAATATTTTCTCTCTCCTCATAACCACCATTTATTTTCTTCTTCTTCTTCTTCTTCCTCTATACAACTCTCCCAACCCTAGGCAAGTGCATCTTGCCACTACATAAGAACCCTCTTTTCCTTGTCCATTTGATAGATTAGGACATGGTGATCAACATTAGTTCTTGGCTTTTTGTGATTTGGTGTCTCTATTACTCTAGATCTAAGTTTTCCTATTTTTGGATTTTGCATGTTTTGATCCATTTTGGTTGGAGTTCTGTGGGTTTTGATGTTTCCACGTAGAAGAGCATTCAGTTTCACTACAGTTGGAACTTTGGAAATCCGGATTTGGAGTTCGGATGGCCAAGTTATGGTGCTGTGTAGCCTTGAGTTCAACCATGGTGTTCTTGCTGTTTGGAGAAGACAGTGAGCAGTGTACTGAGCTTCTTAGCTTATGCCACTGAGCCTTGGATACGCTTCCTGTTGGAGGCGTGTCTCCTGTGTGCGTGCTTTTGTGCGTACGCAGACTTGAGCGTGCGTGACTTTTAATGTACGCTGCTCCCTTGAGCGTGCGTGACTTTTCATGTACGCTGCTCCCTTGAGCGTGCATGACTTTTCATGCAGCTGCTTCCTTGAGCGTGCGTGACTTTTTCACGCAGCTGCTTTCTTGAGCGTGCGTGACTTTCACGCAGCTGCTCCCTGTAGCGTGCGTGACTTTTCACCTATGCTGCTCTCTCAGCGTGCCTGACTTTTTACCTACGCTGCTCCCTGTAGCGTGCGTGACTTTTCACCTACGCTGCTCTCTCAGCGTACATGACTTTTCATCTATGCTGCTCTCTCAGCGTGCATGACTTTTCACCTACGCTGCTCCCTGTAGCGTGCGTGACTTTTCACCTATGCTGCTCCCTTGAGCGTGCGTGACTTTTCATGTACGCTGCTTCCCTTGAGCCTGCGTGACTTTTCATGTACGCTGCTTCCCTTGAGCGTGCGTGACTTTTTATGTACGCTGCTTCCCTTGAGCGTGCGTGACTTTTCATGTACGCTGCTTCCCTTGAGCGTGCGTGACTTTTCGCGTACGCAGCTCCCCCTGCGTGCGTGACTTTTGTGTATGCTGCCCCCTGACCCCTTGCTTAACCCATTGGCTCTTGGAGTTTTGGTCTTAATTCTTTAAAGCTTTGCTCTTCTATAGCCCTGTATATTGATATTTTATTAGATATTTTACGTCCATTTTATATCCTTACGCCTTTTGTCCTGAACTTGATAATCACGAATTTACTGGATATGTTTGGAATTGATAATTGAGCATGACCTGATAAGTGGCCCGTCGTGGCGCACTCCTGACTAGTACACTTGATATGATAACCTGACCTGATATATCTTGAATAGCTGTTGCGACGGCTACCTGACATGACATGACCTATATAATTAACTTGGACACCGTGGACGATTGTGCTTGTACAAATAATCCAGTCCTGTCTTGCATCATGTCTAGGAGGGGACTCCTGAGTACCACGGTCAGGAGTACTTACTGAATTGGACTAAGGTTAATAATTAGTATAATTCACTAGTCATGAAGAGATGTTCCCCAGTTACAGGTGATCCCGTTATCCCGGCCGCAAATGTTTGGACTTGTAGCCTGCCGACGAGTAGGGCACATTTCCAGCCCACTGTTATGTGGGGCACTCTTGATTGTCAGTTTAATGATTGAACTCTATTGTCACTCTAATGTATTGAACTCTCTAAATTGTCACTATAATGATTGCCTGGATAACCTGGATAGCTGCAGGGCCTGTGACTACTTGGAGCATCTCATTGCATCTTGCTAGTACCTAGGATTGTGATAACCCTAGTTAGTTAATGTAGAAAGCCGTAGGCAATGATTGGCCGTGATTGCTTGGATGGAGTCTAGTACAGTATAGTATTTTCTAGAATTGATTGATTGTAAGATTGTACCAGAATGATTGAATGATTGTCACTCCAGATTGTCACTATAATGATTGTCACTCCAGATTGTCACTATAATGATTGTCACTCCAGATTGTTACTTGACCTGATTTCTTATATTTATCTTGCCGATAAATGGTGAGAGAAACCAAGTTCCGTTCAGACGAAGGGTTACAACCCCGGTCCTTGTTTGGTTTACAGGTTGTAACCTAGCTATCTGAATAGTCCCATGGTTATCTCATCGTATATCATCCTGACATGCTTTTCCATATGTCCTGTCTTTTAGTGATTCTATGCAAGATTGTCTTTTATAATTACCCATCATATTTTTCTTAAATTACTGTCTCTTATTATGTAATTATACTATTGTGCTAATTTGCTGGCTTTGTTCTTATTTTGTGGCCTCCTTTGTGGCACTTGCTCTTTCTGGGGTCTGACCCAGCTGGTTTTGTATGGCCAGATACCGGAGCAGCAGCAAAGGATCTACCTGTCTTCCAGCCCGATGGTGGTCACCAGACGTAACCAGGGCATCGAGTGGGTTTCTTTTGTTCTCCCACTGTAATATTATAAATTATTCTTTTGAGGCGTTTAGCCGACGAACAAGTGTTAGCTCGATTGTACTTACTTACTGTCTGCCTACGGGCTGTAACATGATTGACAAGCCCCGGGGGTTGATCATGTATGACTAAACTCTTGCTAGTCCTCATATTTTGTAACGACTAGCTTCATGATCATCTGGATATGTAATGTTTTGGACGCCTTACAATTGTATATTTGGTGATCTGATATCTTGTGATTATTATTAGTTGGTTGAGATTGAGACAATAGGCTATTTTATGACCTTAAGAGACTGATGGATTATAGTGAAACCCTCACATATCTAGACAGCCGTGACCGTATAGCGGTGTGGATTCCATTCCGTTATACGTAGCTGGCTATGTCTGCCCCCGCTCTCCAGTATTCTGGTTCTGGGGCGTGACACGCCGGTACGTGGGGACGCCACGTGGAGATTGTTGATGGAGGCGCATGGATGATGCGCCCTACTCGAGGGGTTGAATTCTTCATACTGCTGTTGTGAGCCGGCACGTAGCAAAGGAGAAGATCTTTCTGTTGCTGAAATCTTGGATGAGTTGAGTCAAAGGACACGTGTCGTCGACTCATGGCTCGAAGATCTCGGATCTGATAGAGGGGATGATTTGGTTTGATGCGCCTTGGATTGGGCGCATGATAAGATTTTGGCTCGTGGCCTTTAGGAGTCACGAACCGTTCTGGGCGCATGGCTTTTGAGGCGCATGCAAGCGACTTTTCTTCTGTCTTTCGGGATCAGAGATCAGTTTGGGGCGCATGGCTTTTGAGGCGCATGCAAAGCTTCAACTGGAGACTCTTCTTCTGTCTTTAGGGATCAGTGAAGGGTTTGAGGCGCATGGCTTTTGAGGCGCATGCGGGTTTGGGCGCATGGCCGCGGAGGCGCATGCGGGTGGTCGAGTGGCCACGTGGCAGTAGCCGTCGAAGTAAAATCATGATGATGCTGACATTGTGGACGCTTCGTTTTCTGTAAAAGCTGTCAATCGTTCAGGCTTGGGGAGGCGTGCTGCCAACTCTGTCAGTTCAGCATTTAATGTTGGTGACATTCGATAGACAGCTGAGTGGGCGCGTCGATTGACGTTCCACTAGGCGTATAGAGATGTATGGGGGCACATCCTCTGTGATGCGCTCGGTACAGGACGCATCTGTGGGAGGCGCTTGGTGTTTGAAGGGGTATTATGTGTTGTCCAGCCGGCGCATCTGACACGTCTTTAATGATGCGGCTGTTTCGCTTCTCGAGTGCTTTTTAAATAGCCGTTTGGCTGAAGTCGAGGCGTCCGGTTCATCCATTTAATGTGAGTTCATTGCACGAAATTCGGAGAGCCATCCACTTGGCGCATGGGTTTGATCTGCCCGGCCTATAAATAGTGGCATAGAGAGAAGGTTGGCCTCTCACTCTCTTACGTACTTCCAATCATGATCTTGGGTTCTCGGGTGCATTCTGTTGGCGAAGTGTTCCCGATGGTGAAGATGAGACGCCATGTCGTCGTTGATGCTCTTGAAGGTGACTGTTACATCCAAAAGACGGAGTCGAGGGCTTCTGAGGCAGGCGGAAGGTGCCTGTTGCATCCAAAGATAGGGATGCTCGGGGCCTCGTCTCCATTGTTCTGGAAGGGCCGTAGATCGGAATGGCGGTGCCCTGACCGTCTTCCTTTGGCTTTGGAGGCTCTTTCTCTGGATGGGGTGTTAATTGCCACCCCCATCCTGTTCGGCCAGGTGAGCCTGGCTGGAAGAGCAGCACATAACTGAGCTGCTGAAGAGATGGTGGGATGCGCCTGGTTGGAGGCGCATGGTATCTGCTGCACCTCACTGGCGGCGCATGGTGACTGCTGCGTCTATCTGGAGGCGCATGGTGACTGCTGCGCCTATCTGAAGGCGCATGGTGGCCGCTGGCTGTAGACTTAGGATATTACCTTTGTAGAAATTCTCCTTTGTACAATCTTTTTCTAGACATATAATAGACTTTTGTATATAAATAAAAAGTCCTTCTTCAAATGTCTATACTTATTGGCCTTGCTGTGAAGTGTTCTGTCCGAGTTCTAGCGCATGTAGTGTCTGGCGCATGGGCTTTCTGGTTGTGAAATTCCATGCTTCTACAGTGATCTGCCGCTCCATAAGCCAGGCACAATCCCTGTGCCCTACGATAATCCGCCACCACATGGCCTGGCTTCCCGCAATGAGAGCATCCCATCGCGGAAGTCTGCTTCTGCTGCTGCGGGTACGTCGGGGTCGAATGCTGAACCGACGTCACTGAGGTCGCCCATCTCGGAGTTCCAATAGTCAAACTCCTAGCTGCCGGGGCTGGAGCTGATGATTGCTGCATCTGGTTGTGGGATCGCTTCCTACCTCCGGTCCTATCCATGATCCTCTGGGAGGTATACTCATGCCTCCTAGCTGCTCTCAAAACTGCATCGAACGTCTGGTGCTCGAACTGCTCAACTGCCAGCAAGATCTCCAAATACAGTCCCTGCTGGAACTGCTGGGCCCTATCAAACTCGGTCGCCACCAAGATGGGGGCAAACCTACCGAGTCTAGAAAACTCAGTCGCATAACCGTCGACCGTTCTGCCTCGTTGCTTTAAGTTGGTAAATCTCGTCTGCAAGTCGTACCGAGCCACCGCATCAAAATACTTCGTTTGGAATCTCTCTCTAAATACTGCCCAAGCAATGGGTGCCACTAATCCCATGGCCTATGCTGCCCACCAACTGCAAGCTAAATCCAGCAACTGCAGTCGTACCACGGCCGCCTTGTCACGACCTGCACCCACTATGAGGGTACGAGAACGTAACAACGCCCAGCCTACGCCGCAGTGTCGGCGGTAAAACACTGTTCTAGGTCATGAACTATAACTAGCATAGTATGAATACTCTCCATAAGGAGGCCAACACAGAGGTACAACTCAATCACAATCTAAGGTAGAATGTAGCATGATGGAAATAGATAAAAAATCCTCAACTGAGGTATAGCAGAAAGAGATAACAAAGTCTTAACATCTCTAAAATATACAACTCTGAAAATAAGACAACAGCTAAACATGAAAAGAAAGGACAGTCTAAGCTATCTACACTATACAAGGTATCATCCTGAGCAGCTGCCTGAACCTCCCCAGGGGTCCAGGTCGCGAGTGTCAACTAGGCAAACTCCAAGTAAGGGTGCAGGGTGCCTCATCATCCTCTGTAAAATTTTCAACAGGTCCAGTCAGGACGGGAGCGAGCACAAAACATCTCACGCAGTTCATATCGAGTTAGGAAATATAAAGCATGCAATAGAGTAAAGTACATGAAACGCTGAAAGAAGAAGATATATGAAAAACAATAGAGATTTGATAACAGGAAATATCTAAATATGATAAGTAAGAACTGTAAGGAACATGTGATTTTAGAGTACAATCTGGTTATGTAAACGGGCTAGGAAAATGCAATGGTAACTCCATTGTACGTGGGTGTACAATAGACATATACAATAGTTATACAATGTTGTACAATAGGATTTGAGTACATAACCAATTCTACTCCCCCTCCCCAATCAATACACAAGGATCTACTCCAGTTACGTTATCTTATACAATAGTGTACAATGTTATACAATGGATGTACAATGTTATACAATAGTGTACAATGGTCTATTCCTGGGGCTCATGCGATAATGAGAGTACAATATGCACAATGAGTATACAAGGATATACGTATTCAATAAATACAATATGGAAGTGAAACGCACATCACAATATGTATTTAGTGAATACAAGAAGATAACATCTCAAAAGAAGATCCATATAGTACCAATCCGTGATAACAGTCGTGTCAGCATCAAGTACAGTAATCTAGAGCAAGAATGTAAATCCATACAAGTATGAAACGGTCAGAGAATGTACTCGCCTGGTATCTGAATGTCTGAAGTAAATGTACTGTTCGAGATGAGGTAGCTGACTCCTAGTTAGAGCAACACAAGTCAAGATGTATACATGGGATGATAAATGTAATCTACGATGCGTCTGTATGCTGTCTAGGTCAAAATAGACTAAAGTCAACACTTGGTCAACTCCAGTCAACTACACCAGTCAACTAGGTCAACTAGGCCACTCCTAACCCCAGCAAGTCTAATAAGTCTCACTAGGCCTAACCAAGCCTAGTCTAGCAATCACACACCAATTACAAGGCTATACAAGCCAACACAAGTCACACATCAAGATACATCACTATCATGCATATTCGATATTATATATATATATATATATATATATATATATATATATATATATATATATATATATATATATAAAATATATATATATATAAGAGAAAAGAACTAACATTTAAAGCTATGTGTGTGTGTGAACATGAAGGTGTACATGAAAAGAGAAATCAATACTAGTTATGAGTTTACACTACACATGGCACAAAGCTAACCCATCTACATTATACATGTATTATACTTACATGCATGGCTACAAGTATACATCTATATACATTAGAGTAGAGACTATTTAAGTTATAACTAACATGCATCTATACTTTACATAAATCTATATATTATAGCAATCATTTAGAGAAGGGTTACATGGCATGGTGGTTGATATAGAGTGGGGTGTCCTTGTGCAGAGGGTGAAGTTCATTCTCAGTTTAGTTCCACATTTACATATAAACTAAAGTAAGATATCCCATAAACTGGTGTAACTAACCACATAAAATGAACCATGTTATCTGAAATCTGCCATTAAGCCAACATCCCATATGCATACAGCTCATGCATCGTCTAATACTAAAATTAACTAACATTTCGAATTAAGGGGTTGAAGGTTAACATTACATTCATAGACATTCCACTATATTAAAAACTAAAATTGGCTTGGCAATAGGAAAAGGAAGGTATATATGCTTACATGGATAGTTCAGTGTTCAAACAACCTAAAATGAACTAACATTCAATCTAAATATCAGCTATGCATTGGTTCTATGTCTACATATGAAATCTGATATTGCATTTATAATATTTATACATTATGCATTCATATCTATCATTACATATATACCTTGCATTTATATCTAGCATTCATTATATACTTTCATGCATGCATTGTATATCATTCTTTCATTCATGCATTTATGTATTGCTTACATACATTACATTAATTGCATTCCTACATGCTTGCATTCAACCATATATATACATTAATGTAAAGAGGATATATATATCATATATATATCATTTCATTCATCTAACATATCATGTATTGCATCTATTATTACATTACATTCATGCTTGCATTCATTCATCATTCATTTATTCTCTTGCACCACTATATGCACCATACATTACATACTATGGAACCTACATATTCAACACAAGCCATACTTATACATGCTTACATTAGATAGGATACTTACACCTCATACATCATTTATTTAACCATTTACTCATGCTTGCATTCTCTATTTAATTACATAATGTATATACATTAACATGGGTTAAAATCAAATAGAACATTATATTACACACAAGGGTGCACAAGATGCATATGCCGAATAGTAACTCCTACTAATAATCAATACTGTACCATTTCAGCATGAATTAAAATTTAGGATTAAAGTATGTTATAGATCTATGTGTTAGCTTTCCGAAACTTCAAACGGATCGCATTTTCGTTTTCGGAAACTCCCGGAATCGCAAAAACACCGAGAACGCATTTGTCTTTCGTACAGCTGACACTCAAATAATTCTCCAAAAAGTTACAGAAAGAATTAGGCATATTATTACATGTTTTTAGAAAGCTAACTTCAATACTCTTTTTTTAAAAAAATCGGGAGATTAAACCGAGCTTTGAGCTAGAAGTTATGACATTTCTAAGTTAGGACTGAAATTAAAAACGTGGATAAAAATCATGACGGATTTGGGTAGTTTGAGACAAAAGAACACAAGTATATAACATAATATATCAAGAACTCACTCTCTACACTAATATATATATATATATATATATATATATATATATATATATATATATATATGAGACACTATAGAACACATCTCCAATACAAAAATATGAGATTAAACATATAGTAATTCATTCATACATAACAACAACACATAGTGTGTCCAAATTTGGGATTTTCCCACATGGACACAAGCACAACACAAAGGACACTCCTATGACCTCCAAATAGACACGAAATGGACACAAATTGAGATGCAACCATGGGGGTCATTCCTATGGGTTCAAAATAGACCTATATGCATGAGAAAATAAAAAGGAGAAGGGATTTATACCTCCCGGTAGATCGAATCGAAGAGAAGCCTTCCCGGAGCGACACCGACACGTAGAGATTCCAAAAGGACACGAACGAGCTCCGAATCCTCCCAAACTTGGGTAGCTTCCTCCTTGGCTAGAATGGAGAAGGAAAAAAAGAAGATTTGGTGGCAAAATGGAAGGATTTGGTGGAGAAATTGCTAGGGATTGCTCTCTAGGAATTTGGGGAAGAACAAGAGAGAGAGTGTGGATGAGAATAATGAAATGAACTTGAGCCTATCCTCTCCCAAAGTGGCTGGCCATATGGGGTTGTTTGTCCTATTATGGTAAGGTCCAAAATGTCCCCACTAACCTATTCTATGAGTATTAGGAAAGGGCTAATTGGTTGGGGCTAAATTAGTCATTCTAAAGTCTCTAATCACACTAACCTTATCCATAATAATTAGTATAACCTCTAACTAAAATATTTCTATCATGTGGACTAAAATTAATATCATGTGGGCCATGCCTAACTAGTGTGTGGGTCCCACTAGAGTCAAACTACCCCCGGGTCCCCGTTTCAAGTCGAATTGAGCTGAAATTCGAACCCGACTCAAATAACCCCAAAACAATATCATAAATAATAAAATAAATTTCAAAAATATTTCAAAAATACAAAATGACAAAAATACTCCTGTTCCTGAAAACTGGAGGGTGACAAATTCCTCGAAATTAAAACCAAACAATAGTAAAATGTCAAAATCACAAGTCATAATTTTAAATAGTTTAAAAATGATTAAAAAAATCACAAAAAATTATAATATGAAATAATTATCTATAAATAATAATTATAATTATAAAATTTCAAAATTACCCTCATCTGAAAAATTGGGTGTTACAATCCTATCCATCTTATAAAAATTTCGTCCTCGAAATTAAGATGATCGCACCCCCTTCTAGGTCAAACATTGTCAAGGGTCAATCACTAGTCAATTTCTCAACATCCAAGTACTTGGTCATCAACTGGTCAACTTCTTAGGGTTTTACCTATGCTAGCTATTTAGGTGTTGGCAACTAGAATTTAGCAAAAGAGAAACTCTATAATAGACTAGCTCTTAACTTCCCAATCCTATCAAGTCACCTATAACTAAATACCTACAAGCTAAGCACATGAATACCAAATACCACATATATATATATATATATATATATATATATATATATATATGCTCAAGAACAACAACCCATCACATATATCCTAAGTATATCATCTATATATATACATGACTGATCAACCAAGGGTTAAGGCAGACTAAACTTATAAGGGTCTGAAACAATGCTTAGAACTAGGCTAAGGATGAATGGTCTGAATCAAGGGTACATGGTATCTAGTGAAGGGTCTGCACACTGCCTATAAAGGTGATTAAAACAAAGGAACTCAACACGAAGAAAACTTAACTAAAATGGAAAACTGAACCAAGTATAGGCTAAACAACATGTTTATAACCCTATACAACAATGGTCTATAGATACCAACTAACCTATATCCCATATGCCAATATCATCTGCAATCTATCTATGCAAATAGACCTCTCGGTCTTATGTGAAACTACAACTATACTCAAAGGCAGGCTCTGGTCATGGGTGCCTCATTGGAAAAGGTAAGGGAAAGTAGTAATAATCATCAAGGATGTAAGGCATACTAACATCCTATGTGTAACTGGTTGGTATTATAGATAACAGGAGAATTATCTGCAATGGGTTACTATTCTAACACCAATGATAACTATCACCTCTAGGGTACAGACACTCTACAAGTCATCATACCATTACACTATGAAGGAACTACCTATGAATAAGCTCTACAAAACTAAATATCCCTACTCCTAAGTCATTTATAATAATCAAAATGGTATGATGTTTAAACCTTCTCAAGATACAATCTGTTAATCATATGCGTCTGTCCAAAATCATGTTGTCCAGAGTCTTCATCAAGCTAGTGAGTAAGGCTACGATAATCACAGAGTCCTTGACTAAGGTACGTACCTCTAGGTTTATGGTATTTAAAATTTTTGTACTGTCGCATGCGACGGCGAAAACCTTAAATTCCCATACCCGAGAATACATCCAAAATCTGACTACATGTCCTCACTATGCCAACTAATACGACTATCGAGGATTCTAGATCCCATGATTTAGGCGACCTAGCCTATATGATTTTCTCAGAAGAAAAAACAAACACAACAAAAGAGTAACATGACAAAATTAATCAATCAACAAGGAACAAATGGAATCAGATTTCAAGGTAATTATAAACGACAATTGCGGGAATGGAATTGAGAAGAACGGAACTTGCAGCAAGATTTCCAATGGTCTGCACTTCCTTGACTGTCCTGACGATAGCTCGCCCAGCTAGTTTTCCCTGGTCTGCTGCTGATGCTGCATGAATTACCGCTGCTGAGAGAAATCAGAAATGATGGGAGAAAATCTCTGTACAGATAGAGGTGCACCTCCAATGTAGCAGAAATGCCAACCTGAGTCGGCACAACAAGAGCTGCGGTCTCGAGGCCCTGATGAACAGGACGAGAGGTGGCCAGCCTCTCGATAGTATCCCCCGAACCAGAGCGATGAAATCGTCTTCATAACCATCATGAAGACGGGTCAAACCAAAAAGCAATAACTGAGAATGAAGCAAAAAAATCAAGGGAGGACAGTTTATATTCAAGGGAAATCAATAAGCAGCAATTGGATAAAAGGAATCCGATTAAGAGTTTTTCCTAATGTGATTGAGTACCCCAAAAATAATCCTAATCCTACTGCAGGCTGTAGTGATACTCTAGTTCGAATACCACTACATAAACTCGACCTGCATGGGCCACCACTAAAAACGTGTCACGACCTGCACCCACTGTGAGGGTACGAGAACGTAACAACGCCCAGCCTACGTCGCAGTGTCGGCGGTAGAACGCTGTTCTAGGTCATGAACTATAACTAGCATAATATGAATACTCTCCATAAGGAGGCCAACACAGAGGTACAACTCAATCACAATCTAAGGTAGAATGTAGCATGATGGAAATAGATAAAAAATCCTCAACTGAGGTATAGCAGAAAAAGATAACAAATCTTAACATCTCTAAAATATACAACTCTAAAAATAAGACAACAGCTAAACATGAAAAGAAAGGACAGTCTAAGCTATCTACACTATACAAGGTATCATCCTGAGCAGCTGCCTGAACCTCCCCAGGGGTCCAGGTCGCGAGTGTCAACTAGGCAAACTCCAAGTAAGGGTGCAGGGTGCCTCATCATCCTCTGTAAAATTTTCAACAGGTCCAGTCAGGACGGGAGCGAGCACAAAACATCTCACGCAGTTCATATCGAGTTAGAAAATATAAAGCATGCAATAGAGTAAAGTACATAAAACGCTGAAAGAAGAAGATATATGAAAAATAGTAGAGATTTGATAACAGGAAATATCTAAATATGATAAGTAAGAACTGTAAGGAACATGTGATTTTAGAGTACAATCTGGTTATGTAAACGGGCTAGAAAAATGCAATGGTAACTCCATTGTACGTGGGTATACAATAGACATATACAATAGTTATACAATGTTGTACAATAGGATTTGAGTACATAACCAATTCTACTCCCCCTCCCCAATCAATACACAAGGATCTACTCCAGTTACGTTATCTTATACAATAGTGTACAATGTTATACAATGGATGTACAATGTTATACAATAGTGTACAATGGTCTATCCCTGGGGCTCATGTGATAATGAGAGTACAATATGCACAATGAGTATACAAGGATATGGGTATTCAATAAATACAATATGGAAGTGAAACGCACATCACAATATGTATTTAGTGAATACAAGGAGATAACATCTCAAAAGAATATCCATATAGTACCAATCCGTGATAACAGTCGTGTCAGCATCAAGTACAGTAATCTAGAGCAAGAATGTAAATCCATACAAGTATGAAACGGTCAAAGAATGTACTCGCCTGGTATCTGAATGTCTGAAGTAAATGTACTGTTCGAGATGAGGTAGCTGACTCCTAGTTAGAGCAACACAAGTCAAGATGTATACATGGGATGATAAATGTAATCTACGATGCGTCTGTATGCTGTCTAGGTCAAAATAGTCTAAAGTCAACACTTGGTCAACTCCAGTCAACTACACCAGTCAACTAGGTCAACTAGGCCACTCCTAACCCCAGCAAGTCTAATAAGTCTCACTAGGCCTAACCAAGCCTAGTCTAGCAATCACACACCAATCACAAGGCTATACAAGCCAACACAAGTCACACATCAAGATACATCACTATCATGCATATTCGATATTATATATATATATATATATATATATATATATTTATTATATATATATATATATATATATATATATATATATATATATATATATATAAAATATATATATATATATATATATATATATATATAAGAGAAAAGAACTAACATTTAAAGCTATGTGTGTGTGTGTGAACATGAAGGTGTACATGAAAAGAGAAATCAATACTAGTTATGAGTTTACACTACACATGGCACAAAGCTAACCCATCTACATTATACATGTATTATACTTACATGCATGACTACAAGTATACATCTATATACATTAGAGTAGAGACTATTTAAGTTATAACTAACATGCATCTATACTTTACATAAATCTATATATATTATTGCAATCATTTAGAGAAGGGTTACATGGCATGGTGGTTGATATAGAGTGGGGTGTCCTTGTGCAGAGGGTGAAGTTCATTCTCAGTTTAGTTCCACATTTACATATAAACTAAAGTAAGATATCCCATAAACTGGTGTAACTAACCACATAAAATGAACCATGTTATCTGAAATCTGCCATTAAGCCAACATCCCATATGCATACAGCTCATGCATCGTCTAATACTAAAATTAACTAACATTTCGAATTAAGGGGTTGAAGGTTAACATTACATTCATAGACATTCCACTATATTAAAAACTAAAATTGGCTTGGCAATAGGAAAAGGAAGGTATATATGCTTACATGGATAGTTCAGTGTTCAAACAACCTAAAATGAACTAACATTCAATCTAAATATCAGCTATGCATTGGTTCTATGTCTACATAAGAAATCTGATATTGTATTTACAATATTTATACATTATGCATTCATATCTATCATTACATATATACCTTGCATTTATATCTAGCATTCATTATATACTTTCATGCATGCATTGTATATCATTCTTTCATTCATGCATTTATGTATTGCTTACATACATTACATTAATTGCATTCCTACATGCTTGCATTCAACCATATATATACATTAATGTAAAGAGGATATATATCATATATATATATCATTTTATTCATCTAACATATCATGCATTACATCTATTATTACATTACATTCATGCTTGCATTCATTCATCATTCATTTATTCTCTTGCACCACTATATGCACCATACATTACATACTATGGAACCTACATATTCATCACAAGCCATACTTATACATGCTTACATTAGATAGGATACTTACACCTCATACATCATTTATTTAACCATTTACTCATGCTTGTATTCTCTATTTAATTACATAATGTATATATTAACATGGGTTAAAATCAAATAGAACATTATATTACACACAAGGGTGCACAAGATGCATATGCCGAATAGTAACTCCAACTAATAATCAATACTGTACCATTTCAGCATGAATTAAAATTTAGGATTAAAGTATGTTATAGATCTATGTGTTATCTTTCCGAAACTTCAAACGGATCGCATTTTCGTTTTCGAAAACTCCCGGAATCGCAAAAACACCGAGAACGCGTTTGTCTTTCGTACAGCTGACACTCAAATAATTCTCCAAAAAGTTACAGAAAGAATTAGGCATATTATTACATGTTTTTGGAAAGCTAACTTCAATACGCTTCTTTTAAAAAAAACGGGAGATTAAACCGAGCTTTGAGCTAGAAGTTATGACATTTCTAAGTTAGGATTGAAATTAAAAACGTGGATAAAAATCATGACGGATTTGGGTAGTTTGAGACAAAAGAACACAAGTATATAACATAATATATCAAGAACTCACTCTCTACACTAATATATATATATGAGACACTATAGAACACATCTCCAATACAAAAATATGAGATTAAACATGTAGTAATTCATTCATACATAACAACAACACATAGTGTGTCCAAATTTGGGATTTTCCCACATGGACACAAGCACAACACAAAGGACACTCCTATAACCTCCAAATAGACACGAAATGGACACAAATGGAGATGCAACCATGGGGGTCATTCCTATGGGTTCAAAATAGACCTATATGTATGAGGAAATGAAAAGGAGAAGGGATTTATACCTCCCGATAGATCGAATCGAAGAGAAGCCTTCCTGGAGCGACACCGACACGTAGAGATTCCAAAAGGACACGAACGAGCTCCGAATCCTCCCAAACCTGGGTAGCTTCCTCCTTGGCTAGAATGGAGAAGGAAAGAAGAAGATTTGGTGGTGAAATGGAAGGATTTGGTGGAGAAATTGCTAGGGATTGCTCTCTAGGAATTTGGGGAAGAACAAGAGAGAGAGTGTGGATGAGAATAATGAAATGAACTTGAGCATATCCTCTCCCAAAGTGGCTGGCCATATAGGGCTATTTGTCCTATTATGGTAAGGTCCAAAATGTTCCCACTAACCTATTCTATGAGTATTAGGAAAGGGCTAATTGGTTGGGGCTAAATTTGTCATTCTAAAGTCTCTAATCACACTAACCTTATCCATAATAATTAGTCTAACCTCTAACTAAAATATTTCTATCATGTGGACTAAAATTAATATCATGTGGGCCATGCCTAACTAGTGTGTGGGTCCCACTAGAGTCAAACTACCCCCGGGTCCCCGTTTCAAGTCGGATTGAGCTGAAATTCGAACCCGACTCAAATAACCCCAAAACAATATCATAAATAATAAAATAAATTTCAAAAATATTTTAAAAATACAAAATGACAAAAATACTCCTGTTCCTGAAAACTGGAGGGTGACAAATTCCTCAAAATTAAAACCAAACAATAGTAAAATGTCAAAATCACAAGTCATAATTTTAAATAGTTTAAAAATGATTAAAAAAATCACAAAAAATTATAATATGAAATAATTATCAATAAATAATAATTATAATTATAAAATTTCAAAATTACCCTCATCTGAAAAACTGGGTGTTACACACCTTCTCGTTCTCAGGTGTCCTAGCTGCTTCCAGAACCACCTCGGTATCCTGAAGCCAAGCGTCCGCGGCAATCGCATCTTCACTGTCGTCGAAGAATGGAGGTTTCAAGCCCTGGAAGCTGTTGGTCGCACTGTTCCCCGGGTGGCCGCCTCTGGTCAAAGCATCTGCCACTACCTGGTGCAAGGCGTCTCCTCTGCGATCTTGAGAAGTTATCAAGGCCCTGATGAGACCTACCCAGGTGCCATCATCCGATTCGGCAGGCTGAACGGGCTGAACTGGGGGATCTCCTCCAGTAGGTATAACTCGGGAGGCAACTCCAGAATGCTGGGCTTGATCTCCGGGTTGCTGGTCCATGGGAGTTGCTCCGCCTTGCTGATCAGCAGGGTCAAGTGCAGTGCCGCTGAAGAAGATGACACAAGGAAAACAATAAGGAAGGACTAGGACAGATCAACGATACAAGCATGTGATCAGGTCAAGATTCCAGAGATTCTGAGGATATGAGTGGAGATCAAGGACGAGTACGGATTGAGACATCTATTTAGTAAACCCCCACATTTCTTGAATGCCAAGACCTGCATGGGCCACCACTTAAACCATGTGATGCCCCAGAACCAGAATATTGGAGAGCGGGGGCGTACATAGCCAACTACGTATATTGAAATAGAATCCACCTCGCTATACGGTCACGGCTGTCTAGATATGAGGGTTTACTACAAGCCAACGGTCTCTTAATGTCAAGCCTATTGTCTCAATCTCAAGCAAGTAATAAAATTTCAAGATGTTAGATCACCAAACATACAATAAAAGGCGTCCCAAATATTACATATTCAGCTGATCATGAAGCTAGTCGTACAAAATGTGAGGACTAGCAAGAGTTAAGTCATACATGATCAACCCTAGGATTTGTTAATCATGTTTACAGCCCGTAGGCAGACAGTAAGTAAAAGTGCATCGAGCTAACAGGTGCTCGTCGGCTAAACGCCTCAAAAGAATAATTTTACAATAGAGTGAGCGAAAAAATAGAAAAAAACCCACTCGTAGCCCGGGTTCCTTCTAGTCGCCACCATCGGGCTGGAGGTTCGGTAGATCCTCGGGTGCTGCTCTAAAATCTGGCCACACAAAACCAGCTGGGTCAAACCCCAGAAAGAGCAAGTGCCACAAGGGAGGCCACGAAATAAGAACAAAAGCCAGCATATCAGAATATAAGAAAATGAAAGAAAAGTACAAGTAGGTAAAGAAAACAACAGGACAAAAAATGACTAGGGACGTGGAACCATTCCGGAAACCAGGTTACAACCCTTCAACCAAACAAGGACCAGGGTTGTAACCCTTCGCCTGAATAGCACTCTGTCTCTACCCATTTATTGTTAAGATAAGTAAAACAATCATGTACAAGAGTAACTGGGGACAGGAACTAGACGAGACTAAGACAGGGCTGGACACCATCCATTCACAAGCGGCCAAGCAATTACTACGGCTTACTACTTTAACTAACTAGGGTTATCACAAGCCTAATTACTAATAAGATGCAAAGAGAATTCTCCAGTCCCAAGCCCTGCAGACTGTAATGACCCGCTCCGCCCTACTGGAACGCCGATTCAAACGGCAAGTGCAACGACTCAAACGAGCCGTCGATCCGAAGAGTTGGCATCGACCTGATGAAGAATCGATGCAAGGCTTACATTGGCCCGTCAAGATGAATCCAGACTTAGACTTTCAAAGGCGCGCTCGGAGTGTCGCTCGGCCGATACGAACATCGCTAAGGTGGGTGGCTCCGATGAACCCGTCTTTGCTTAGCCTAGACACATAACAATACAGACACTATCACTAAAATCGCTAGGCGATAACACCGCGCATGCTAATAAATGACCCAACGCACCTAGCTAAGGAATTAATCCCATCTTGTATGCTTGTATAGAATATGGAAAAGGAATATGGAAATATGAGAACCCTCGTACCGTGCTCCACGCTCGTGCTAAGGCACAAGCTTGCGTTCAACAATGAAATAATGAATGGATTACAACAATGAAACGGGAAGACTATCAACATAGTCGTTCCAAGTAGAGTATAGTAACATTGAAAGATTATGGGACCGATGGGTCGCCAAGGCGACTCCCGCACAAGGAGTTGCATAATGTATGAATGAAAGAGTAAACGAATAAGTGAATGAATGAATCAACGAATGAATGAACAAGTGAAAGAAAAAATTAATAAAAGATAAGAAGGATGGAAATGGTTAGCGACAGGTATGACGGGTACGTGCAATGGGGCTCGCTACCCGCGCTGCACGGACGCCAACCTAGTTGATAACGCATTAAGGCTAAGGGTAAGCCTACGGCTCAGAGACAGCCGTTAAGTTAAAAAGACAAGTTAATACAAAATGGTCGTGGACAAACGGCACGAGTGAGGGGTGGCGATGTTGTGACCGTAAAGAAAAAGGGATTCTGCAGCATGATCAAAGTGTGAAGGACTTGTCGGTCCGGACGGAATCAAAGGAAATGGCTTATGGGCTGCCTGAGTACGGGCTTGGCCACCAGGGGACGTAAGGCCGGGTATTTCAAAAGACTATCAGGGTGTACCAAGTCGCACGCCATGATAGGTAAGAAATTACCACAGGAAAAAAGGGTCCAAAATGGCTTGTGGTGCCAGCGACCAGTGCATATAAAGTTAAGTGGGCTTTGCTGGTGGTAATCCACGTGCAAGTCCTTGCATTGAAATCAAAGTAGTCTAAGTTAACTAAATGAAGTACCTTCTGAACAGGCTTGAATATGACACACCAAATAATCGAGAGTACTTCGGCAAAGGAGTTAGAAAACACGCCTACGACGTGCTAGGACCCGAGGCAGGGACACGCCCTGGACATTGAAAGTTCACAAGAATTACGTAAAATTATTTCATATAAATTATTGACTAACTTGGTTTACTTTGGACAGGGAAGGCCGGACGACAAGTATGGGTAAGTCATGCATATATTTCCATGCGACACTTGTATTCAACAACACGAGATAGGCTATGATATATGCCATGAAACCGATCCTAAGACAAGATTAGAAAGACAATGAATAATAGAGATACACAAAAGTAAATGGAACATGTTTGGTAATGATAGCATTGTGGGCGAGCTAGCCTCCCCACCAGTGCATAACAATGTACTGATAACCCCACAATCTGCTTGCAGGAAGCAGGAAAAGTCGGCGGGTGCAGAGCTTCTATCGAACGTGCTAAGGCACAGAGCTATCTCTGGAGCCTTGGAGCGTTGCAAGGAGCTGAAGCACCCTATACAGGACATAATGTATCGGAACATCGCTATGAATCATTCCATCTTATAAGCCACTTGGCACGTCTTTTATGTTTCAGAGAGAGAGAGCTTGAGCGATTTGTAATATCGGCCTAGCGTCGCTTGTAAACTTCTTGAAAATCAATAAAAGAGTTTGAATTTGCTTCAACTTGTGTTCATTAACTTTCCGCTGCAAATGGGGACACTTTGTGCGACTCTGTGGCCTAGCTCAAATCGGCCGTTTCTGGACTTGGCCTTGCACGGGCGCAACCTAGGCCCGTGCGGCATCATGTCTTAGCGAGGACGATCGCTCCTACGGGAGCGGGGCATGACAGATTGGTATCAGAGCACGGCTCTACGTCCTTGGACATCATTTCAATTTTCTCAGTTTTGAAAGCTCGTTGAAAACAAAAGAAGTGCACGCTCTCTCTCGTTGTGCCTTGGGATGTTCCATACAATAAGTCTAATATTTTCAAAAGCTCATACGAATACTCGATTGGACGGGATCGATAGGCGAAGGCCTTTGTGCCACCACGACGAACTTGAGTTGGAAGAACCCGATGCTAAGAGTTAGCAAATGCAGTGCGTGCTTGAATGAGCTTACGCTGACAATAGAGAATGAGTACACAAGACCGAAGTATAGTTCGAATGGGATGGTTATGCACGCAGCCTTTTGGCTAAGTTGTGCCGAGTATCGTGCACCTAGACTTTGTGGTACAAACGAGTTGCGAGCGAGATTGACTATCGCTTGGATGAGAATAAGGGAGACTTAAAACGTATGTTGATAGAGATGCTACTTGACCGGCGCTAAAGCGAACACGGGGAGATGGTTCTTAGAATTTGAAGAATGAGCGAACGCGTAATTGGACATGTCGATCGGGAGTCGAATAACCTTTCGAGGATTTGTAGAATGACTTGACTCCGAGTGGTGTATGTGATAGCTTCGAAGAAGGATAAGAGTGAGTGTCGACGACTAGTCGAGTGGCTCAAATCCTGAGTGGTGTATGAATATTATAGAAATTGTTCGAGCGAGACTACAAGATATACGGATAGAACGGCTATGTCGGCGAGGCGATACGATCGCGCAAAGCCTTAGAACGCGTCACGCTTAGTTGATCGTGACTTCGAATGTCCCAAACGAGATGTCATTCGGACAACTTGTGAATGGGCAACGCATGTTAGAAAACGATTCGGAACGATGAATGAAAGTGAATGGTCTTGATCGTGGAAACTTAGAGGATCGCACGTAGGATTTGGGATTGATTCAAATGAAATATGACTTGAGTTTTGAACAATGATCTTGAAACGAGCTTGAGGAATAGCGATCGAACTTGATCTTGAATATCAAAAAAATTGTGGATTATCCAACTCGGACAATAGCATCAGTCGCACGACTCGAAATTGGTTGCAAAGGAAGATCGTCAGGTTACGCATATCGTCGATGGTATTGAGGCGTATCAAAGATCGATATACGATAACTCGGGGGCACTCTGACTCGGTGAATGACGGTCGTTCAAATGTCATTGTTCCGTTGGACGCTGTACTTGAAATGTTAAAAATGTGTCAAGGAAAAGATAGATTTGGCTCGAGGATTTTCTAGTTGAACGAAATATAAAGGGACTATCGATCTTGGCTTGGATAGAAAATAAAATGCTTGGATTTGCTTCGTTGACAACCACAACGTTGACGTTCTTGTCTTATGCGAGCGCAACTCCAGCCTCGCACATGCGTCGCGCCGGATTAGGACGATCACTCCGCATGAGCGCCGATATGGTGATTCATACGGAGGGAGTGATTGAACTTGGATGGCATGGCAATTTGATTGCTTCGACTTGTGGTTTGACGCGAAGGTGGACTCGGGAATGAATTTGTGTGCTTGACGATTGAAATTGAGGATTGTGTAGGTCCAATCCGCGTATCGAGAACGAATTAGTCTAGACGCAAGCAAGAGTTACGCCCCGATAAGAATGATTATTTCGCGGGAGCGTTGCATGGTGATTCATGAACCACCGTGGATAATCGGACTTGCGTGAGATTGGGGCGTAACATATTGTCAAAGCTAGACGACCTCGTGATCGAATACACGAATTGGTTAGAGTTGGCGATTTGAATGGATTCGAATATGCACAACGAATGCATTGATGCGAATAGGTGATCATGCTCGATGTTTAGAAATCTGAGTGACGCGAGCTTGGATAGAAACACCCGTACAAGCAAACAAATGGTTTGACCATAGGATTTGGGGCAAGCGTTCGTGCAACGACCTTGCACGATGAGCGACGGACCTGACTTGTAACTATGACCTTGTGAGCTGACCTAGCGGATAGGCGGACGACCCTATGCCGAGTGATTGAACTTGTGCGATTGACCTTATAGTATCATTCGGACGGATGATAGACTTGTGGCAGCAAGACTTAGAGTAGGACGGGGAACAGGGAGTGTGCGTAAACGACGATGAGATAGGCCCCAAACGAAAGGGAATAATAGGAATGGATGACGCGCAAGTAAAGTTGGGATAACGAATTGAATCATTGATTGGAAGACGTTCTCGATGACAGTGCAATATTTGGTCTCAAATCGGATGGGAATTACTTAGACTTGGTCGGCTCCGCTAAGAAGAAATCATATTGATTTCATTGACAAGAGCGCTTGAGAAGCGAATGGAATCATCTCGAGGACCGAGACAAATGATATGTGATACGTACGTGAGTTTGATTTTAAATCGAAGTTAGCAAAGCGATCGGCAATTCAAAACTATCACGAGTAGCTTGTCCGACTTCGCTAGTCGCTAAGCTTGGTTGAAATGTACATATTCGAGGAACGCCTTGGATACGTGCACGATCCAAACTCAGCGATATAATAAACTCGAATGTAGCTGTAAGTGGGTGTTGCGATGCGCATGAACGAGTGAGTGAGTTTGCCTCAGCCTACGACTCTCGTGTTTGAGAATTATAACGCACCTCGTGCGACCGTTTCAGTCCCATGATACGTCGAAATAGCAACCAAGTCAAAAAACACTTGAATTGAATAAGTGCCATCAACTCTAAAATGAATGAAAAGTTATTCAATAAAATCGACCAAACGTATGTGACACGAAACTTGGAAAGGTATCGAGTATAATTCGACGCCATAGAACGATAGAGTCGTTCGATAGGAATCGTCTAAGAAATACGACGACACGAGTTAAGGAATGGTAGGATGACCTGCACTCAGGAAGTCTCGAGGACGAGACTTGTTTTGAGTGGTATATTATGTAATGACCCGCTCCGCCCTAGCGGAACGCCGATTCAAACGGCAAGTGCAACGACTCAAACGAGCCGTCGACCCGAAGAGTTAGCATCGACCTGATGAAAAATCGATGCAAGGCTTACATTGGCCCGTCAAGATGAATCCAGACTTAGACTTTCAAAGGCGCGCTCGGAGTGTCGCTCGGCCGACGCGAACATCGCTAAGGTAGGTGGCTCCGATGAACCCGTCTTTGCTTAGCCTAGACACATAACAATACGGACACTATCACTGAAATCGCTAGGCGATAACACCGCGCATGCTAATAAATGATCCAACGTACCTAGCTAAGGGATTAATTTCATCTTGTATGCTTGTATAGAATATGGAAAAGGAATATGGAAATATGAGAACCCTCGTACCGTGCTCCACGCTCGTGCTAAGGCACAAGCTTGCGTTCAACAATGAAATAATGAATAGATTACAACAATGAAACGGGAAGACTATCAACATAGTCGTTCCGAGTAGAGTATAGTAACATTGAAAGATTATGGGACCGATGGGTCGCCAAGGCGACTCCCGCACAAGGAGTTGCGTAATGTATGAATGAAAGAGTAAACGAATAAGTGAATGAATGAATCAACGAATGAATGAACAAGTGAAAGAAAGAATGAATAAAAGATAAGAAGGATGGAAATGGTTAGCGACAGGTATGACGGGCACGTGCAACGGGGCTCGCTACTCGCGCTGCACGGACGCCAACCTAGTCGATAATGTATTAAGGCTAAGGGTTAGCCTACGGCTCAGAGACAGCCGTTAAGTTAAAAGGACAAGTTAATACGAAATGGTCATAGACAAACGGCACGAGCGAGGGGTGGCGATGCTGTGACCGTGAAGAAAAAGGGATTCCGCGGCATGATCAAAGTGTGAAGGACTTGTCGGTCCGGACGGAATCAAAGGAAATGGCTTACGGGCTGCCTGAGTGTGGGCTTGGCCACTAGGGGACGTAAGGCTGGGTATTTCAAAAGACTATCAGGGTGTACCAAGCCGCACGCCATGATAGGTGAGAAATTACCATAGGGAAAAAGGGTCCAAAATGGCTTGTGATGCCAGCGACCGGTGCATATAGAGTTAAGTGGGCTTTGCTGGTGGCAATCTACGTGCAAGTCCTTGCATTGAAATCAAAGTAGTCTAAGTTAACTAAATGAAGTACCTTCTGAACAGGCTTGAATATGACACACCAAATAATCGAGAGTACTTTGGCAAAGGAGTTAGAAAACACGCCTACGACGTGCTAGGACCCGAGGCAGGGATATGCCCTGGACATTGAAAGTTCACAAGAATTACATAAAGTCATTTCATATAAATTATTGACTAACTTGGTTTACTTTGGACAGGGAAGGCCGGACGGTAAGTATGGGTTAGTCATGCATATATTTCCATACGACACTTGTATTCAGCAACACGAGATAGGCTATGATACATGCCATGAAACCGATCCTAAGGCAAGATTAGAAAGACAATAAATGATAGAGATGCACAAAAGTAAATGGAACGTGTTTGGTAGTTATAGCATTGTGGGCGAGCTAGCCTCCCCACCAGTGCATAACAATGTACTGATAACCCTACAGTCTGCTTGCAGGAAGCAGGAGAAGTCGGCGGGTGCAGAGCTTCCATCGAACGTGCTAAGGCGCGGAGCTATCTCTGGAGCCTTGGAGCGTTGCAAGGAGCTGAAGCACCCTATACAGGACATAATATATCGGAACATCGCCATGAATCATTCTATCTTGTAAGCCACTTGGCACGCCTTTTATGTTTCAGAGAGAGAGAGCTTGAGCGATTTGTAATATCGGCCTAGCGTCGCTTGTAAACTTCTTGAAAATCAATAAAAGAGTTTGAATTCGCTTCAACTTATGTTCATTTACTTTCTGCTACAAATGGGGACACTCTGTGCGACTCTGTGGCCTAGCTCAAATCGACCGTTTCTGGACTTGGCCTTACACGGGCGCAACCTAGGCCCGTGCGGCATCACGCCTTAGCGAGGACGATCACTCCTACGGGATGTGACACAGACTATCCATTTATCCTTCCGCGGGTTGAGAGTATGATTGGGTACATCGCCCCGGAGACGATATACCCTTAGGTGACTTAGAGGTGCAACACATGACAGTGTGCTGGAAATGTGCTCTACTCGTCGGCAAGCTACAAGTCCATTAGAGCGCCCAGATAACGAGATTGTATGTGACTGAAAATTCTCCATGAACTATAGTTAGATCTAGTCATTAGCCTAATCCACATTTAGTGCGAATCCCTGACCGTGGGAACCAGGGAGTCACGTCCTAGACATGATGCAAGACAAGACAAGTGGATTGCGCAAGCAAGCAAGCAGGAACACCCACGGTGTCAGAGTTAGTTATACAAGTCGAGTTAGCTGTCGCAACAGCATCAAGTCAAGTCAAGTTAGGTCGAGTCAAGTTACAAGTCATGAGTGCGCCGCCACGGGCCACTATCAAGTTATCAGGTTACAAGTCAAGAGTGCATCCCATCGGATCACGATTAAGAAGATCAGAAAGTACTAGGATCATAATTCACATAATTCACGAAAAACGTACTAGTCATAGTAAATACTAAAAATCGTGTCAGGTCGTGTTGGGTCAAGATAGTCGTGCTGTGTGGAACAAGATCTCAAAACCCAATCCACAAAAGAGAAGCCAAGTCCAAGAAATAAAACCAAATCATCATAGACAAGTGGGTTGCGCAGGAGGTTGATGGCGCAGAGGTCAAATGCGCCAGGGGAAGGATGGTGCAGGGGTCAAGTGTGCAAGGGGCCAAGGGCACAGGGGCAAAGGGCGCAGGAGATGGATGGCGCAGGGGTGCATGGCCGAGTGCGCAGGGGTGCACGGTCGAGTGCGCAGGGGGGCGCATGGCCGAGTGCGCAGGGGCGTATGGTCGAGTGCGCAGGGGGCAACCGCTTAGGGCGCGTGCGCAAGCGGGTGCGCAAGGGGGGCGCAGGCGCGCAGCTGCTAGGCGAGCTCAGCGCGCGCACAAGAGCGCGGCGCAGGCGGGTTCAGCGCGCGCGCAAAGGCGCGGCACAGCAGGATCAGCGCGCGCGCAAAGGCGCGGCGCAGCAGGGTCAGCGCACGCGCAATATAAAACCCCTAAAATTTTACTATATTTTTATTTATTAAATTCGGTACTGATTTATTTTTTTGTATTTTACGTCGCGTAGTGCATTGTACGTCGCGCGCGAATTTGCATTTTTCGTATTTTCTCGTCGAGTGCGAATATGTGCAAGATACATATTTTAGAAAATATTCTTTTTAATTTTTTTTATCAATGATGGTTTCAAAATAATATATATAATAATTATTTATATTAAAAATAATTTGGCAAGAAGGTATTTTAAAGATTTGATTTTTATGTTTACTTTCAAAATTATTTTATCCAAATTAGAAAAAATGTAGTTTGAAATTATTTCCTATTAATACTTAAATATATATTATAATTTTCGAAATTATTTAATATTGATATTTTATTATTCGAAAATTTATTAAAAATATTTATTATTTTATTATTTTTGAAATTATATTTGTTAGTATTTTTGGAAAATATATTTGGACAATATTGTGGCCATTTTAAAAACTTGATTTAATTTTATGGATTAGAGTAAATAGTATAAAGGAGGAATTTGTAGATTTAAATTTAACTTAAATTTATATTTGATTTATAGATTTAAATTTAATAATACCTATAATTTGAAATTTGATTTAGATTTGGATTGGATTTGAATTTGGATTTAAATTATTATTAGCTAATTATCTATTTGGGTTTTAAATAAATCCTAATTTTTATCTAACTGGAATTCCCACATCCTATAAATAGGCAGGTACTCCTCCACAAATTCTACACATCCAAAAAATTCTCTCCACAAATAAATTCCCAACCAACCGTGCATCGTGTCCGTGTACGTATCCACTATCTTATTCCATATTTTACATTTACAAATTTCATCCTCCATGCCGACAACCCGGCACGATACACCAAATCCCAATTCATAAACCTAACCTAATCCTACACGAACCCTCCGTCCTCTGTCCGCCATCGTCCCCGGCCTTGCCGACCGAACCCAACCCTAGCGAGATACGACTGTCTTCCCCGACACCCATCCTCGGACCACCCCTGATCCCCTTCTCCGACTCCCTCACTACTTCCCCTCGCCTCCGCCCAATGCCCAGCCTCCAACGGCCATCCTCCCGTCACCACCACCAACATCACCTACTGCCACCACCACCCAGAGACTCCTCGTCGCACCATGCTCAGCCACAGCACCACCCCGTCGTCATCATCACCACCGAACACCCAGCCCGACCATCACCCTCGTCGCCCCGACCATCCCGACGCCACCCCGTCTCATCCAAACACCAGAAAAGAAAAGAAAAGAAAAATATAAATTGTAAACCCTCACCTTGCCTCTCGCCGCGCTGGACCGCCTCTGCCGCGATCCCGACCCTACCGTCAGGCCCCACCGGCACCGCCAGCGCACCGCCGTAGACCCGATCCATGGCCGCCAAACCCCCACGACCCCGAGTTTCCGCAGCCACCCTGAGCCATCCGTCGTCCCTGCCGCCACCGCGTCAGACGGCGCCGGCGCCGCGTCACCCGACTGCTCCCCTCTTCTTCTCCGCTCACCCCCTCCGACCAGAGAAACCCTCTCCGCCGAGCCGTCCTTCGCCGGTCCCCCAAACCCTGTCACCGCTTTTCGAGTTCTTCGCCGCCCTAGCTCCCCTTTTCCGTCCTTGTCGCCGTGATTGCGCCGACCTAGCCCCGATCTGTGCTCGACACGTGGACCACCGCCTGGCCTCCTCTTCGGTGGGCGCCCGGCCGGCCATCAGCCTCCTCCGCCATCGCGTGATGGCGAGCGCCGTCGTCGTGAGCACACCACCGCGCCACCGATTTCCCCTCTGTGAGAACCCCTACTCTCCGATCAACCCCCCTCTCTCTTCCTCTGTTCCCTTCCTCTCGTCTTCCCTCTCTCACGCTCTTCTCTCCATCGCTCTCTCCTCTTCCCACAACTTCTCTCTCTCCCCCAAAATTTTTTTTTCGTTCCCTTTCTTTGTTTTCTCTCACTCTCTCTCTTCCTCTCCTTCTTTCAACAGAACCAAGGAGCACCCTCTCCTTCTTTTAACAGAAGTTGAAAGGAGCAGTCCCATTATCGGTTATAGGTTTTATAACTTGTTTTTATTATTATTATTATTATTATTATTATTATTATTATTATTATTATTATTATTTTACATTTTTATATTGCTTACTTTTATTTTCTTTATTATAACTATTATTATTACAAATAGAGAAATTTTGCATACTATATTGTAATTAGTATTAGTGTGTATTATAAGCATTTTTACATTATGTATACATGTATTATATATTCTTATTTTGTAGAGTATTATATTATTATTATTATTACTAAATATTATTCTTATTTACTTTAACGATTCTAAATATATTTTCTACGTGGCAAAAATATATAATACTAAGTTTTGTACCTACGTATAATTTATATTTGATAAATGAAGAGTTTAAACCCCAAAATATTTACCTAGAATTTTAAGTATTTTTCTAAAAATAATTTTGGACTAAGGAATTATATTATCGCCTATAAACCATATTTTCACAAACTTGGGATATTATATTTTCATGTATTTGAAAAATTATTAATATTATTTTTTTCTAATAAAACTCTACCTTTAAAAGTATTATCAAATATTTTACTAAGTGCATTTTAGTTTTCAATCCTAAAGCGATTTTTACTACTTATAAATATTTTGGTAATAAAATACAGTTTTCAAGGTTATAAATATTTTTCTAAATCCGTATTATTTGATCAAATTGCTGCAATTATCGTCCATGACCAATCCCATTCGCCCTATACCCTAGCCAACTCCGTACCTTCCTTATATCCACCCTAACCAACTTGACCGTCCCGAACTTAATGGAACCGTCCGTGCCACCATCCGAGGTCACCTTGTATAGTTGTTGCACCGGAGTCACAGATCGTGCCACCTGGATCATTGCAGCACACCAGGCGTCCTACCAGGCAAGATACCTTGCCATCTTGTACTTACATTTGATTCATGATATTTTATATGTTGCTAGTGTTTTTACATTAGTAAGAGTATGTCCAAGTATGACTTGGGTGCCATCGATATGTATATCGATGTTTGTGTGTGTGCGCGTGTGTGTGTGTGGACCATATGTGGTAGCGGACTTTCCCGGTGTGTTGAAGTTATGCTTCATAACTTCTTTGACTTGTTGACACGTCTCATACACGACACATGAGTGAGGATCATTGAGTCGACATGAACCTACGTATTCGACTTGCTACCGATACGGGCGGTTCGTGTGTCGGTTCATTTATGGATTAGCAGAGTCTAGATAGCGACTTGCATAGAGACATGGATCGCCAAGACATGGATATGACTTGTGTGATACATGGGTGGGGAAAACTACTGGGACGTATGAGCTAGCCCAAAGCCTTCTAGATTGCCCGGTTATGGGTTCATGGTTTCCCTGTTATAGGTGTGTCGCTAGAGGATATATCCATTGCACGGCCCTGACCACGACGTCAGATACGGTCAGGAGGTATGCTAGCGATGCAAAGTATGAACTAGGGGATATATCCATTGCACGGCCCTGACCACGTCGTCAGATACGGTCAGAGACGTATACTAGTTCATGCGAAAGCCTCTAGTGGATGCTATGCTTTATTCCTACCCACTTATACATTCCAGTATAGTTTTCAACTAGCATTACACCTAGATGGTTAGGTTCCATTGTGTTGGAGCATGCGGTCTTTTCTTTATCATGTATCATTTATAGTTTATCATGGTATTGTTTTTATGTATCTTGTTACGTCCCTCTGAGGACCTAGTTTTTCCCCAGGTGTGTGTTCATGTTTTCCGCAGGTATTTTAGCCAAGGCCGTGGTCTTCTCCATTCCTTCGAAGACAATTACGCTTGGTTCGTCTTGCTATTTTATTCGCTCGATTTATTGTACATTTCTTTTCATTGGGATAGTTGGTAGTGGACTTTGTCTTCGCCCAACGATTGTATCATAAATATTCGAGTTGATATTTATATTATTATTCTTTTCATTGTGGATGAGATTTAGTTTGTCTTGGATTACAACATTTTACAGCTTATGTATTCATACGAGACCTACGTACTTCGTATGAATACAGCTGGCATGTCTACGTACTTAGTCCTACGTATTTTGGGACTGGGGCGTTACACGCAAAGGCGCGGCACAGCAGGTCTTCTTCTCCATTGCTGAGAAGGAGCTCCAATGGCTCCCAAAAACTTTAAAACACTACAACTTGGCCATCACAACTCCAAATCTGGATTTTTAAAGTTCTATCTTGGGTGAAATTTGATTCTCTCCAACATAGGAACATCAAAACCCACAAAAACCCAACTAAAATAAATCAAAACCATACAAATTTGAAAATAGGAAAAACTTAGATCTAGAACAATGGAGACCCCAAATTACAAAATGTCAAGTTCTAATGTTGTTCTCCATGGCCTAATCTAGCTAATGGATAAATAAAAAGTGGTGCTTATTGGTGGCAAGGTGCACTTGCCTAGGGGTGGAGTGTTGTATAGAAGAAGGAAGAAGATGATAGAAATTAATAGAAGAATAATGAGGAAAGAGAAAGTTGGTGGAGATATTAATGGGGGTGGGTTGTGGTGGAATGAGGGTGGAGTGTTGCTAAGGTGTTCCTCTTGGGTTAAAATCAAACAAACTCAAACCAAACCAATTAAAACCGAGCCGAAACCCAAAATACGAGAAAACTCAAAATTCCACAAGTTGAGAAAATAAAAATACAGGCCAAAATCCGATTACGAGCATGAATACGAAATACGAGAAATGGGGGTGACAATATTGTTCTCCCATGACTGCCCAAATACCCCGCATAATTTTCCTATTTTGAAAATATCTCTTCCTCTCTCTATTTTTACAAATATCTCATTTTTAATTCTTGTATATATATATATATATATATATATATATATATATATATATATATATACACACACATATATATAAATAAATAAATACCTGTCTTTCTCTCTCTTCACTACACACCACCTCACCCCCCATCACCATGCCAGCCAGCCGAACACCCCCCTCCTCTCTCTCTCTCTATCTACTTTTCTCTCTCCTCTCTCTCCCTCTAAATATCTCTCTACCTCTCTTTTATATACATACATATATATGTTATATATATAATCATACAACTCTCTCTCTCTCTCTTATAATAAACACACACACCTCGCCATCTCTCCACCTCCAGCACACACTTGCCCCCCTCCCCAACCGACTACTCTCTCTCCTTCCCTCTCAAATATCTATTCTCAATCTCTCTCTCTCTTTCTATTATTATACACACACATATACACACTTCCTCTCTCCCTTATTTAACAATACACACACCAACTTCTCTCTTCCCTCCATAGCCACCACCCTCATGTACACCACCACCACCATCGTGAGCTCTCCACCACCCACAGCCTCTTCTCCTTCCTTCTTCTCCTCCTCCATTCTTCATCATCATCTCCACCACACACCACCACCAACATTAACACCACTCCATCACCAACACCACCTTCCTTCATGTAGTGACCCGCTCCGCCCTAGCGGAACGCCGATTCAAACGGCAAGTGCAACGACTCAAACGAGCCGTCGACCCGAAGAATTGCTTCGACCCGATGAAGTATCGATGCGAATCGATGTAAGACTCGCATTGGGCCGTCAAAGATGAATCCAGACTTAGACCCTCGATCGAGAACGAAGATACACTTTGAGTGTCTATCGATAGGAACGTTATCGAGTTAACGCTTAGGCGTATCCAAAAGATTGGCTTGGACTTTGAGGATTAATACGAACAACTTAGTACGTCGAGGCGACGTGAGCGATTACGCTAGAGATTCATCGAACGAATCTGAAGGATGTCTTAGCGCATGACGCGAACGTGATTGAGGACTAGATCGTATGGCTTGAATTCGAGTGGTGTATGTGATAGGTTCGGAGAAGAATAAGAATAAGTGTCGACGATTAGTCGAGTGGCTCGAACCCTGAGTGGTATATGGACGACATAGAAATTGTTCGAGCGAGACTAAAGAATTTATGGATAGAACGAGTATGTCGGCAAGCGATGCGATCGCACAAAGCCTTAGAACGTGTCTAGCTTGGTTGGCTGTGACTTCAAAAGTCCCGAACGAGATGTCGTTGGACAACTTGTCAATGGGCAACGTGAGTTAGAAAATGGTTTGGGAACGATGAAAGAAAATGAATGGTCTTGATCGAGGAAACTTAGAGGATCGTGCGTACGATTTCGGATTGATTCAAATGAATTGTGACTTGAGTTTGAACAACGATCTTGAAACTAGCTTGAGGAATAGCAGTTGAACTTGATCTTGAATATTAAACGAAATTGTGGAATATCCAACTCGGACAAACAGCATCAATGCACGACTCGAAATTGGTTGCAAAGGAAGATCGTCAGGTTACGCATATCGTCGATGGTATTGAGGCGTATCAAAGATCGATATGCGATAACTCGGGGGTACTCTGACTCGGCAAATGACGATCGTGCAAATGTCATTGTCCCGTTGGAAGCTATACTTTGGATGTTGAAACGTGTCGAGGAAAATATAGACGTGGCTCGTAGATTTTCTAGTTGAACGAAATGACGAATGGACTATCGATCTTGGCTCGAATAAAAATGAAAATACTTGGATTTACTTCGACGATAACCCCAACGTCGACATGCTTGTCTTATGCGAGCGCAACTCCAGCCCCGCGCATGCGTCGTACCGAATAGGGCGATCACTCCGCGTGAGCGCTGGTATGGTGATTCATACAGCGGGGGTGATTGACCTAGCTTGGCATGACAATTTATGTGCTTCGATTTATGGTTTGACGTGAAGGTGACTCGAGAATGGATTTGTGTGCTTGAAGAATCAAAATTGAGGATTGAGTAGGTCCAATCCGCGTATCGAAAATGAGTTAGTCGAAACTCAAACAAGAGTTATGCTCCGATGAGAATGATTATTCCGCGGGTGCGTTGCATGGTGATTCATGAACCACCGTGGATAATCGGACTTGCGTGAGATTGGGGCACAACATATTGTCGAGCTAGATGACCTCGTGATCGAATACATGAATTGGTTAGAATTGGTGATTTGAATGGATTCGAATATGTGCAACGTAAGTCTTGATGCGAATTAAGTGATCATGCTCGATGTTTAGAAATTTGAGTGACGTGAGCTTGGGTAGAAACTCCCGTACAAATGAACAAATGGTTTGACCATAGGATTTGGGGCGAGCGTCGTGCAACGACCTTTCACGATGAGCCACGGACTTGACGTGTAACTATGACCTTGTGAGCTGACCTAGCGGATAGGCGGAGCGGGTCACTACACTTCATCACCACCACACGGCCACCACCACCGGCCGCCGTGCCCGGCCTAGCCCACCCCCGTGCTGCGCATGTGCGCTGCACAACAGTGCACCAGCAGCTGCAACAATAGCGCAGCAGCAGCGGCGCCTAACGGCTGCAGCGGTCGCGCCACCGTGCGCCGCTGCGCGGTCAACCACCACCACCACGGTGACCTCCTCCGTCCAGCGAGCCACCCCGAGGCCACCGCCCACTTCCCTGATGCGCCGAATAGCCTATTCGTGTATTTTGAACGAGATCCCGTCGGCGCGTGCGAGTTTGGAACTCAAAATTCGTGTTCCGTCGCATAGATTTTTTGGTCATTTCGACCGTTGGATCGACGAACTCCTTGCTCCATCTCAATCTCGGTATATAGAACTTCACTCCCCTCAATTTTTGTCCGTTAATTTTGTCGTTTGATACCTCAAAACTGGCCACCAAGTTGACGTTTTAAATTGAAATATTTTTAGACAGTTTTGTGACGCCAACTTTGCGGGTTCGTATCATCGTCATCGCAGCTCCAGTTGGCGCGCTACCAGTTCCTGTGCGTAGCTGGTATAACCATCTTCCTGTCTCCTTTAAGTTTCGTTTCATTTTAAGCACGTTCGGTTGGTCGAATTCGACGCCAAAGTTGGCCGTCCGAATTCTTTAATTTGTACTTGTTAAATTCTATTTTTGAACCCGGGACTTCGGATTCAATTTCTGACACCACCAATAGACTCGTGGCGTCGTTCTGGCATGTTTTCATATAAAGTTTGCTTGATTTGGAGAACGTGGGCCATGGCACGTATTTCGGTGCAAAGCGGGTCCCACTTTTCGAGTCAACGGGTCACTTTGAGATCGACTCATCGGAATCCAATTCTGTAGAAGCATAGAATTTCACAACCAGAAAGCCCATGCGCCAGATACTACATGCGCCAGAACTCGGACAGAACACTTCACAGCAAAGTCAATAAGTATAGACATTGGAAGAAAGACTTTTTATTTATATACAAAAGTCTATTACATGTCTAGAAAAGGTTGTACAAAGGAGAATTTCTACAAAGGAAAGATCCTAAGTCTACAGCCAGCAGCCACCATGCGCCTTCAGATAGGCACAACAGTCACCATGCACCTCCAGATAGGCGCAGCAGTCACCATGCGCCTCCAGATAGGCGCAGCAGTCACCATGCGCCGCCAGTGAGGCGCAGCAGATACCATGCGCCTCCAACCAGGCACATCCCACCATCTCTTCAACAGCTCAGTTATGTGCATCCATCTCAGTTATGTGCATCCCTTCAGCAGCCCAGTTATGTGCCGCTCTTCCAGCCAGGCTCACCTGATAAGTGCTTCGAGTAAACAAAGCATTTAACCCTCTGGCTGGAACCAAGGAAGAGAAGAGCACCGCAAGTCTGTGGCCAGGGGAGGCTTCGAAAGAGCCTCCAAAGACCAAGGAAGACCGTAATAGAAATACGGCTAAAGGATCAGCTTTCAACACAACCAGAGTGGGCGACACCCACTTTGAAGGAAGAGAGAGCCTAGCACCGCCATTCCGATCTACGGCCCTTCCAGAACAACGGAGACGAGGCCCAAACATCCCTATCTTTGGATGCAACAGGCTCCTTTCGCCTGCCTCAGAAGCCCTCGACTCCGTCTTTTGGATGTAACAGTCACCTTCAAGAGCATCAACGACGACATGGCGTCTCATCTTCACCCTCGGGAACACTTCGCCAACAGAATGCACCCGAGAACCCAAGATCATGATTGGAAGTACGTGAGAGAGTGAGAGGCCAACCTTCTCTCCATGCCACTATTTATAGACCGGGCAGATCAAACCCATGCGCCAAGTTGATGGCTCTCCGAATTCCGTACAATGAACTCACATTAAATGGATGAACCGGACGCCTCAACTTCAGCCAAACGGCTATTTAAAAGCACTTGAGAAGCGAAACAGCCGCATCTTAAAGATGTGTTGGATGCACCGGCTGGACAGTGCATTACACCCCTTCAAACACCAAGCGCCTCCCAAAGATGCACCCTGTACCGAGCGCATCACAGAGGATGTGCCCCCATACGTCTCCATACGCCTAGTGGAACGTCAACCAACGCGCCCACTCAGCTGTCCATCGAATGTCACCAACATTAAATGCTGAACTGACAAAGTTGGCAGCACGCCTCCCCAAGCCTGAACGGTTGACAGCTTTTACAGAAAATGAAGCATCCACAACGTCAGCATCATCATGACTTTACTTCGACGGCTACTGCCACGTGGCCACTCGACCACCCGCATGCGCCTCCGCGGCCATGCGCCCAAACCCGCATGCGCCTCAAAAGCCATGCGCCTCAGACCCTTCACTGATCCCTAAAGACAGAAGAAGAGTCTCCAGTTGAAGCTTTGCATGCGCCTCAAAAGCCATGCGCCCCAGACTGATCTCTGATCCCGAAAGACAGAAGGAAAGTCGCTCGCATGCACCTCAAAAGCCATGTACCACGAACGGCTCGTGACTCCTAAAGGTCACGAGCCAAAATCTCATCATGCGCCCAATCTAAGGCGCATCCCACCAAATCATCCTCCCATCAGATTCGAGATCTCCGAGCCATGAGTCGATGACACGTGTCCTTTGACTCAACTCATCCAAGATTTCAGCAACAGAAAGATCTTCTCCTTTGCTACGTGCCAGCTCACAACAGCAGTATGAAGAATTCAACCCCTCGAGTAGGACGCATCATTCATGCGCCTTCATCAACAATCTCCACGTGGCATCCCTACGTACCGACGCATCCTACATATGCGCGCATGAGCAGCCAACCTGTCCAGCTATAAATAGAGGGATCATTTCCTTCTTACGGACCTACACAGAGGGGACATCGCATAGAATCCACAGAGAATCACCAGAGAGACAGAGACAGACACTCAACGTCTTCCTCCTCTCGGCAAGCTCCAGCACCCAAAGCAATCTACACCTTCAGAGAACCGATAACCGTCGTCAGCCCGTCAACGGAGTCAACGCATTACCACTCGCTCCATTGGCACTAGGGACCCAGATTAAACAAAAGTGTACTCCTAGGATTACATCTAAGTCCTATATTGTAACACTGTTCTGTTTGTGTTAAAGTTTTCAATCAAACAATTTTAATGGCAAACAAGCTGGCGACTCCGCTGGGGACCTCTTTCTCCTCTTTCGAGAAAGTTGTGTCACAGGCCGACGACGTGAAGGTGGGCTCCTCCCACAAGACGCTGGTCGTGCGCCTCAATCAACAGGCGTACGAGGAGTTCATTTCTGAAGGAAGTGCGAGTCCTTCGAAGCGGCTGCCGAAGCCAAAGAAGACCTGCCGTGTCTGGGTGCGCAAGGTCGACGCCTCGGGCACCACCACTGAAGGGAATACGTCAATCCAGCCCTCCCTTCCTGCTGACGTACTCAGCAACCAAGATGCGCCCGCTGATGCAGCACATCTCTCGGGAAAGCGTGCGGTTGACCACGTTCCCCAGCCATGTCCCTCTCAGGCGAGGAAGATGCGTCGACGGAGCAGGGGCACAGCCAATGCCCTGCGCATCACCTCTGATGCGCCACAAAAAGTCTCTGTCTTTGACAGACTCACTCGCTGTAATGGCGAAGAGAATTTGGATGCTGAGTACTATGCGCCCCAACGGGCTAGTACAAAGAAATCCAAGACGGCACGGGCCATGCGCCACAAACGTGCTATGCCAGCAGCAGGTCAGAGGCACGCGTTCACAATCACGTGCGCTGCCGATGGCAAGCTGTACAAGGTCGAATCAGGTGCCTCTGCACCAAAAACGAGTCGACCTTCAAAGTCCTCATCTCACTTGGGCGCATCTACTGCATGCACAACCAAGTCGAGTGAGGCAAATTCAGTGGTCTTGAACTCCCGCGCCTCCTCTGGTTGTGCGTTTGAGGTCCGTTCAAGTCACTTCAAATGTTGTGGTTCCTCCACTACTGATCGTGATGCCTGCTTGGTATTAGATCAGGGGGCGCAGCACTCACCTGACCACCCTGGCGTTTGGCCTTGCCATGTGCCTGAAGGAGGTGTGAAGGCAGCACTCTCCTCCAATGACCTGCGTAACATGATCACTCACAAGCGTCGGTCAGGAGAGTCGACCAACAGGCACGATGCGCCTCTCACGAGGCATACTTGTACGGTGGTCACCATCAACTGCTATTGTAAGACAGCAGTACTACCAAGGCAGTCAGTCTTCCAGCGGCTGCAATCATCCACACCCCTCCGACATCGCCTCGGGATGAAGGTATCAACAGAAGAGGAACCAAGGGTTGCTTCATGCAACGTGACCTCCAACTCCTCGTCAGTCCGAAAGACGACTGGCAATTCCTCGTCTTTATCCAAAAGCCAGCCAAGGAAAACCAAGGCAGCTGTCTCGACCTCTGGAGTGCTCGAAGGCACTCGGTCGAGGAAGAAGTTCTTGGAGTAAGCTGGGGGTAGTCAGACCCTTGTTGAGCCTTCTTCCGAAGACGAAGATGTCCAAAGCACAGCTGCAGCGGATCTTCGTCCTCAAGGCGAAGTCAGCCTCCCAGAAGCCCCTCGAAACAAGGATGTCCCCCAGGACACGGCTGGGGGTAGAGACGAAAAGGCCCTTCAAGATGGAGCTGAGGACAATCAGGCCCATGTAGATGCGCCCGTCGAGAATGACCTCCAGAATGTGGCTGGGGGTGGCCAAGGTGGAACACCAGGAGAGGTGACTCCCCCACATGAAAGTGAGGCCGAGAACGAAGCCTCAACCAATCCATCCACTCCCGGCTGTGTCAGGACAGTATACGTGACTGGGGGTGATTCCGAGTCTGATGCGCCACCGCAGGACATTGTCCAGCGCATAGACTCATTAGAGGGAGGACTCAAAACCCTCTCTGCCTCTATGCAAGCACTGACTCACGCAGTGTTTGATATACGGTCGACCTTGACCATAAAACCTTCAACTGGTCCCAATCCAGGAGCCAATAGAGAGTCGAGTGTACCCCTTCAACGGGCACCCTCAGACACAGAAGTACCCCGGACGTCGGAGCCCTCAAACGCTCCACTCCAGATAGTACCACCTTCCCCGACTCCTAGCTCCATGGAGGATGTGGTCGAAATAATCAAGGACTTGCGAGAGCGCTTCGAGTCCAAAAACAGACAAGAGGAGCGCCAGAAGATGGGCATTCCCCAGCCTTATCCCCTCGAGTGGAACAAGGTGGTTTATCCTCCAAAGTATAAACCACAAACACTCACGCCGTACGACGGAAAGGACTCTCCGCGTTGGTACCTGACATATTTCCAGTCACAGACGGGGCATCTTCCAAAGGAGGACGCGCTCCTCACCAGCATCTTTGTTGGGGCTCTAAAAGCGGTAGCGTATGACTGGTACTGCAGCCTCCCTGACAATTCTATATCGTCCTTCGATGACTTGATGTGCCTCTTCCTCGATCGCTTCTACGACGGCGGGAACGACATGACGATGGCATCTCTCATAGAGATACGCCAGAAGGAGAAAGAAATGGTTCGGGTGTTCATCGAACGCTTCCGACAGGCCTGCTTCAGGCTACCTCCAGGCATGCCAGAACATGCGCTCCTCTCCTCTTGCAGCATGAACATGCTGCCTGCAGTGAAGCTCTGGCTCAACTCTACTCCCCCTTCCGACTGGAGCTCCCTGATCATCGAAGCTGAAGCCGCAGAAAAGAATGCGGCCAATGCACGTCTTCTGGGTGTCAGCTTCCCCGCCTTTGATGATAAGGGAAAAGGTCTGCAGCCAACAACTCCGGACGAGAAGCAAAGGGGAAATAGGCATTGACGGTTAATGCCTCGAAAGGCGCATCTGCGCCTACTCAGAAGCCTCTACTGGCACCGAGATCCAAGGAGGTGGATTCATTCAATGACGAAGACACCTTGCAACTCTTTGAAATACTGAAGCAGGGTGACAAGATCAAGCTTCCGGACCCAAAGCGGCCCAATAAAGTCGGGAAAGTGGACAACCCGAGGTACTGTCACTACCATCGGTTTGTCGGACACCCGACCAAGGACTGCTACATCCTCAAGAATTACATCCAGCGCATGATCAATGCCGATGTAATCTCCGTCGACTATGAAGAGAAGACGGTGTCAGCCAATGTGGTGTCACTTCAGTTCGGCACCTTGCCGCCGACCACCACACAAGATGGCGTCGTCCCCATCCCTAAGGCGACAATGGAGGTGGTGAACTTGCCACCTACCCGTGACAATGCGAGTGGACTCATCCCACTCACCACATCTCGAGGAGAGGTCCTCTGGGTTCACCCCGACCTCATCTCCGAGGTAACTCAACCGGAGGTTCGCTCTACCTCCAAATCAAAAGGCAGGAAGATCAAGTCTTGCCGCACGGTCTCTTCTTCAACGGAAGAGGCACTTCCAGTGCAGACGCATGCACAACAGAACGCCCAGCCCGGCGAAGCTGCCGCCGAGGTGGTGCCTCCTGGCACCATCCCTGAGGAGGGCCCGTCTAAACCCTCAGCAGCCAATAAGCAGAAGCAGGTGGAGGCTCGTTTCGACAGACCTCTACGGAAGGAGAATACTTCGAGGCTAGCCAAGTCCCACAACTTTGACATACTGGCACAACTGGCCAGTACTCCTGCACGCCTGTCTTTGTTTGAGCTCCTGCGTCTTTCCAAAGACTCCCGAGAAGCTCTCTGCGAAGCTCTGAAGGACGCTGAATCCTTTCTCAGTCAGGTCAAGCAGCCTGAAGACCTTCCAACTACTTGTGCGCACTGTCATTGTACGGATGAAGTTATCCCAAACATAACTTTCACCCAACAAGACATGCTGTTCAAGCACCACCGACATAACCGACCGCTGTATTACACAGGGTACATCGGTTCAGTCAAGGTGAGCCGGATTCAGATCGATCCGGGGTCTTCCCTCAGTATCATCCCGAAGGCGCTGCTATCAAAACTGGGGATCCCAATGCATTGGCTGGCGCCCTCCAATACAACTATCAGTGGCTTCAACGCTAGCAAAAGCGAGCCACTGGGCAAGATCCGACTGAAGTGTCACATCGGCAACCTCAAAACTGAGGTGACCTGTTATGTGGTAGATGTCGAGGTCAACTACAACATCCTGCTCGGCCGACCATGGCTACATGAGTACATGGTGGTGCCTTCCACGCTCCACCAATGCATGAAATATGTATCCACCAACGGCGTCATCCGGACGGAATTCGCAGACATCGATCCTTTCAAAGGGATTGAAGCCTACTTCACCGATTCTGACTTGTACAAGCCACTTGACGAGAAGGAAGCCAACGATGCTGATGATGAGGCAGAGACGGCAACTGAGCCGGATACGGAGCCTGAGATGACTCCAGACGCCCCTTCCGACTGAAGGGCAAACCACCCCAGAAGGTGCCTCCAATGAGCATCAAACTATCAGGGAAAGCACCGACTCCTGAGGCTCCCCTGAAGATACGCCTCAAGGGAAAGCCACCTCAAACATCGGCTCCCCTGGTAGCAAAAGTACAGGGGAAAGCACCACTCACAGGAGACGCAGTTGAGGTACCTCTGAAGGTGCGTCTCATGGGCAAGCCCCCGCAGTCATCCAAGACGTCAGAGAGGGCTCACATAACCCTCTCGGACCCCAAGATCAAAGCTGTGGTGGACTCTCCTGATCCAGCCCCAGTGCTTACAGATGAGGAGCTTGGCGAATATATCTCTGCTGATATAGATGTACCCTCCTTAGACAATGTAATCCCACGGGATAAAATCTCGTACTTCATCAATAATAGAGTGTCTTTTAATTATTCTTGTCTTCTACATTGGAATGCCATGTATACATTAGATAACGTTCTACGGTCATTGCAAACACAAATAACGACCGTCCATAATGTAAATCGAGTAGTCCCGTCTCAAGGAGTCTGTTTTATAGCCCCTCCACGAAGCCGAGACGAAGGATCCATTATTTTGGGCAAAGTCGAGCGTCATCAAGACCTCCCGCCACTCGAGCCAGAACCTGATACCGGCAGAGTACAAGTCTATCGGTACACGGATACGGCAAAGCGCATCATCCAAAAGATGGACTACGACCTAAAAAGCAATAAAGGCCTAAACTACGGCAAGGGTCGACGTCTCCCTCTCCGACTTCCAACACCCAAAGGAAAGCCGCAGGACTAATACAACAAAACTCGACGGGGGGTAGGCTATGTCACGCCGCCAGCAACTCCAGAGAGTTCAGACGCAGAAGACGTAGAATATTCCCACTCGTCCGAAGCATCGACTTGGGATTCCGATACCAGTATCGGATCAGTCTTCAGGAAGGTGCTGTCAGCTAACATGACGTCAGTACAACCTCAAAAAGGTGAAGGCGAAGTCCAAGCGCCGGAACCCTTCGAAGAAGAACCTTGGGCTCAACGCCTAGGAGAATAATGGGAGTCTCGTTTTGAGTTACGTGAACCTCCCACCGAAGACGAAGTCGAACAGATCGACCTTAGGGACGGATCTTCTTCCAAATCCATCTTCATCAGCAAAAGCCTAGAAGAAGAAGACCGAGAGTCTCTAATCCAGCTGGCTAAAGAGTATATCGACGTCTTTGCCTGAAGCTACGAAGATATACCGGGACTCGATCCACAGATCGCAATGCATAGGTTGAACATCTTACCTGATGCCAAACCTATCAAACAACAACAGCGACATTTCCGTCCGGACATCATGAATGCCATCGATCAGGAGGTGGACAAACTCCTGACCAACGGTTTCATCCATGAAGAACAGTACCCAGATTGGGTAGCCAATGTCGTACCTGTCACCAAGAAGAATGGGAAGATACGAGTCTGTATCGACTTCAGGGACCTCAACTCTGCTTGCCCGAAGGACGAATTCCCGCTTCCAATCACCGATGTGATGATCGACAACACATGTGGCTTTGAACGCATGTCCTTCATGGATGAATATTCAGGCTACAATCAAATCAAGATGTTCCCCAATGACGCAAAACACACGTCATTCAGGACTCCGAAGGGTGTTTTCTGCTACACAGTGATGCCTTTCGGCTTGAAGAATACCGGTGCAACATACCAACGAGCTATGAGCACCATCTTCCGTCAACATCTTCGCAAGACAGTCGAATGTTATGTTGACGACATCGCAGTCAAGAGCCGCCTCAAAGGAGATCACCTACAGGATCTGAAGACAGTCTTCGATCTCATGCGGGCACATCAACTCAAAATGAACCCCGCTAAATCCTTCCTGGGGATTTCTAGCGGCAAATTCTTGGGCTTTGTCATCACGGCGAAAGGCATTCATGTTGATCCCGAGAAGACCAAAGCCATCCTCAACATGGACCCTCCGAAGAACCTTCGAGAACTTCGGGGCTTACAGGGACGTCTGGCATACATCCGGAGGTTCATAGCAAACCTCTTCGGTAAATGTCAACCCTTTACTCAGCTCATGAAGAAGAGAGTCTCTTATGTCTGGACAGAGGAGTGCCAAAAGGCTTTCGACGACATCAAAGCCTACTTGACGAGCCCACCAGTCCTGGTGTCACCTGTCGCCGGCAAACCATTTCTCCTCTACGTCCGTGCCATGGATCATTCCCTTGGCATTCTGCTGGCTCAAAACAGCAATACAGGCTATGAGCAAGCAATCTACCACCTCAGTCGAACGCTCATCGGGGCCGAACACCGGTACAACCCCGTTGAAAAGGAGTGCTTGGCTTTGGTGTTTGCCATCCAGAAGACTCGTCATTATGTCTCGGGCCAGACAATTTATGTCATTTCCCAAGTCAATCCGCTCAGAGTCCTCATGACGAAGCCAGGTTAATTGAACTCCCGGCTAGCCACATGGGCGATCTTGCTAACACCGTATAATATGGTGTTTGTCCCGCAAAAAGCTGTTAAAGGTCAAGCTCTGGCTAACTTCTTAGCAGCACACCCCATCCCAGAATCCTCAAAACTCTATGAAGACATCCCGGATGAGGTCCAAGAATCCAACGTCCCCGAAGGAAGCTCCGTTTGGCGGATGTTTTTCGATGGCGCTTCAAGAACAGGCCCCAAAGGCCAAATCATCGCAGGAGTGGGGGTAGCCTTAGTCTTCCCCGATCAGTTGGTCATCCAGCGTGCTTACTCCCTTTCGAAGTCATGCTCCAACAATGTTGTCGAGTACAACGCACTCATTATGGGACTCCAGCTCGCACAACAGCTGGGGGTGGACCATCTGGAAGCCTACGGTAACTCAAAACTCGTCGTGAACCAGATTCGGGGGCAGTACGAGGTTCGCCATGAAGATCTGATCCCTCACCATGAAGTTGCATTGAACATCATTTCAACCTTCACCGAGTTCTTCATCGAACACGTACCTCGTCTACAAAACTTGGAGGCTGACGCTTTGGCTGGCCTCGCAGCCTCATTGGCGGTGCCCGTTGGGACTCAACACTATGTCACGGTAACTGGCCGAGACTTGGTTTGTCCTAAAAACAACCTATGCTTCCAGAGGACCCGAAGGAAGCCGTCTCAGTCAGGAGACGCTCTCTTCGATTCTACTACGATACAGCTACCAAAATGCTGTACCGACGCTCCTTCGATGGGCTCCTCCTTCGATGCTTGTCCAACGAAGAAGCAGCCGAAGCTCTTCAAGAAGCTCATGACAGAACTTGCGGAGCTCATCAACCCGGTCCTAAGTTGCAGGATCGACTGCGACGTATGGGCTACTACTGGCCAACCATGGTCGCCGACGCTGTTGAATATGCTAAGAAGTGTCATGCATGCCAACTTCATGCAGACTTCATACATACACCGTCTGAACCACTACATCCTACAGTCGCCTCCTGGCCCTTTGAAGCCTGGGGCATGGACATTGTGGGACCAATCACCCCTCCTTCATCAAGAGGACACCGCTTCATCCTGGCCATCACCGATTACTTCTCCAAATGGGCAGAAGCAGTCCCACTGGCGGAAGTAAAGAGCTCCAGGGTGGTCAGCTTTATCAAACACCATGTCATTTACCGTTTCGGAGTACTCCGGCGGATCATTCATGACAATGGTCCTCAGTTTATCAGCCACATTTTTAGCAAGTTCTGTGACAAGAATCGCATTCAAAATATGGAATCTACCGCCTACAATCCGGCTGCAAACGGGTTAGCAGAAGCGTTCAACAAAACTATCGTTAGGCTGCTCAAAAAGGTCGTGGCATCTAACAAACGCGACTGGAACAAAAAGCTTGGCGAATGCCTTTGGGCCTATCGCACGACGGTACGGACCCCAACAGGCAACACACCATTCTCCCTGGTCTACGAAAGCGAAGCGGTACTGCCTCTCAAGATCCAGATACCCTCACTCCACGTAGCAATAACAAACAAACTCACAGAAGAAGACAATCAACGTTGTCGTCTGCGGGAACTGGAGGCACTCGATGAAAAGCGTCTCCTGGCTCAACAACGCATCGAACTCTACCAAGCCCGTATATCACAGGCTTTCAACAAGAAGGTCAAACAGAGGACTTTCCAAGTTGGCGACCTAGTTTTAGCAGTCAGAAGGCCAATGGTGTTAACTCACAAGACATCAGGAAAGTTCGAGCCCAAGTGGGAAGGACCTTTCATCATAGAGACGGTATACTCAAACGGTGCTTACCGCCTCGCCAAACCCAATGGAGACTTGTTCATGATGCCCATCAACGGCAAGTTCCTACAAAAGTACTATTCTTGACATCCTTCAGACATATACTTCCCCAAAGGGGATCTGTGGGCCCAATCATCGGGGCTCACACACAATCTCCTTCCACAAACTCATACGCTTCTGGAACCCAGCTGTTCCGTGGCATCCTTCAGTAGAAAGACAACCACATCCACATCACCTCTGAGTTGTTCCTCTATACCCTACAAAGCGGAATCTTACGCTACGTAAGCCGACGCTACCCTTCATGTTTACCACGTCCACATTACCTCTGAGTAAACATCTCGTACAAACAACCCCTGCGTTGTCGTACATCGATCGTAGAACTTCCACGTCCACATCACCTCTGAGTTGTTCAGCGTATCCCTCAGGATCATTCTTACCACGTCCATAATACCTCTGAGTAGGAACATTCTATCATTTTGAACCTAATAATTGCCATGTCCATATCACCTCTGAGCAAACATGTTGGTTCCTTCAAACTTATTATCTGTACCTAAAATCCAAGGTGCGTAAAAGATAATAGGTCCACACAAATTATCAAGTTCATAATAACAAAAATGAACACATCACAAAGAAAAGGTTGTGTACTTCTTTATTTAAAAAGAGAGAGTACAGAACTACACTATCCCCTAGCAAGGGTTGCAAAAAAACTTAAAAAATGAGAAGCTACAGTCCCTGAACCTCTCCAGGGTGGGCTGAGAGCTCTCTGACTCGACGCCTTAAGTCGGCTGTACGGGTCTCCACAGTCACCAGGACTCGACGCTCAGCTTCCTGATGCATCAATTCAACAGCCTCAGCGGAAGTTTCGCTCTCATGCTTCTCATCAAGTTATTGTCGCTGCTGAGGCAAGACAAGAGTCCGCTGAGTAAAAGTCGCTTCCTCCTTCTTGAATGCTGCGTGTTCAGCTCGGACACGTTCGGCATCTAACTGGAGTCGGGCCCGTTGGTCCTCAAGGCGGCGCATCTGGGTGTTGATCTCTGCGATGTTAGCATCCAATGCAGCTCGTGTTTCCATCGTCTTCTTTATGGACTGAGATAACTGCTCTACCACAGCCTCAGTCTCAGCCACCTCACGCTCCCAAAAGCCCACAGTGGCCTGATAGGAAGACTCGATCTCGACAATCAACTTCCCCTTCTCCACATCTATCAGGACAGAGAGGTTATTTTGCTGGATAAGCTGAAGTTCTGCAAGCCGCTCGTCCAGCTCGATCACAGAAGCCTCCAGAATTTTGGCTATATGGTCGTAGCCTTGGTGAACGCGGATCAGCTCGATACAGGGCATTGCCAGAGTTCTTGCCGTCGCAAAGCTTCCGTTGGCATCCATCACCGCAGATATACCCCTCTGCAGCATTTTGTACACCCCCTCGACGAGGAATTTTACATATTTGTCTGCGTCTGCCAGTACCTGCGGCGTCATAGCAGGAGTTGGAGGAGCTACTACAGTTAGCGGACCGGAAGAAGATCTGCCAACCTCAACCTGCGAGGCTTGAACCTCGGCATCAATAGGCTCTTCATCAACAGGGGCTGGACTGCTAGCCCGAGGAGCCGAAGGAACAGAGGAAGTCGGCACATGCGTCGAGATAGTTCCCCAAGTAGAAGGAGTAACAAAGGGTTCCACACCCTTGCCCTTCTCAAGCCCGGAGGAACCACTGACGTCAACGGCCACTTCTTCAGCCCCCAACGTCCTATCAGCAACCAGTACCTCCCCTGGCAGAATGGGGAGATGAACACTTGTCTCTTGACCCGCCTCAGCAGTCGGGATCGGCAGACGGGTCTCGTCATCAAATCCTTCTACAGGGACCGGATCTGTCGACACCTCCTCATCGGTAGCCACCTCAACTACTGAGGTTGGGGTAGGACTCGGCAATGATACCGCCGATCCCCCCTCATCAAGACAAGGAAGGGAATCAACCCTGTCACTCCCCGTTCCTAAAATGCGTATTTTTTATACATGTACAACTCATGTGTATTTATTTAGTATTTATCATATATTTATTTAATAGTTATTATGTGTTATCCTGTATTTAATTTCTTTTAATTCATGTTAATTTATTTCCTGCAATTTTATTTCTGCACTTTATTTTATGCTTTTATTCTCTGCTTTAGCTAGGCTTTGGGTTCGGGTTGGCCTTGGTTGGATCCCCTACAACCCGACCCATTGGACCCGGCCCATTAGCTTCCACCTACCACCCCTTCTATATTTAAAGCCACCCCCTCCATTCTCTCTCCTCATTACTCATTCTCACCATTACTCCTCTTCTTCTTCTTTATTACTCTCTCCACCTACCAAACCCATAGGCAAGTACATCTTGCTTCTTCATGAGGACCCATTTTTATGGCTCCATTCTCTTTCCCTCGTGATTCTAAGAGAGTTTAGAACTTGACATTTTTCATTTCGAAGTCTTAATCTTTGTAGATCTAGATATGAGTTATTTTTAGATTTTGGGGGTTTTGATCTATTAAACTTCTGTGTTTTCAAGTTTTGATGGTTCCATGTTGTAGAGGATTTCATTCTACCCAATTTTGACCTTTGCAAAGTTGGATTCGGACTTATTTTGACCAAGTTATGGACTTTTGAAACTTTAGGGTGCAACCATGGAGTTCTTGCTGTTTGGAGAAGACAGTGAGCAGTGTATGCTAGCTTTTTAGCTTACGTCATTGAGCTATGCGCGCTCTTTAGCGCAGCGCAGTATGGAGTCCATACGCTGCTTTTTTAGGTAGCGTGTGTCTTGCATACGCTGCCTTTTTAGGTAGCGTATGTCTTGCATGGAAGCGTATGACTTGCGTACGCTGGCTTGGATAGAGAGGAGTCGTATGGAGTCCATATGCTAGCTTGACCTGAGCGTACGCTGGCTTGAGCGTAGCTTGACCTGAGCGTACGCTGACATGAGCGTAGGCTGACATGAGAGTAGCCTGCTTACCCTGGATCTTCTATAGCCCTGTATATTGATATCTTATTAGATGTTTAACGTCCATTTTATATCCTTACGCCTTTTTGCATAAACTTGATATAATCATGATATGTTGATATTTCTGTTAAATATAGATTGTTACGTAGGATGTACCATGTGTCGTGAATTGAGCTATAGATACCCCGATTGACTGGAATTAAATCCTGAGAGTCGTAGACTCGACTCCACTGAATACTATTTAACTTTCATGCCTTGTCACCATTGATGATAATGGTTATCTTGACTAAAATTGATCATGCGTTCCTAGTTGGAACTAAGAGACTGGCTAGTCGTCTTATTGAATGAAATGAATGAGACACGTTCATGTAATGAACTATTGTACTCGATTAGCCAATCCCGAATATTGGCATACAGGCACATGCAGGCTTCAAATTATTTATTTATTTAGTTATTTATCTATCGTTGTAGAGTTGCGCATATCGTACCCCGTACGAAAGTACTCATTTGAATGACCATGATCCACGGCATGGAACTTCACTCAACGTAGAGACTATTAAGTTAAATAAAATAATGATGGCATGGAGAGAATGGATTCCCGAGTTCTTACATGGCAGCCCCCTTGGGACTATTAAGTGCCCGACGGGCCGGCTGGTTCCCACAGATACTGTAAATCTGTCACACGGGCAGGGAACAGTATCTGCTTATATTATTGTACATGCTATATTAACGGCGGGCGTCCCGCTGGGACTCGTCTAACTACATGATTGGCGCAATTGATTGATTGGATAGACTAGCTTTGTTTACACATAGTAAGAACTGAGGAATCCCTATTGCATAAATTCCAGGATAACTTGGGACTCACAATAGCAAGCCGTAGTAGTTGATTGGCCGTTCAAGATGATTTGTTTGTGTACTGTACCTACTCTGTTACTTAACTGGAATGATCAGAATGTCAGGACATGACGGGCCAACTTCTATCCTTGTTTGGTTGGGAGGTTGGTTCGAAGTGTCGTGATGTTATGTGAATCCTAGTAGCAAGCAGAGATCTATTTATCATATTTCATATTATTGGTTTTAGTTCTCATGTCGTGCTTCCTTGTGGTACTTGCTATTAGAGGTCTAACCTCTCTGGTTTTGCATGGCCAAATTTAGAGCCGGTTCCCGAGGACTCAGCTTACTTCTACCTCCAAGATGGTCAACACTAGAGGGATGATCGCAGGAGGACTCGAGTGGGTTTCTTACTTCCCCGCTCGTTTTGTTATCTACTTTATACTTTGCCGTTTGGCACCGACATGTTAGTCGGATCGTCTCGTACTTACTTATTACATAATTGTAACTAAAGTCAGGCTGCAGCTGATAACAATTGTGTATACTTTTGCTACATCAATCTGGCTATGTTTTGTAAAGCCAGATATCAAGAACATTTTGACAGAGCGTTTGGGACGCCTTACTGCTTTATCTTACATGTTCTCTATTACTGTTTTTTGTTCGAATGATTGAGACAATAGATATGAAGTGACCATAGTAAGACTTTCATGTAGTATGCACCCCCTTGTCTTTTAGACAGCATTGATCGTATTATACGGTATTTATCTACCCGTAATACGTAGCTGGCTGAGTCATTCCCCCGCTCTCCAGTATTCTGGTTCTGGGGTGTGATAAGGTTTTAGTGGTGGCCCATGCAGGTCTGATTTCAGACTTGTGGGGTATTTTGATTTATAGGATGTCTCAATCACACATGCTTTCCCTTGATCTCATGATTCGTTACTCTCAACTCTAGCTTGACATTCCAGTATCCTTTGACTTCATTGATCCTTCATGTCCGGTCGTTTGATTGTTCTCTTGTCCCTTTTCTTAGGGGCGCCTCGTCCGCATCTGTCAGGACTGGACAGCAACAACATGGACAGCAACATGGACAACCTGACCAGGTTGGTCAGCAGCAAGGGCCAGTCTCCCCTCAGGAGGCTACCCAGGAAGAAGTGATAGTGGAACCAGCAGCTGGGTCACAGTATCCGGACATTCCACCCCCACCGACAGTTCCACCTACCCAAGTGGACACACCAGCCCTTCTGGAGATCATAAGAGGAATGATGGCTACTCAGCAACATCAGATGCTGGCCCAGCAACGCATACACACTCAGCTACAAGAGCAGAATATGCTACTCAACCAAGGATTGCAGACGGTTTTGGAAAAAGGAGCGAGGACTGATTCAGGAGCGTCAGCCAGGTTTTACAAGTACAACCCCCGCCGTTTTGAGGGCACGGAGGATGCCATCTCAGCAGATGTATGGCTTAAGGATATTGAGGCTATTCTGACAGCCGCTAAGGTGCCGGCAGAAGAACGTGTGGATCTAGTGATGTTGTTACTTCAGGATCTCGCACGTGATTGGTGGGAATCAGAGGAGGTAGGCATCAGACGTCCTGTTGCTTGGGACGATTTTACTGCAAGGTTCAAGACGAAGTATTATGGAGTTGTGGCGCAGTTTGAGCTACAACAGAAGTTTATCAACCTCAGACAGGCTGGCAAGACTGTGGATGCTTACGCAGCGGAGTTCTGCAGATTGAGTAGGTTTGCCCCAGAGATGGTAGCAACGGAACGCCAGAGGGCTATGAGGTTTCAGCAAGGGTTTCATCTTGAGCTCTTGCAATTGATAGAAGGGCACAATTACCAGACTTTTGATGAGATATTGACGGCAACCCGGAGGCATGAGATCACCATTCAGAGGCTTGTAGTAAGGACTGGAGGTCAGAAGAGATCCCACAGTCAGATTGAAGGAGGAGGGGGAGCAGCGCCCCGAACAACAGCACCATCCACTGGCATTCGTATCCATGATGTGGTAATACGAGGACCAGTACCACCACCCAGGCAGCAGCAACAGTAACAGAGAAAGAACCAGCAACCTCCGGCGGGCTGTACTTATTGTGGGAAGATGGGGCACACTAGAGATATGTGTCGGACATTGAATGGACTATGTCTGATATGTGGAAATCCAGACCATCGGGTTACCATATGTCCCATGAATTCGAGGTCAGGAGGACCAGGGCAGCAGTTTCCTGCTCTGCCAGCACCAGGGGCAGGCCAGTATCGAGGACCAGCAGTGGCAGTAAGGCCGTTGGCACAGCGTCCGCAGGCTCAGATGTATCGACAGCAGGGACCACCGATGCAGCAATACCAGCATAGACCACCCCAGCATCATCAAGGAAGGGGCCAGCAGCAGCACCAGGCTAGGCCACAGCATGGGAATCAACAAGGAGGTCGAGGGCAAGCATTCACTTTGTCCTTGGAGGAGGCATTAGCATCGGAAGATGTTGTGGCAGGTAACATTCTCGTCGCCTCATATCCCGTAGTAGCATTGTTTGATTCGGGAGCATCACACTCATTTATATCTGCACAATTTACGACACGGCTAGGAATGGAGTTCGAGGCATTGCCAGGGAGGTTGAATATACTCACTGGCAATGGGCTCGTAGGAGTTAGTAGAGTTATTCTAGCGTGTAGTATTGTAGTTTGCGGGCGTTCCTTACCCGCCCAGTTGATAGAATTTCCTGTTGGAAATTTTGACGTTATCTTAGGCATGGACTGGCTGAAAGACAGTCATGCGACAATAGATTGTCGTAGTGGGAGTGTATCTTTTGATATTCCAGGCATGAAGAGGTTCACCTTAGTCAGGTCAGAGGCAACTCAGCAAGAGCAGGGAGTAGTAACAACAATGGAAGAAGTTCAAGTTCCGAAGGTAGTTGAAGAATTTCTAGACGTGTTTCCCGAAGAACTTTCAGGTCTACCACCGGTTAGAGATACTGGTTCAGCATAGAATTGGCATCTGGAACTAAACCGATATCAGATCGAGTTTACAGAATGGCAGATTCGAAGCAGGCCAAGGTGTATCAGCACATAGAGGAATTGAAGGAGAAGAAGTTCATCCAAGCTAGCATATCACCATGGACAGCACCAGTGGTACTTGTAGGAAAGAAGGATGGGTCATCCATATTATGCATCGATTACAGGAAGCTTAACGCAGCGACAGTAAAGAACAAGTACCCACTACCCAGGATCGACGACTTATTTGATCCGTTGAGCAGGGCCAGAGTCTTCTCCAAGATAGATCTTCATTCAGGGTACCATCAGGTGAGGGTTCGAAAGGAAGACATCCCCAAGACAGCATTCAGGTCGAAGTATGGGCATTATGAATTCTTAGTAATGCCGTTTGGTTTGACCAATACTCCAGCTATATTCATGGATTTGATGAACCGCATCTTTATGCCATACTTAGATCAGTTTGTCGTTGTCTTTCTTGACGACATACTCGTATATTCTGCTAGTAAAGAGGAGCATGAAGACCACCTCAGGAAAGTGTTACAGGTTCTAAGAGAAAACCAGTTGTATGCCAAGCTCAGCAAGTGTAAGTTTTGGTCGGATCATATTTCATTTCTGGGTCACATCATATCAGGAGCTGGAGTAGCAGTGGATCCCAAGAAGGTAGAAACAGTAGAGAGTTGGCCAGTACCCAAGACCGTAGCTGATGTACGGAGTTTCTTGGGATTGGCAGGATATTACAGAAGGTTTGTATCAGATTTTGTGGGACTTTCAGCACCCATGACCCGCTTGACACGAAAGGATGTACTATTCATCTGGTCGACAGAATGTCAGGCATCATTTGAGAACCTGAAGCAGAAGTTGATATCAGCACCTATCCTTACATTGCCAATTGGGTCCGGAGGTTTTACAGTATATTGTGATGCGTCAGGTAAAGGACTTGGATGTGTCCTTATGCAGCATGGGAAGGTGATAGCATATGCATCTAGGCAACTTCGGGACCACGAGAAGAATTACCCAACTCATGATCTGGAATTGGCGGCAGTAGTGTTTGCTCTGAAGCTATGGAGGCATTACTTATATGGTGACCGAGTGGAGATGTACACAGATCATAAAAGTCTGAAGTACATCTTTACTCAGAAGGAGCTAAACATGAGGCAGAGAAGATGGTTGGAGTTGATCAAGGATTATGATGTGGAGCTTCAGTATCATCCAGGCAAGGCTAATGTGGTAGCAGACGCTCTTAGCAGAAGAGGCGACGCATTTACGTTGACAACGCAGAAGCACATCTTAGAAGACCTTCAGGAGATGGGCATTGAAGTTATACTTCCTAGTGATGTAGGAATTCTGGCGAGTCTACAAGTCCAATCCGACTTGGTAGGCAGGATCAAGGCAGCTCAGGCACAGGACCCAAGGATTCAGAAGCTTAGGGCAGAATGTGAGTCAGGACTCGGAAAGGAGATGCAAATTCATAAAGATGGTACGCTTAGGTTGGGATCACGTCTATGTGTACCTAGTGGAGATATCATACAGGAAGTTATGACAGAAGCTCACAGTTCTCAGTATTCTATACATCCTGGAGGGACCAAGATGTACCAAGATATCAAGCAGCACTTCTGGTAGAACGGGATGAAGAGGGAGATAGCTAGGTTTGTTTCCCGTTGCTTGATATGTCAGCAAGTAAAGGCAGAACAGCAGAGGCCAGCTGGATTATTGCAATCGCTTCCCATCCCGGAATGGAAATGGGAGCATATTACAATGGACTTTGTGACCGATTTACCGAGATCACCAAGTGGTAAGGATGCTATTTGGGTGATAGTAGATCGGCTTACGAAGGTAGCACACTTTCTTCCTTTCAGAGTAGGACAATCTACAGAAAAGTTGGCAGAGTTGTACATGCAACAGATAGTCAGGCAGCATGGAGTCCCTGTCAGTATTGTGTCAGACAGAGATACCCGTTTCACATCGCATTTCTGGAAGAGCTTGTATCATAGTCTGGGTACCAAGTTAAGATTTAGCACGGCTTACCATCCGCAGACGGACGGGCAATCAGAAAGGGCAATTCAGACTTTGGAAGATATGTTGCGAGGTTGCACTCTGGATTTTGGAGGATCTTAGAAAAGCCACCTGCACTTAGTTGAGTTTTCTTACAACAACAGTTATCAAGCCAGTATCCAGATGGCGCCATTTGAAGCATTATATGGTAAGAAGTGTAGGTCGCCACTAGTATGGGATGATATCGGGGAGAGGAAGATGTTAGGCCCGGAAATAATTATTCAGACAGTTGAAGTGATTAAAGGAATTAGAGAGCGACTTCGTATTGCGCAGGATCGGCATCGTCATTGGGCGGACCAGCATCGTAGGCCACTAGAGTTTTCTGTTGGGGACCACGTGTTCTTGCGGATCTCACCTACCCGTAGGGTCATTAGATTTGGCGTTCGCGGAAAGTTGAGCCCACGATACGTAGGCCCACTTGTTATTCTTGATAGGGTAGGCGATGTTGCTTATCGTTTGTCCCTTCCACCTTCGTTACGAGAGGTGCATGACGTGTTTCATGTATCTCAATTGCAAAGGTATGTATCGGACCCCAGCCATATTCTCGATCATTCAGAACTGGTTGTTGGTACCAACCTATCTTACGAGGAACAGCCTGTGTCCATCTTGGACCGAAGAGAGAAGATACTCAAGAACCGAACAATTAACCTTGTCCGGGTTGCTTGGGGTCATCACACTTTGGGAGAGTCAACGTGGGAACGTGAGGATGATATCCGATCACGGTATCCACATCTGTTTGACTCACAAGGTATATCTTTTTCTGTGTACCTTGATTGCCTTGATTCCTCATGCTTATCACCTTATGGGTAGAATTGCTTAATACCGTAGATTGTTAAATATAGATATGTTACTTGCTATGGACATTGTAAAATGATTACTTGATTGAATTGCTTGTACCTAGATTAGTTTAGTTTTGATATTCCTATCCTGCTAGGATTTGAAATTCCGAGGACGAAATTTTTCTAAGGAGGGTAGAGATGTCACTCCCCGTTCCTAAAATGCGTATTTTTTATACATGTACAACTCATGTGTATTTATTTAGTATTTATCATGTATTTATTTAATAGTTATCATGTGTTATCATGTATTTAATTTCTTTTAATTTATGTTAATTTATTTCCTGCAATTATATTTCTGCAATTTTATTTCTGTACTTTATTTCATGCTTTTATTCTCTGCTTTAGCTAGGCTTTGGGTTCGGGTTGGCCTTGGTTGGATCTCCTACAACCCGACCCATTGGACCCGGCCCATTAGCTCCCACCTACCACCCCTTCCATATTTAAAGCCACCCTCTCCATTCTCTCTCCTCATTACTCATTCTCACCATTACTCCTCTTCTTCTTCTTTATTACTCTCTCCACCTACCAAACCCATAGGCAAGTACATCTTGCTTCTTCATGAGGACCCATTTTTATGGCTCCATTCTCTTTCCCTCGTGATTCTAAGAGAGTTTAGAACTTGACATTTTTCATTTCGAAGTCTTAATCTTTGTAGATCTAGATATGAGTTATTTTCAGATTTTGGGGGTTTTGATCTATTAAACTTCTGTGTTTTCAAGTTTTGATGGTTCCATGTTGTAGAGGATTTTATTCTACCCAATTTTGACCTTTGCAAAGTTGGATTCGGACTTATTTTGACCAAGTTATGGACTTTTGAAACTTTAGGGTACAACCATAGAGTTTTTGCTGTTTGGAGAAGACAGTAAGCAGTGTATGCTTGCTTTTTAGCTTACGTCACTGAGCTGTGCGCGCTCTTTAGCGCAGTATGGAGTCCATACGCTGCCTTTTTAGGTAGCGTGTGTCTTGCATACGCTGCCTTTTTAGGTAGCGTGTGTCTTACATACGCTACCTTTTGGGAGCGTATGACATGCATACGCTGACTTGGATGGTCAGGAGTCGTATGGAGTTCATACGCTACCTTTTGGGAGCGTATGACATGCATACGTTGACTTGGATGGTCAGGAGTCGTATGGAGTTCATACGCTACCTTTTGGGAGCGTATGACATGCATACGCTGACTTGGATGGTCAGGAGTCGTATGGAGTTCATACGCTACCTTTTGGGAGCGTATGACATGCATACGCTGACTTGGATGGTCAGGAGTCGTATGGAGTTCATACGCTACCTTTTGGGAGCGTATGACTTACATACGCTGACTTGGATGGTCAGGAGTCGTATGGAGTTCATACGGTGCCTTTTAGAAGCGTATGACTTGCGTACGCTGGCTTGGATAGAGAGGAGTCGTATGGAGTCCATACGCTAGCTTGACCTGAGCGTACGCTGGCTTGAGCGTAGCTTGACCTGAGCGTACGCTGACATGAGCGTAAGCTGACATGAGAGTAGCCTGCTTACCCTGGATCTTCTATAGCCCTGTATATTGATATCTTATTAGATGTTTAACGTCCATTTTATATCCTTACGCCTTTTTGCATAAACTTGATATAATCATGATATGTTGATATTTCTGTTAAATATAGATTGTTACGTGGGATGTACCATGTGTCGTGAATTGAGCTATAGATACCCCGATTGACTGGAATTAAACCCTGAGAGTCGTAAACTCGACTCCACTGAATACTATTTGACTTTCATGCCTTGTCACCATTGATGATAATGGTTATCTTGACTAAAATTGATCATGCATTCCTAGTTGAAACTAAGAGACTGGCTAGTCGTCTTATTGAATGAAATGAATGAGACACGTTCATGTAATGAACTATTGTACTCGATTAGCCAATCCCGAATATTGGCATACAGGCACATGCAGGCTTCAAATTATTTATTTATTTAGTTATTTATCTATCGTTGTAGAGTTGCGCATATCGTACCCCGTACGAAAGTACTCATTTGAATGACCATGATCCACGGCATGGAACTTCACTCAACGTAGAGACTATTAAGTTAAATAAAATAATAATGACATGGAGAGAATGGATTCCCGAGTTCTTACATGGCAGCCCCCTTGGGACTATTAAGTGCCCGACGGGCCGACTGGTTCCCACAGATACTGTAAATCTGTCACACGGACAGGGAACAGTATCTGCTTATATTATTGTACATGCTATATTAACGGCGGGCGTCCCGCTGGGACTCGTCTAACTACATGATTGGCGCAATTGATTGATTGGATAGACTAGCTTTGTTTGCACATAGTAAGAACTGAGGAATCCCTATTGCATAAATTCCAGGATAACTTGGGACTCACAATAGCAAGCCGTAGTAGTTGATTGGCCGTTCAAGATGATTTGTTTGTGTACTGTACCTACTCTGTTACTTAACTGGGATGATCAGAATGTCAGGACATGACGGGCCAACTTCTGTTCTTGTTTGGTTGGGAGGTTGGTTCGAAGTGTCGTGATGTTATGTGAATCCTAGTAGCAAGCAGAGATCTATTTATCATATTTCATATTACTGGTTTTAGTTCTCATGTCGTGCTTTCTTGTGGTACTTGCTATTAGAGGTCTAACCTCTCTGGTTTTGCATGGCCAGATTTAGAGCCGGTTCCCGAGGACTCAGCTTACTTCTACCTCCAAGATGGTCAACACTAGAGGGATGATCGCAGGAGGACTCGAGTGGGTTTCTTACTTTCCCGCTCGTTTTGTTATCTACTTTATACTTTGCCGTTTGGCACCGACATGTTAGTCGGATCGTCTCGTACTTACTTATTACATAATTGTAACTAAAGTCAGGCTGCAGCTGATAACAATTGTGTATACTTTTGCTACATCAATCTGGCTATGTTTTGTAAAGCCAGATATCAAGAACATTTTGACAGAGCGTTTGGGACGCCTTACTGCTTTATCTTACATGTTCTCCATTACTGTTTCTTGTTCGAATGATTGAGACAATAGATGTGAAGTGACCATAGTAAGACTTTCATGTAGTATGCACCCCCTTATCTTTTAGACAGCATTGATCGTATTATACGGTATTCATCTACCCGTAATACGTAGCTGGCTGAGTCATTCCCCCGCTCTCCAGTATTCTGGTTCTGGGGCATGACAAACCCTCTCCTCTGTTCCAACCATACCTGTTGCCCCCGCAACAGGTTCTTGCAATTCTGTTGGACCCTCGGCATCCAAGGCCGACGCTGTGGCCTTCATCTTCTCGGAAGCTGCTGCATCCTCAGCTTCCCTTCTGACATAATCTGGGGATGCTGGAATCTCTACAACTACATCCTCGGGATTCTCCTCCATGGGAGACATCATAGTTGGCGGAATACGCACTTCAGACGAGCCCGCCATCTCCTTTGGCCTGCTCCCACCAGATTTTGGAGTGCGGGGCTTTCTTTTCAGCGGCTCCTACAAAAAAGGGAGAAGCATTGATTACATAAGAAGCTGAACTTGAAACCAGACCTTACGTGACACCTTACCTCTGCAGATGCTGAGTCCGAGGACACCGTCGGTGATGATGCCTTCTTCTGCTTCTTCGATGCAGGAGAGTCGACCTTTGTATCTGCACGCCTTTTCGTTGGATCGACCGAGGGTTTTGCCTGACCCCCGGTAGATACGGCGGGAGCGCCTCGATAACCCGACTCGGGCGGACGGTACGATCGAGCCTTCGCCAAAGTGTCTGCACCCGCCGCTAAATAGATGCCTGCAATAAAACTGGTCTCCCTATCATATCCGGCGGACGCGGCAGCCATAGCACAGTAAAATCTGGCGGCATAGTAAAGAATCGGCGGACGCGGATTCTGGACAGGGAGCGTAAAGCAGGCTCCGGTACATCCGGCATTATAGTAATGCCAAGCTTGTACACCATCCAGCAAACTTCCAGCGTACCCCAAGGTGATACTGGGATTATCCAACATCAATTGAGTGTACCCAAATTGCCTTGCAAAGCAGCTCGGCAAATACGGTTCCAGGTAACACTGGTTCCTGTTCCGATATACCAAATAGGACGGCCGGATACTTTGCAACCAACGAAATCCCCATAGAGACAGAGTGGTGGCATCTTCACCCGAGTCCATCAGATCTTCGTTGGCCTCAAAATCGGAAAAGACAGGACCAACTTTGGCGATCTCCCATCCCTGAAGGTGGGATAAAACTTTCCTACAAACAGGAACACCAGTGTGCGACCAGTTCCTCCGGTAGAAACGCCGGAGGAATGCATCTCCGGACCTGTGGTCTTCTTCCGAACCCGGGCTCATCACATTGGGATGGTGTAAAATTAACCACTCCATCAAATAATGAAACGGCAGTTCGGCACGCGGGAAGTTGTTGTTTCTGCCTCGCTCATGAACGACATCTCTCGCAAACTCTCGTAGACCCCGCAGCAGGTTACACACCATTGCGGGGAGTAAAGCTAAAGGACGGCCGAAGGCCAACTTAACAGCCGGCAGAATTAAGTTCCGGGTCACCCTCTCTACAGAGCCAGACCCGCCCGAGAAGACATGGTCCCGGAGCCAAACCATAAGGTACGCGACTAATACTGCTTTTGGCGACATCCGATAGGTGAGATGCCAAAAACAGCTATAAGAGCGTTCGTCCGACTGCTGGTCCTCGTTCTCCCAGGGATTCTTCTCGCCGAACCTGCTCATTTCGGAAAGCACCTCGTTACGAGAAAGTGCCGGCGGAGTAGAAAAATAGGAAGGATCCTCTTTGTCCTGCCTAAAGATGTAATCTCTCCAAGCAGTCACATGAGGTTGTGTCCCGCCCCTATCCTTCTTCTGCATATAGTAGTGGTGACTCGCTACTTCTTTGAAGACAGCCATCATCTCATCAGCTTTGTCCCCCAAGACCTGGAATTCTTCATTGGTCGGGAAGTACTCCTCGTAAGGTTCCGATCCCCAGGGGAGTTTTGATACCTCGTACATCTCATGAAGCGCGAGCCCCAGCTCCCCCACTGGAGTGAAGAAGGTCCCAGTATGGGTATCAAACATCTCCAAAAGCGCAAGGAACATGTGCCTGTTAATTTCTACACCTGCCTGAGTGGCACGGATCGCGGCGGTCAGCCCAATCTTTTGGAGCTCAGTTTGAAACCGCGACAGGATCCAGTGTGTCAGTTTGTCCCATTTTGGAACATAATGACACCAACCCTCTACCCGAAACTCTCCCTTGGGGTATGATTGTTCCATCAACAACATGCGACGAGCAAAAGTCAAGGCACCCAAGGCAAAAGTATTGACGGGAACATCACTATAAATACTCCCAGGACGAAGAGTCCGCCAGGTGAAAGAGGTACCAGCTCGCGAGGCAGCCAGTGTATCCTTCTGATCTGAAGAAGAATCAATTCTGATGATGCCTGCTACCGCTCCCCCCTGAGATGGAGTAATGTCCCAGAACATTCTCCTCTTGGAAGCAAGACGACAGAAAGCTAACAAAGGCCACTGACGTTCGAGCTGCCTGACGGTCATATGCACACCCTTGGCTGTAAAGAACCAGTCTTCTTTGACCTTCAGCACCTTGGCTTCAGTAGAAGAAAGGCGGTCTCCGAACAGGAATTCAGGCTTTAAGAAGGTCACTTTATCGGAAGTGGCAGATTTCAGAATGCCACGTTCCATCATCCGTTTGAGGAACCCGTGATGTTGTTCCCGAATTTGAGCCATTCTTTCGGGATGCTGATCCAGTATAATAGCCGCTTGAGCAGGGTTTATCACCTCTTCATCATAATCTACTCCCATCTGGCAGAGCACGGCGTCCAGGAGCACTTCGTTCAAGAGTGGGATAGTCATCGACACTGATAAAAATGCAAAGATATTAGAGACGACGCAAAGATCAGAGCTTCATTCTCGTCAAAAGCGCGTATCAAGCGCATCTGAAAAAGAAGCCTCGGCGCATCATCAGGGTCTAAACCCATGCGCGTCAGCGGCAGAGCCTCGGCGCATCATCAGGGTCTAAACCCATGCGCGTCAGCGGTAGAGCCTCGGCGCATCATCAGGGTTTAAACCCATGCGCGTCAGCCGCAGAGCCTCGGCGCATCACCAGGGTATAAAACCCATGTGTGTCAGCAATTAAACCTCGGTGCATAATAAAAGCCTGAGCCTATGCACGTCGGCGGAAAAGATCTCAGTTCATCATCAGGACTCAAAGTCCACGTACGTTGGCAAATAAGAACGATAGAAGACAATAAGGCTCACCGACTACCGCCGACCGAACTTCGACAGGTGGGCGAGGAATGTCACTCACGACAGCCTCTACAGGCTCCTTCTCTTTCCCCTTTCCTTTGCCGGCACCGCCGCGAGGATTCTTGGGAGCCATTCTCTCAAAGAGAAAGAAGTTAGGGTTTTGAAGAAGAACTCTAAAGGAGGCAAAGGCACAGAGCAGAAGAACTCTCTCTCTCTCTCCATCTCTCACCTATTTATAGGCCGTGGTCGCACGCATGAACCGATGACGAGTGATCTCAGCCGTCGCCTCGGGTTCTGTGAAGAGATAACAGCAAATACAACCAAAAGATCATCATTAATCTTTTCGGTTACCAAGGCATCATCATATGCATTAACTGAGAGGAGCATGCGCCCGAACAGGCATGCGCACAACAACCAATGCGCCTTGATCGCCATGCTTCTTATTCAAAGTATTCCAAAACTTATTCAAAAGTTTTGAAAACTTTGAAGGGGGTCTTGTAGAAGCATAGAATTTTACAACCAGAAAGCCCATGCGCTAGACACTACATGCGCCAGAACTCGGACAGAACACTTCACAGCAAAGTCAATAAGTATAGACATTAGAAGAAAGACTTTTTATTTATATACAAAAGTCTATTACATGTCTAGAAAAGGTTGTACAAAGGAGAATTTCTACAAAGGAAAGATCCTAAGTCTACAGCCAGCGGCCACCATGCGCCTTCAGATAGGCGCAGCAGTCACCATGCACCTCCAGATAGGCGCAGCAGTCACCATGTGCCTCCAGATTGGCGCAGCAGTCACCATGCGCCGCCAGTGAGGCGCAGCAGATACCATGCGCCTCCAACCAGGTGCATCCCACCATCTCTTCAGCAGCTCAGTTATGTGCATCCAGCTCAGTTACGTGCATCCCTTCAGCAACCCAGTTATGTGCCGCTCTTCCAGCCAGGCTCACCTGATAAGTGCTTCGAGTAAACAAAGCATTTAATCCTTTGGCTGGAACCAAGGAAGAGAAGAGCACCGCAAGTCTGTGGCCAGGAAAGGCTTCGAAAGAGCCTCCAAAGGCCAAGGAAGACCGTAATCGAAATACGGCTAAAGGAGCAGCTTTCAACACAACCAGAGTGGGCGACACCCACTTTGAAGGAAGAGAGAGCCTAGCACCGCCATTCCGATCTACGGCCCTTCCAGAACAACGGAGACGAGGCCCGAACATCCCTATCTTTGGATGCAACAGGCACCTTCCGCATGCCTCAGAAGCCCTCGACTCCGTCTTTTGGATGTAACAGTCACCTTTAAGAGCATCAACGACGACATGGCGTCTCATCTTCACCCTCGGGAACACTTCGCCAACAGAATGCACCCGAGAACCCAAGATCATGATTGGAAGTACGTGAGAGAGTGAGAGGCCAACCTTCTCTCCATGCCACTATTTATAGGCCGGGCAGATCAAACCCATGCGCCAAGTGGATGGCTCTCCAAATTCCGTGCAATGAACTCACATTAAATGGATGAACCGGCCGCATCATTAAAGATGTGTCGGATGTGCCGGCTGGACAGCACATCACACCCCTTCAAACACCAAGCGCCTCCCACAGATGCGCCCTGTACCGAGCGCATCACAGAGGATGCGCCCCCATACGTCTCCATACGCCTAGTGGAACGTCAACCAACGCGCCCACTCAGCTGTCCATCGAATGTCACCAACATTAAATGCTGAACTGACAGAGTTGGCAGCACGCCTCCCCAAGCCTGAACGGTTGACAGCTTTTACAGAAAACGAAGCGTCCATAACGTCAGCATCATCATGACTTTACTTCGATGGCTACTGTCACGTGGCCACTCGACCACCCGCATGTGCCTCCGCGGCCATGCTCCCAAACCCGCATGCGCCTCAAAAGCCATGCGCCTCAGACCCTTCACTGATCCCTAAAGACAGAAGAAGAGTCTCCAGTTGAAGCTTTGCATGCGCCTCAAAAGCCATGCGCCCCAGACTGATCTCTGATCCCGAAAGACAGAAGGAAAGTCGCTCGCATGTGCCTCAAAAGCCATGCGCCCAGAACGGCTCATGACTCCTAAAGGTCACGAGCCAAAATCTCATCATGCACCCAATCCAAGGCGCATCCCACCAAATCATCCCTCCATCAGATCCGAGATCTCCGAGCCATGAGTCGACGACACGTGTCCTTTGACTCAACTCATCCAAGATTTCAGCAACAGAAAGATCTTCTCCTTTGCTACGTGCAGGCTCACAACAGCAGTATGAAGAATTCAACCCCTCGAGTAGGACGCATCATCCATGCGCCTCCATCAACAATCTCCATGTGGCGTCCCCACGTACCGGCGCATCCTACATATGCGCGCATGAGCAGCCAACCTGCCCAGCTTTAAATAGAGGGATCATTTCCTTCTTACGGACCTATACAGAGGGGACATCACATAGAATCCACAGAGAATCACCAGAGAGACAGAGACAGACACTCAACGTCTTCCTCCTCTCGGCAAGCTCCAGCACCCAGAGCAATCTACACCTTCAGAGAACCGATAACCGTCGTCAGCCCGTCAACAGAGTCAACGCATTACCACTCGCTCCATTGTCACTAGGGACCCAGATTAAACAAAAGTGTACTCCTAGGACTACATCTAAGTCCTATATTGTAACACTGTTCTGTTTGTGTTAAAGTTTTCAATCAAACAATTTTAATGACAAACAAATTTCGGATATACCATTGAGTTCGTAATGTCATTCTGGACTCGTTGACATATAATTTGCTGAGTTTTGAAGACATTTGCTCCGGCACGTATTTCGGTGCAAACCGGATACCAAGTGTCCGCGTTAACGTATCATTTTGAGATTGGCAAATCGGAATCCTATTTCGGACATACCGTTGGGTTCGTATCATCATTCTGGATTCGTGAACATATAATTTGCTAGATTTTGTAGACTTCTATTTTGACACGTTTTTTGGTACAAAGTGTGTCCAACGGCAGACATCATTTTGGTCCAAAATTATTGTTTTGCCCCTGTGTCTAAATTGGACTTATGGGTAGGCTATCTTAGTTAATTTGACCATTCTGGACACATTGGTAATATTTATTTTATCATCCGACAATATCTGTAGATTTTGATTATGTATTATCCTTAATTTGTAATTAATTATTTTTTCAAAAATTGTTACTTTCTGTTTTTGAATTTTTATATATATTTTAATTTCTGTAAAAATTGGGAAAAATTGTACTAAATACTATGTTAATTTAGCTAATTTATTATAATTTTCCCAGCATTTAATAAGTACTTTTGGTATTTTATAAAAATAGGAAAACAGAATTTATTTTCAGGATACATGTGTTTGATGATTTTTAATAAATATTTATGAAGGTTTATAAATTCCAGAAAAATTATTATAAATTTCTATAATTAACAAGGATCATTTTGGTACTTTATTTTATATATATTTAAGCTTTTTGTCTATCTCAAAAATTGTTGGAGCGTAGGGTACAGTTTGATTTAATTATTGCGTAGTTACGACTTTCAATGTTTTGTGTTGTTTTGAGTTATAGTCGTATTGGACCTCACCTCGCACTAGTGTAAAGACCCTAAAAAATTAGTTTGGATATAGTGTCACTCCACATTAGACTTTTATGCTAGGTCCCCACTTAGTTAGTGTCCAGTTAGGAGTCGTGTCTCACCACTAGTGTATTATTGAACATAGCTTAGAACTGAGTTTATATATCATTATTGATAGGATACCGGACATCTATATTTTCGTACTAGTATTCTTGCTTTACTCGAGGCAAGTACATCTATAAACTCATTTACTGTCTTTTAATGCTAGAACATGTATTAACCGAGGTAGCAAGTTAAATCTTCACATGTTACATTAATTTAGTCCCTACCATGCTTAGGACAATTATCATATCTTTGTAGGAACGATATAGTAAAGCGTAATACTCTAGAGGGGGGTGAATAGAGTTGGCAGCGGAATAATGCTAAATAAAAAATGTTAGCAACACAATCACAGTATATAATCACAGTTAAAATAATGTAAAGGCAGAGTTCAGAAAGCAAACGCAAAGACAGCGATGTATACTGGTATCCCTCTGTTGAGGACTAATCCAGTCGGTAGAACTCTTGCTACCAGTTGAATCCACTATAGGAAAAACCGTAAGTTTTCTTACGAAGTCCTTGCAACTTCTACAACGCGAGCTTTGATACGAAGAACTCGTCCAACTTCAAATGTGAAGAGGTATTCTTCAATCAAGCCTTCTGATTACAATCTCTCAGAAACTTCTAGACCGTACCGCACTGGCAAATCGACTAGAGGATTGTAACTGGCTTGGGATCTGAAAATAAAAGCTCTAGAAAACTCTTTGGAAGGCAGAAAGCTTTTTAGATAGAGAGAAGATTGAAAGTGAATGAGTGAATTGAAATGATCGAAATCCATCTCTATTTATAGGAATTCCAAAGGGAGAACTCTGTCAGAATTCGGGCAGAATTCGGGCAGAACTCGATGAGCAAATCTCGGTCAAATCCGCAACTGCAGGAGGACCAAGTTCCAGGGAATTCAAAAAATCAAACGGCCACCAACCGAACTCTGGCCGAACTCTGGCCGAACTCTGGCCGAGTTCTGTCAGGGTTAGGTTAGGGTTTTTAAAAAAGATTTTTGGTGATTTTTGAAAACCTTTTTTGTAAACATTTTGATAGGTCATTTTAAAAACATTTTGAACTATTTGGGAGTAGCCTATTTGCCAGTACGACTCGGTGTACAACGTATTCCTAGACTCAAATAAAATAAAAAATTATATTGCATAGGAAGTACAGACTCAAGTAGGCAAACAGATCTTCAGTCTTGAACGGAGTGAATATCCAATCTTGCTTATGTCTAAGAAGCTGAGATGTCCCAACAAGCTTCGTATATCCAGACAGAGTTTTGATCAATTATTAAAATCAGGTTGACTATGACCAATGGGCTAACAATCTCCCCCATTTTGATAATTGACAAACTATGAATGATATAACATTAAGCTTGTTCAAGCTTGTTCAAAAATATCAAAAAGTAGAAATTGTTCATAACCTGTTTTTAACTCAAAAAATGTTAGATCATTTTTAATTTTCTCCCCCTTTGTCACTTAGCAAAATAATTGCACAAGAGAAGGCTCCCCCGCATTAAATGCAGAAGGCTCCCCCGCAATCAATGCATAAGTAACAAATAGCGAGAAAATAAAAGAAATATAGTATAAGAATTAGAGATATAGCATCACAGGAATGTAAAGTTGCTACAAATTATCATCACAGGCATGTATTGCTTCAAAAACATAAGAAAAAATCTCAGGCATGCTATTTCACAGGCAGTTTAAAATGGAGAAGCAGTATAAAGAGATAGTGCTTAAACAAAATGCTGAAATAAACTGAGATGTCATAAATGAAACATCAAAAACATGTCCATGAAGATAAAAAGTACTGATATCAAACTACAAAGTACTGATAAAAAGTAAATAATAAAAACTTGGAATGTCGGAGCATTTCCAAGTATACAATAGAATATCACTAATAATCAAATCAGATCTCATCATCACTATCCTCATCAATATCATCAGCAGCGTGGCCAGCATGACCGGAAGTACCAGCACCAGAAGTACCAGCGCCAGTAGGATGAGTAGGGGCGCCAGCATAGAACTCACCAACGTAATCTCGAGGTGCACGATACCAGTCATAGGCGTTACCTGGCTGAAAGTAGGCATGAACAGCCTCATCCTCACATCGGTAACCCGAAAAAGCTGGATCACGAGGGATGGAAGCAGCAGAGTAACCAGTCTGGGCAAAATGCAGATCGGCCAAGGAGTTTGCCATCGCCTGGTAACGGGTGACATCGCAGAACTCTCGCTCGCGAGCCATGTCCGTCATCGAGACGTGCAAAGCTGATAAATGCTGATGTATGCCCTCAAAAGTCATGGTATACGGCTAATATGGTGAAGATGGTGCAGTAGGAGGAGCAGAAGGTGGAGCTGAAGCAGTCCGGCTGCGACGAGAAAGCTGGAGTAACTTGGGCTCAGAGTCCTGAGTACAAGTCGATAGATCGATCTCGAATCGCTGAAAGATACGAGGAAGAATCATCGCGTAAGAGAGATTTCGATCTCTAGCACGACAACGTCCCATCATCTGAATGATTGTCTTAGGGGTGGAAAAAAGAATCCCCTTAAGAATATGGTACATGGCGGACAGCTCAAGCGAAGTCATATCATCCTTGGAAGTGGATTTTGGAAGAAGAGTAGAGTAGATGATGCGATGCAATTCGTAGTTAAACAAGTTCAGGTTGTTAGCCTTGAACTTTCTAGAACGTACTCTGTCAGGTGCACAAAGTTCCGTTTTGAAACTCGTGAGTGTAGTGCCTTCGGGGAAATCGAATTCCGTGATATCAACTAGCGGTTCACCTTCATTGGGAATACCAAGAATCTCCGCTAGAAGGACATCATTGAAGTCAATGTCTATGCCTCCGACACATGTGCTCACGTCAAAAGTGTTAACTACGAGATTGCAATAGAACAATCTAATGGCATTAGTAGCTATTGGGAAGCACAGTTTAACAAGTAAGTGTAACCCTAATGCCTCAAATAAGTGACGATGATCAGGGAATACCGTCCATTTAACCGGAGCACCGCTACATATGGAACGGGTGGAAAAGTCACCGTACCATAATAAAGCTTGATCGAGGGTTTGAAAGAAGAACCCATCGAAAGTGCCGTCGCTCTTTTGGACCGGCGAAAACAAAGAATCCGTGTGAGGATTCGAAGAGGACCCTTCCTCACTAGGAGTGGTCTTCTTCCTCTTAGACGGATTAAATCTAGGTGCCATTGAAATAAAAAAGCACTAATTTGAAAGGTGAAGAGAGAGGGAGTTATACCTCACGAAAATTAGATATGTTGTAGAGAAGAACGATCTTCGCACGATTCCAAATTTTGGAAAGATTTCACCAAGTAGATTGGAAGCAATAGATTGGTGAAGAACTAGGGTTTGGAGGTCGGGTTCGGCTGCTGCTGCTGTTGTAATTAGTTTGGAAGTAATGAAAGAGAAGAAGCTCTCGGGTTCTGTATATATACACATACACCCTCAACCGAACTCGGGCCGAATTCGGTTAGAGCTCTGGCCGAATTCGCCTAGGGTTCTTTCAAAGTTGATTTTTGCTACTTCTTTTTCATTGACTCGTTGCAAATATTTAATTCAAAGATTAGTTATTTTAGTCTTCAAATAACATAATTAATAATATTTTATGAATTAAATGTCGTTACACAACGACTGTCTCAGATTAGCTGTAGGAGTACTGTCCCAGCTGGCGGAGGTTCACCGGGGAACTCTTAAGTACCGCTTCGCTTCAACCGTAGTTGTGGTGACAGACAGACTCTTTATTAGCTTGTCTCTAACACAGTTTTTGCATAATGATATATAATCATAAAATAAAATCAATTAATATTATTGACGTCCAAAATTCCTAATTCTCGACGTAAATAATTGAAACGATCTTTCGCTAGAGGTTTAGTGAAGATGTCAGCTAATTAATTTTTAGTATCTATGTACACAAGGTTTATATCTCCATTTTGATGATGATCTCTAAGAAAATGATATCTAATCTCGATATGTTTAGTACGAGAATGACATACAGGATTCTTAGTCAAATTAATGGTGCTCGTGTTATCACAGAAAATGGGAATATATGTGAAAAATAAATCAAAGTCTTCTAGGGTTTATTTCATCCACAAAATCTGAGCGCAACAACGTCCTGCGGCGATATACTCAGCCTCTGTTGTTGATAAGGCTACAGAATTTTGCTTTTTACTAAACCAAGAGACTAGAACCTTGCCTAAGAAATGACATGTACCGCTAGTACTTTTTCTATCAACCTTGTATCCCACAAAATCTGCATCCGAATAACCAATAAGGTCAAAGGATTTAGTTTTGGGATACCATAAGCCGACAGAAGAAGTGCCCTTAAGGTATCGGAAGATACGCTTAACTGCGGTCAGATGTGATTCCTTTGGGTTAGCTTGAAAACGTGCACACAGGCAAACACTAAACATTATATCTGGACGACTAGCAGTTAAGTAAAGTAAACTACCAATCATACCTCGATACTTACGTGTGTCGACTGGCTTGCCTTGTTCGTCAGAATCAAGTTTTGTTGAAGTTGCCATCGGAGTGCCAATAGGTTTAACATTGTCCAGATCGAACTTCTTTAGCAAATCTTTTGTGTACTTGGCTTGATTAATGAACGTCCCATTGTCGGTTTGTTTGATTTACAATCCGAGAAAGAACTTCAGCTCTTCCATCATGCTCATCTCAAACTCATTCTGCATACACTTAGAAAATTCTTGACAAAGAGATTCATCAGTGGATCCAAATATGATATCATCAACATAAATTTGAATTAAAAGCAGCTTGCCATTAAAAGATTTAATAAAAAGTGTAGTGTCAACCTTTCCTTTTGAAAAACCGTTGTCAAGTAGAAAAGAGCTTAGACGGTCATACCAAGCACGAGGGGCTTGTTTCAAACCATATAAGGCTTTCTTCAACTTGAAAACATGGTCAGGATTTTTAAAATCCGTGAAACCCGGAGGTTGTGCTACAAAAACTTCTTCTTTTATAAAGCCATTTAGAAAAGCACTTTTTACATCCATTTGAAAAAGTTTGAAATCATGAAAACATGCAAATGCACATAACATTCGAATGGATTCTAATCTCGCAACTGGGGCATAAGTCTCATCGTAGTCGATACCCTCTTCTTGATTGTATCCTTGAGCTACGAGTCGAGCCTTGTTACGAGTTACTAAACCATCCTCATTTAGTTTGTTTCGGAATACCCAACGGGTGCCAATGACCGGATGATCAATAGGCTTGGGAACAAGTTCCCAAACTTGATTCTGTTCGAATTGGTTTAATTCCTCTTGCATGGCATCTATCCAAAAACTATTACTACATGCTTCATCAATAGATTTAGGTTCTAGCTGTGAAATAAATGCAACACTAGAAACAATATCTCTACTGGATGATCGAGTACTTACTCCTTTGGTAATGTCACCAATTACCAAATCTTGTGGATGATCAGCTGTAAATTTTAACCTCTTCGGTAGACTCTGTAGGTAGCTGGTTCCTGGATCTCCTCTAGGGGGTTCAGCTAGTGCAGAGCTTGGTTCAGGTTCAGCTGATGTTGAACTTGATGTAGGCAGATCTTCATCACTATCATCGAGAGACATTTGGTTCATTTCATCAAAAGTGACGTTGATTGATTCTTCGATGATCATGGTACGTTTGTTGAAGACTCTGTACCCTTTGCTCTTGGCCGCATAACCTAGAAATATACCTTCATCGGCCTTTTCGTCAAACTTTCCCAAGTTGTCTTTAGTATTAAGAATAAAGCACTTACAGCCAAATATCTTAAAATATGAAACTGAAGGAATTCTATCAAACCAAAACTCAAATGGAGTCTTCTTCGATTTGGGTCGAATTAGAACTCTATTGAGCACAAAGCAAGCTGTATTGACAGCTTCAGCCCAGAAGTATTTGGGTAGGCTAAATTGATTTAACATCACTCTGGCCATTTCGGTTAGAGTTCTGTTCTTACGTTCCACAACTCCATTTTGTTGTGGAGTTCTAGGGCAGGAGAACTCGTGTATGAAACCGTGTGTGTCACAAAATTGCTCGAAATCAGCATTCTCGAATTCGCCTCCATGATCGCTTCTAATTCGAGTGATCATGTAACCTTTTTTATTTTGTACTTTCTTGCAAAAGGCGACAAATTCGGATAATGCGTCATTCTTGCGTGTCAAGAAATATACCCACGTGTATTTAGAAAAATCATCTAGAATAACAAATACATATAATTTACCTCCGAGACTAGCAACTCTGCTAGGACCGAATAAATCCATGTGTAGCAATTGTAGAGATCCAGTAGTACATACTGCGTTTACAGACTTGAATGTGGATTTGGTAGCCTTGTTCTTTTCACATTGGCTGCATACCGAATCCTTCTTGAATGTTATGTCTGGTAAACTGCGTACTATCTTCTTTGTGGATAATCTTGAAATTGTATCCATGTTTGCATGACCGAGTCTCATGTGCCATAGATGACTCTCATCACTTTTGGCCATTAAGCATCTACCTGAAATGTTAGCTTCTTCCAACAGATAGAAAACATATATATTGTCTTCCCTGATTCCTTCAAAGATAGTACTACCAGTTGAGCTATCAACTATAGTACATTTGTCTTTGCCAAAGTTGATACCATAACCATGATCAGCTAGATGACTTATGCTGAGCAGATTATATTTCAACTCGGTAACCAGACAGACATCTTTAATCACTGGATAGGGAGACTTACCAACATCACCGATACCAATAATATACCCTTTCAAATTATTACCGAAGGAAACATAACCTTCCTTCTTCTTCTTCGACAGTGTTGCAAATAGGGTAGCGTCACCGGTCATATGCCGTGAGCAACTGCTATCGAGGATCCATTTGCTTCTAGCATGTGAAGGGTGTTCCACCTACAAAACAGTTTGCAGATGAAACCTTTGGTACTCATTTCTTGTAGGGTCCTGAATTGTTAGCTTTAGGTATCCAAGCATAAACATTTAAATCTACAAGCTTTCTCATTCTACATGCAGATGATATATGACCAATGAGGCCACAATAATGACATTGTGCATGTCGAGTGTTGAAAGCTGAGTGGTGTGCATGGTTGGTAGGTTTGGGTTTTCTAGTATAGAAGAATGCATACCTATGATCATGTTTGGGCTTAACCTTTTGGGGTAAAGGTTTTATATGGTTTGGTCTGACAGTATTTGGCTTGAGAATGTTCCGAATTCTAGGTAAGTGACACGTGTTAGGATAGGAAGCAGCAGGCTCAGGCTGTTTTCCTAACCTAATTTCCAACCTTTTGGAAGTGTCATATAACTTAGTATAATCAGAAGTGAGTGATTCCATTCTGATTTGTGCAGATTGAAGACTTTTCTTTTCTCTAGAAAGATCTTCTCTCAATTGGTCTATAATCTTGTCTTTCTCTTCGGATGACTGTTTAGTCTCGTGTAATAAGAGTTTTATAGAGGAAAGCTCACCAGACTCACTAACATTAGCTCTAACCTCAGCTAGTAGGTCGGTAAGTCTTCCTATTTCTCCTTTGTACTCTTTGAGTACCTTCTTAGCGGTCTGATATTTACTACGCAGTTTCCTGTAGTCAAGCATCAGGTCACTGAAGGCATCTCCTAATTGCTCAAAGGTGAAGTCATCATATGTTTCTACAGGTTCAGTAGGTACCTGATCGATTGCCATGAAGCAGATGTTTGCAGCGTCCTCTGAATGTTCATCTTCTGAGTCGCTAGCTTCACTCTCATGCCATATGCTGGTGTTGGCATATTTCCGAGACGTTGATCTTTTCAGGTTGCCTTTTTTATACCTGTTGTTCTTCTTGCTCGATGATGAGTTGATGGGACAGTCCTTCTTCATATGTCCCTTCTTCTTGCAGCCATAGCAGACAACATCTTCTTGGTACCAGTTGTTGCTGTTGTTCTCTTTGACTTTCTTCTCATGTCTCATGAATCTTTTGAACTTCCTTGCTAGGAGAGCTTGATCTTCAGCGTCAGATCCACTGCTGTCTGAGTCATCTTCAGCAGCTTTTCTGTGCTGAGCCTTGAGGGCGATAGTCTTCTCCTTTGGTGCAGGTTCTTCAAAATCTTGTAGCTCCAGTTCATGAGTGAGTAGTTTACCCATGAGTACTTTAAGTGACATTGTAGTGAGGTCGTTTCCTTCAATGATAGCTGTAGCCTTCGGAATCCAGTTCTTGGTGAGAGCTCGTAGGAGTTTGCGAATCTTTTCGTGGTTACTGTAATCTTTGCCTAAGGAGGACAAAGGGTTTACAATATCTAAGAACCTCTCGAACATTTGTGTGACTGTTTCATTTGGCTTCATTTTGAACGCCTCGTACTCTTGAGTAAGTCTGCTGACTTTTGACTCCTTGACTTGAGTCGTGCCTTCATGTGTAACTTCGAGAAGCTTCCACACACCATTTGCCGTTGTGCATGTAGATATCCTGTTAAATTCTGTTCTGTCTAAGGCACAAAAAAGAGCATTAATGGCACGTGCGTCAAGACTGGCCTTTTTCTTTTCTTCCTCTATATAACTGCTTTGGGGTTTTTCAACCAAAACTCCCTCGACATTTATACGAGGTGGCTTCTGATAGCCATCAAGAACAATAGCCCATAAGTCAAAATCAAGAGATTTCAAGAAGAAACTCATCCGTGTTTTCCAATAAGTGTAGTTAGTACCATCAAACAGAGGGGGTCTGTTTATGGCCTGACCTTCACTTGTGAATTTCATAGTAGCCATATGATGTGCTGTGATCTAATAAATAATGAATAAATAATAGCACTGTTACCTCGCTTTACCTGTAACCCGCTCTGATACCAATTGTAGGAACGATATAGTAAAGCGTAATACTCTAGAGGGGGGTGAATAGAGTTGGCAGCGGAATAATGCTAAATAAAAAATGTTAGCAACACAATCACAGTATATAATCATAGTTAAAATAATGTAAAGACAGAGTTCAGAAAGCAAACGCAAAGACAGCGATGTATACTGGTATCCCTCTGTTGAGGACTAATCCAGTCGGTAGAACTCTTGCTACCAGTTGAATCCACTATAGGAAAAATCGCAAGTTTTCTTACGAAGTCCTTGCAACTTCTACAACGCGAGCTTTGATACGAAGAACTCGTCCAACTTCAAATATGAAGAGGTATTCTTCAATCAAGCCTTCTGATTACAATCTCTCAGAAACTTCTAGACCGTACCGCACTGGCAAATCGACTAGAGGATTGTAACTGGCTTGGGATCTGAAAATGAAAGCTCTAGAAAACTCTTTGGAAGGCAGAAAGCTTTTTAGATAGAGAGAAGATTGAAAGTGAATGAGTGAATTGAAATGATCAAAATCTATCTCTATTTATAGGAATTCCAAAGGGAGAACTCTGTCAGAATTCGGGTAGAATTCGGGCAGAACTCGATGAGCAAATCTCGGTCAAATCCGCAACTGCAGGAGGACCAAGTTCCAGGGAATTCAAAAAATCAAACGGCCACCAACCGAACTCTGGCCGAACTCTGGCCGAACTCTGGCCGAGTTCTGTCAGGGTTAGGTTAGGGTTTTTAAAAAAGATTTTTGGTTATTTTTGAAAACCTTTTTGAAAACCTTTTTATAAACATTTTGATAGGTCATTTTAAAAACATTTTAAACTATTTGGGAGTAGCCTATTTGCCAGTACGACTCGGTGTACAACATATTCCTAGACTCAAATAAAATGAAAAATTACATTGCATAGGAAGTACAGACTCAAGTAGGCAAACAGATCTTCAGTCTTGAACGGAATGAATATCCAATCTTGCTTATGTCCAAGAAGCTGAGGTGTCCCAACAAGCTTCGTATATCCAGACAGAGTTTTGATCAATTATTAAAATCAGGTTGACTATGACCAATGGGCCAACAATCTCCCCCATTTTTAATGATTTTTATTAGAATTTATTTTGGGCCTGTAGTTGACTTTGACTAGTATTGACTAGAAGATTAACCTAGTGACTAACCTAGGTTAAGACCCCTTGGTTAGGTTAAGTAAACTTTGTTTGACCTAATTTAGTGAAGTTTAAGTCATTGGAACTTGTTTGGAGAGATTTGGAGTCGATTTGGCCAATATGGCTTATGACTTCATAAGTCATGATTAATGACTTAGGACTTGGCCCATGGCCCATAACTAGAAGCCCTAACCCTAACTAAACCCTAAATGACCAGCCACATAGGGATCTCCACCCTATTTAAACACTTATTCATTAGGGTTGCCTCTTTTTATCATTCCAACACTTGGAGAAAAGAGAGGTATTCTTCCCCCTTCCAAAAATTTCCATTTATTCATTTGATCTCCTTTTTCATCCTAGTCTCTTGCATTAGGTTCTAATTTCTGTTTATTTTATGATTCTGGAGGTTAATCTCAGCTTTGGGCTCATTTGGAGCATTTGGCCATCAAGAAGAACACTCCCCATTTGGAGCTTTTCTATATAATTTGCACCTATAGGTAAAACTTCTCAAATTGATTTAAATTGCTGTTTTCTTTGCATTTAGGGCTAGATCTAGGAGTCCCCTAGCTGTCCCTGGAATTTGGGCACAATTCGTGTCGGTTTCGTGTCCGTATCGGACACGTATCCATTTGATAGGCTAGGAGTTCGATAGAATGCCGCTTAGGAATTTATTTTCGATTTTTGAAAATGTAATTACATGGATTGATAGATCTTGGTATGAACATTAAATTTTATGAAGAGTGTTAGGTATTTTGTTGTCTTGTTGTGTCGGATTCTCGAGTTGGACACGCTGTGCACGCACGTACACAGTGTCCTGCATCACGGGCTGAATATCTCCCGACACAGAACACGTGGACACGCCAATTTTGGTGAGCATGATGGGGCAATGTCTGCCACCATCCTCCCAAAATTTGGGGCCATATGATGCAGTGTGCGAGGAGTTCTCCTCCTCGCACTGGCCGTACTGGCCGCGCGGGCGCGCTGTGCACGCGTGGAAATTGCCCACTGATACGCACGCTTAACTACGACACATCGACACTTGGACACGGGGCAGGGTGTTCAGTCCCTAGCCCTATGTTCCCTCGACACGAGTGCAAGAGCATGTGGTGCCTCGAGCACTGTGTCGAGCCCACGAGGGCTTGACATGGCTGCACGAGGAGTAGATTTCCTGTTTTTTGAGGCTATTCGAAATTATGTTTCTGGACACGATGTGTCCACTTGGTTGGACACAAATACTCCTGGGACACGTGCACATGTGTATGATGTTTTACCAACTGTTTATTTTGTATTTTAACAAGTTTTTATGGATCGAATTGGGAATTCCCGTTTTTACTGATACCATGTTTAATTTTCAAAATCCTGAACTGTGATTTCAGTCTAAATTGATTTTTATGATGTTCTAATTGCCACATTGTTTCACACATGTATAATAGGACTTGCTAGATGGGTGTTACCTGTTAGTTTTGGTTTTTGCACTTGATTATGGGATTTTTGATAGGTGGAATGATATGAATGTTGACTGTTACTGATTTTCAGTCTTTTAAATTCTGAATTGTCAGGGGATTTATTCCTGATAATCAATCTCCCTAAACACCCCCTGTTATGATGAACTGAACTGAGGCATCCTCATAACTTTCTTAAAAACTGTCATTTTCCTGAGTTTTTCATGTAATGAGTTCCTGAGATGATTTCAGGAATCACAAAACTTGAGCTATGTGTATACACAAATGTACAACACATATGGCCTTTGTCACGCCCCGACCCGGAATCACCTGAATCATCGTCCTCGCAGGGGGCGTGATGCCACACGAGCCTGGAGTTGCGCTCGTGCAAGGCAAGATGACAAGTTCTCAAATGGTTATCTTTTGATTTGATATTAACAACAAAAGGAAACAGAGTGTACGAAACAATTCTCTTTATTGATATCTGAAACTGAGATTACAATGGATTTCGATAGCCTAACAATATATGCCAGATTGGCTACAACACTCAGGTTCTCTCTTGCCCACAAAGGATTTCACCGTTCCATACATCATGCCTTCTATATCTTGACCGCATCAATCCAGCTGCGTAGTCCGAGCGTCAATACGATAGCACGCTTCAATGCGCTTCGGCATTCCAAGCCTTAACACGTTCAAGCAATGCTTCGCCGCGAGCAATCCATTCCCTGCACCCTGCATGAAGCTGGTGGGGGATCAGTACGTTCGTCCTCGCATGTACTGAAGCAAAGATCATCTTTCCAAACCGACATTTTAATCTTTATGTTGAATCATGCAACTTAGCTTATGATCTTGCTATGTTCTCCTTAGGGTCAATTTCATGGCATCTTCGAAAGCGTAAAGCATGTTATCATAGCAGCATGTTATCGAATTAAATAGGCAAACAAACAAGCAATCTCGTGTTTGATTCGTGGCGCGACTTACCAAGTCAACGCACTCGCCCTTGTACTGACGCAAGGTGAATACGCCATAACCCTTCCCTGTCATGTTATTGTGCATCTCTAAGCAGGATCTCCATGCGGGATGCATACGCGCCTACACTTTCAACCCATCGTTCCTTAACTATATGAAGGTCGTGGGCGTATCCGCGCCGGAATGGACTAAAGGAGTTTCTCTTTTATTATTCCTTACTTTCTTTTCTCTCCTTCTTTTCTCTCTCAAATCGAATTTGGGTAGCCCGGCGTTTCACGGGTTGGGTTGCAATCCCAACAATCGAAACTTACCGCGTGCCTACCATCATTTGCGGCTTCTCACATGTATGACCGAGTGCTAATCGGACATTCGCAGATGTGCGCCTATCAAAGATTATCATCCCTCCTAGGCCGAACGGTCCCGGTGCCCCGGTGCGCCCGTTCGGAGGGAACGTTCCGTGCACGGAAGATATCATCGCAATTATCTCAAGTCCATCCCATTCGACCATGCAACGCCCTTATCATTCAAGCAATTAACTTCAAACAACCAAACATAGTCTTGAGTCCGAGACTCAGACTTATCATCTCGCATCTCTTTTGTTAACTTTCTGTGTTCTTACGTTTCGTACTTTGTTTCAATGATTCAATGGCATCGTACCTCAACTGTATGCTCGTCAACCGAACGACCCGAAGGTCTTGAACACCTTTCGAGGCACTATGTCATATCCGACAGTTCTGCCACATTTATGCCACAACTGTATTCTCTCGCAACGAAGCTATCTTTTATTTTCCCGTGCACGTAGGCACATTTTGACCGTATCCCAATGTTCTATAACTTAGCATTCAATGTTCGGGGCTTGCGCGCTAGGGCGCTCGCCTATTGTCTTTCAATGTTCTAGCCGTCTAACTCGTGCAGCAAAGGCACGGTATGGTTCGTGCACTAAGGCACTCGCCGATTACAGTTATCCCATGTTCTTACGGCTTGCGCACCGAGGCGCTCGCCTATGCGATATCAAATATCCCATAGCGACTCGTGCATATTGATGCACGTTTCATTTCAATTGTTCTAACTTAGTGTTCGACTCACACTATGATTCATCTCCAATCGGCCACGCCCGTGGCATCGATAAGTTAACTTGGCATATAATGATATATTTGACTTATCGAATGAAGGAGTAAAAAGAATTCAATCCTCCCACCTTGAGTCGATACGCCTTCGTCGTTTCGCCGAGCCGATGCGGCTCGATTTCCTAACTTTGTTGCACGGCCACTCTCCTGACTTAGCCGTTTGAGCACTTCATGCTTCGTTGAGTTATACGCCCAATTCGCCTTAGCATGCCCAAGTCTTAGCCCGTCGCAAGGCGACGATTTGATTTCGCGGACCCCTTACTAAATATTGCAAAAGATCGACCTCTAATATTTTTCCGTCAAAGTATAACCTGCACACGAAACCAACTAAAGTCAAGACTTGCATCGATTTGGACTTGCGCCTTGGTCGATTCGATTTCTTAGAATCTTCGAGCCGATTTAACGCACTCATCCTTCGGGGCAACGCGGCGCTTCGCATCGATTCATTCGATGCATTCTTTGGGACAAGGCAACTCTTCGCATCGTCTTAGTTCGATGCGTTGCTCGGGACAACTTAGCTCTCGTATTGTTTTGCATCGATACATTTCCTTGCGTCAACGTGACTCGTTGAGTCAACGCTTCAGCGTAATGCGCCGTACGGAGCGGGGTATTACAGAATGTACCACTCAAAACAAGGTTCGTCCTCGAACCAAAACCAACACTCCGACTAAGTGTTTTATAGATCGTTTCACGATCTCGCCCCACCAAATGTTGTTCGATTTCATAATATCTCGCAAGCTTTCCATTAACATTTCAAAGTCATCCTCGCAGCTCGATTTGAATTTTGTATACAACTCGATTTGGATCCATACCTATATTCAAGGCATCCCGAAGAATATGTATTTCGACCAAGCCCAGTCGTAGCAAATTGGAACAAAGTTGACAGGTAAATTTCAATCCTATGCTTGCCATCTCGTACTCTCGATCGGACTTATCCATAGTACTTGTTTTCGAAATTTTATTGCATAACACTACGCGATTCAAAATCGCCTTTCTCATTTCGTATGTTTCATATGGACTAACAACTCTATGCATCGCGTCAAGCCGTCGCGCATCCGATCGCAACGATCCTCCGCAACGCCTTGCGTTCGACGTCGCTACCCAACTTATTTCGAAAGTCTGGCTATGCACATACCTCGATACGATTCCTTTATCAACATTCAAAATTACGCCCGCTAGGGACTTATCTAGCACCGTGCTTAACTTCTCCCGGCTCAAGTTTAAATTGACATTGCACAAAGGCCACAATCTATCCGACATGAAAGTTTACATCAAGGCGACGGTACAAAAGGCAATGATCGCCTTGACACGAAGGTCTTTACGATGTGCCTTACATTCGATTTCCTAACGAGTACGAATTCGCTAGCCAAATTTCCAACTTATCCATCTCGCAACATCGAATATAACTTCGATTTACGCAAGCTCAGTTGCAAGGTGAATCTGAACCTAACGACATGACTTATAGGTCATTCCCTTATCATTCTCTCTCGTACATAGCACAACTCTCACAATCGCCTATCCGAATCACCAAGTCCGTTGGTGAATTTCGAGTTCTATCGTCGACCAACATAACCATTCAAGCATTCATCCGACGAATACTCAAAATCCATCTATATTATTCCCAATCGAAAGTTGTTCCAACAATTCTCGATCGCCTAGACTTACCGTCAACATGTACCGCGTTATATTTGTTATCGGTACAATCTCATATACGATATCGCATGGGTCATCTTACGGTCTGCAGCATTCAATTTGATTTGGCGGTCAAGTCTTCTAGGGTCAGCTGCCCCAAAGCTACGTTCGATAATTGTGGATCATCACCGAAGGACAGTTTTACTACGAACCATGCTATATCTTATTTCGGAGCCAAATCACGTTCCGACAATTCTATGCGACTACCCAATTTCGGACAAAACTATTTCTATCGGCACAACTGATGCGCAACTATCCTCCGAGTCAAGTCATGCACTACCGTCGATGATTCCGTAATTTATGAAACATCTACTCGTATCGAGTTCGAGTCTATATTATTTGCGGGTCGACATATGAGATGCTATACGCATCGAGCAATCGTCGATGACTTATAGTCTCGTCTTTGATCAATCACAAAATTTATGATCAACCAAGTTTGTTTATTCTCGTATCCTTACTTACAAAATTTTGATAGCGCAAGGCGCACTCTATTTTGTATTCTCACATGATGCTTACGTTTCCTTGCATATCGATCTTGATAGTTCATATCAATTTCGATAGCAAGAGGGTCGACTTCGAATCCGTTTCAACGTCAACTTAACTCGCATCGCATACATCCAAGTTCGCAACAAACTTTTTCACACGCATCCACTCGTTCTCTAATTCGCCGCATCCCGCTATACTTTGAACGCGTAACTGAGTTACCGATTATCCAACATCGAACCCTCGAGTTATACGATCACGCCCTCTAAGTTTCGCGTGTTTCCCAGTCGTACTCAAATGAGTGTCGCCGTAGCGTAACCAACTATTTCTTAGGTACGATTACTCACGTCAACCAACTTTCTTACCGAAGTCGCACATCGTGCGATTCAATTTCAATGTTTGCATCGCCTAACATTTCCATCGAGATCGCAAGTCGTGCGATTCGATTCGTCTCGCCCAACATTTCTACCGAGATCGCAAGTCGTGCGACTCATTTGTAAGCTCGAGTATTCCTTTCCCGTCGATCCGATTATTGCGTCAAGGCATAATCGTTTCGCTAGTCTCGATCGTCCGACCGACTTATCATTCTCGTCCGACGTATCGTTCATTGATACGAGTCTCCCCTTATCGTCCCAACCGAATTTCGAAGAACACTTGCATCAACATACCGTTATACAAATTTTCAATCGAGTCTCGGTACTCCCCCGTCCGTTGCGGACAAACTTTCCGCAATTCTCACAACACGTCGATGCAATTCATCGCACAAGTGATATACCATATACCACTCGAAATCGAGTCATTTATCGCCTACGTGGTATGGCATATACCACTCGGAATCAAGCCATTTCCCTCGTACTATACTCAGTATAACCCGACAATCTCTTCCGACTCACGATTTTTGCTGTGATCGTGCTTGATCACAACCGTAACTTTGATTCTATCAAAATCCGACACAACTCGGTCAATGTTCTCGTTTGCCAACATAAGTTTGGTGTGCAACCGAACGATTCGTTCTATCGATTTATGAATTCAATTCTTTCCTTACGTTGCATCTCGTGCAACAATTTATCTGATATGCGTCACACCCCGTGCAACAAATTTTACTTTCGATACGCATTGTACATCGTGCTACGATTTATTTCCGACACTTTCATTTCACTTTGTACAACGATTCATTTCAATTTCCTTTGCACTTCGTGCAATGATTAATTTGATATGCGTTGCACCACGTGCAGTAATTTTTACTTTCAATACGCGTTGCACATCATGCAACGATCATTTTCGACATTTACCGTACCTCGTGCAACGAATTACTCTCGACTTTCCAAGTCAATGCACAATCCGTTTTAACACATTCGGTATTGGCTTATCACTTCTCACTTTCTTTTTAACACATATTCACATTAACTCGCTGCACTTCGTGCATCATTTTATTTCTTATTCAACATGTTACATTGCAACAGTATCTCAAATCGTATCTCACAATTTGTTACGCTTGCAGCAACTAACATTTTTACGGCTCGTTGCATTCAATGCAATATACCCTTCGCGACTTTCTTAGCAGACATCATGAAATTTTCAAAACACATGCGACAAAATTTCACGATTTGTATTAGACTTATTGTATGAAACATCCAGTGCGGCATCGAGTAGAGTCAAGAGTGATATCAAGTGGTGGTGGACAACTTTTTGATTGAAATGAAGCGAGCGTCCAGAGGAAATTGAGCCTAGAGCTCTAATACCAATTTGTCACGCCCCGACCCGAAATCACCCGAATCATCGTCCTCGCAGGGGGCGTGATGCCACACGAGCCTGGAGTTGCGCTCGTGCAAGGCAAGATGACAAGTTCTCAAATGGTTATCTTTTGATTTGATATTAACAACGAAAGAAAACAGAGTGTACGAAACAATTCTCTTTATTGATATCTGAAACTGAGATTACAATGGCTTTCGATAGCCTAACAATATATGCCAGATTGGCTACAACACTCAGGTTCTCTCTTGCCCACAAAGGATTTTACCGTTCCATACATCATGCCTTCTATATCTCGACCGCATCAATCCAGCTGCGTAGTCCGAGCGTCAATACGATAGCACGCTTTAATGCGCTTCGGCATTCCAAGCCTTAACACGTTCAAGCAATGCTTCGCCGCGAGCAATCCATTTCCTGCACCCTGCATGAAGCTGGTGGGGGATCAGTACGTTCGTCCTCACATGTACTGAAGCAAAGATCATCTTTCCAAACCGACATTTTAATCTTTATGTTGAATCATGCAACTTAGCTTATGATCTTGCTATGTTCTCCTTAGGGTCAATTTCATGGCATCTTCGAAAGCGTAAAGCATGTTATCATAGCAACATGTTATCGAATTGAATAGGCAAACAAACAAGCAATCTCGTGTTTGATTCGTGGCACGACTTACCAAGTCAACACACTCGCCCTTGCACCGACACAAGGTGAATACGCCGTAACCCTTCCCTGTCATGTTATTGTGCATCTCTAAGCAGGATCTCCATGCGGGACGTATACGCGCCTACACTTTCAACCCATCGTTCCTTAACTATATGAAGGTCGTGGGCGTATCCGCGCCGGAATGGACTAAAGGAGTTTCTCTTTTATTATTCCTTACTTTCTTTTCTCTCCTTTTTTTCTCTCTCAAATCGAATTTGGGTAGCCCGGCGTTTCACGGGTTGGGTTGCAATCCCAACAACCGAAACTTACCGCGTACCTACCATCATTTGCGGCTTCTCACATGTACGACCGAGTGCTAATCGGACATTCGCAGATGTGCGCCTATCAAAGATTATCATCCCTCCTAGGCCGAACGGTCCCGGTGCCCTGGTGTGCCCGTTCGGAGGGAACGTTTCGTGTACGGAAGATATCATCGCAATTATCTCAAGTCCATCTCATTCGACCATGCAACGCCCTTATCATTCAAGCAATTAACTTCAAACAACCAAACATAGTCTTGAGTCCGAGACTCAGACTTATCATCGCGCATCTCTTTTGTTAACTTTCTGTGTTCTTACGTTTCGTACTTTGTTTCAATGATTCAATGGCATCGTGCCTCAACTGTATGCTCGTCAACCGAACGACCCGAAGGTCTTGAACACCTTTCGAGGCACTATGTCATATCCGACAGTTCTGCCACATTTATGCCACAACTGTATTCTCTCGCAACGAAGCTATATTTTATTATCCCGTGCACGTAGGCACGTTTCGACCGTATCCCAATGTTCTATAACTTAGCATTCAATGTTCGGGGCTTGCGCGCTAGGGCGCTCGCCTATTGTCTTTCAATGTTCTAGCCGTCTAACTCGTGCAGCAAAGGTACGGTATGGTTCGTGCACTAAGGCACTCGTCGATTACAGTTATCCCATGTTCTTACGGCTTGCGCACCGAGGCGCTCGCCTATGCGATATCAAATGTCCCATAGCGACTCGTGCATATTGATGCACGTTTTATTTCAATTGTTCTAACTTAGTGTTCGACTCACACTATGATTCATCTCCAATCGGCCACGCCCGTGGCGTCGATAAGTTAACTTAGCATACAATGATATATTTGACTTATCGAATGAAGGAGTAAAAAGAAGTCAATCCTCCCACCTTGAGTCGATACGCCTTCGTCGTTTCGCCGAGCCGATGCGGCTCGATTCCCTAACTTTGTTGCACGGCCACTCTCCTGACTTAGCCATTTGAGCACTTCATGCTTCGTTGAGTTATACGCCCAATTCGCCTTAGCATGCCCAAGTCTTAGCCCGTCGTAAGGCGACGATTTGATTTCGCGGACCCCTTACTAAATATTGCAAAAGATCGACCTCTAATATTTTCTCGTCAAAGTATAACCTGCACACGAAACCAACTAAAGTCAAGACTTGCATCGATTTGGACTTGCGCCTTGGTCGATTCGATTTTTTAGAATCTTCGAGCCGATTTAACGCACTCATCCTTCGGGGCAACGCGGCGCTTCGCATCGATTCATTCGATGCATTCTTTGGGACAAGGCAACTCTTCGCATCGTCTTAGTTCGATGCGTTGCTCGGGACAACGTAGCTCTCGTATCGTTTTGCATCGATACATTTCCTTGCGTCAACGTGACTCGTTGAGTCAACGCTTCAGCGTAATGCACCGTGCGGAGCGGGGCATTATAGCCTTCACCCCTTGACACACTACACTGCCTAATTCCTGAAGACCTATTTGAAACATAACTTGTTTTCACTGATTTCAGTCTACACATCACTAATCCACTTTTTCCTGTGTACACTTCCTTTCACTGTTTGAGGAACACCTAATACACTAGACACAAACACACAATTATGTATCATGAGATTCAAATCTCTATTAACCTGAAATTGGTTTTGTTCACTGTTAAATGTTAAAACTGAGATTGAGATATTAGAAATCTGAGAACATCATGATCACTGATACATAAAACTTGGATTGGTTTTAAATGTCAAATTATTTATATATACACTGTGATTTAAATTCCTGCCACTGTTTACTGTCACACATTCCTCTACTCCTCTCACACACACAACTGAACCCCACACGCACACAATTCTCTGTTGACACGCACTAGGACACATGCTAGACACTTTCCTAGACTCTGACATGTTTACATCCTCACCTGTGCTATTTTTCCCCTTCATTTAATTTCAATCCTTTTCCAGTTGTTTTCAATAGACTGATTTTGGTAAATATATGAACCTGTGAACTTAATACCTGAGTTTAGGTTGGGATTTGGGTTTTGAATCTATTTGATACATGTAATATAGAGTAGAGGGTTAATGTTAACTCAGTGAATGTTCAGTTTTAATTGAATGTAGTGTCTTGAACTCTAGGTTCAGACATTATTCATGGCCAGGTATCAGATGTGATGCCTACTCTGTTACAAGAGTACTACCTTGTTGAAGTATAGCCCATGTCCTTCATTTTTGTTTCAAATCATACTCCATTACATTGCTTGCATATCCATCTATAATTCATGATAGGTTCTGCTATACACTGTTAGCTAAATCCTAAGATTGCCTAACCTGAACTGAAATAAACTGAGGTTGGGGTATCAACTGAGAGTAGAGGGAATGAAGCACCTACTACACCTTAATAACATAAGCCATCATTAAGGGAGAAGTATCATACTATCATGTGCATTTTACCCAATTTCGTAGTATTGGATTTGGTTTTCTTGCAAGTATAGACTAGTTCACTGTTTCCACACACTAATTCCATGTGACACCCACACATATGTTTCCTACACACACACAAACTTGTTTTCATGCCACAATGTACACACACACACTCATGAGCTGTACACACAATATCACACACACACTTGGACACATAGATGTGTTTTCCTATTCTCTATACATAGGTATATATATAAATGTATTGATATGTATATATTTCTATATGCTAGATACAATAATGTGGTATGAATACATATATGTGTATATGATAAATTATATTAATTAGTGTATATATAAGGTGTGGGAATATGTGATATAGCCCTTATGGCCTATAGGCTATGTATATGGTACATGGCCTATGTGTATGGCATTAATGCCAGTCAATGTGTGTTGTTGACTTGTATAGCCCAGTTTTGAGTGTGCTTGCTAGAATAGGCTGGGTAGGCCTAGTGAGACTTGACTAGACTAGGATTGACCTAGTTTGACTAGTGTAGTTGACTTGGGTTGACCCAGAGTTGACCAAGTTTGACTTGGACCTAGTTTGACCTAGACAGTTGACCAAGTTTGACTTAGAGTTGACTTTGACCTAGATTGACCTAGAAATCATGTAGATTGCATCGTATACTTCATTTACCTTGTTTTAAACACATTATAACCTGTACTGCTCTATTTAAGACATTGTGACTCCGGTGCAGACATCTGATATTTCACTACTCTTCTCAGAGTAGCAGGCGAGTACATTCTCTGATAGTTCTCTCATTTACTTGTCAATTACTGTACTTCAGTTCTAGTTAGTTGTATGCGATTCTCTGTTACAACACGTATGGATATTTCTGGATTCATGTATGCGACACACATACTAATTGTCTGGCCTCTATTTCTGGAACCACTACTGGCATCACCTTCTGGAATCACTACTGGAACCACCTACTGGAATCACCCTGGAATCTTTTGCTGGTATCATTATGTTTGGCTGGACTCATCCCGATTTCTCGTATCGTTTCTGGATTCACTTGTACTTGCTGGGCGGGGAAATATTGGAATAGGCATGTGAACATACCCAAATACTGGAACCACTCCCTTGGAATTATACTGGAATGATAGCCATCTCACACCCGGCCAGGTGTGTGATGTGCCGTATTACCTACAGCCGTTCACATGTCGATCCGATATTTTAAAACACACTGTTAGAGTATAGGCTGGACTCACCCTGGAATCCTTGATCACTATAACTGGAATCGTCCATTACTGGATTCATCTTGTATGAGATTCATCCTGTACTGGACTTACATTGGAGTTACACTGGTTTACATTTTCTGTCTGGACTTTATATCATATTACCCTGGTTCAGCTAGTTCTGTTTTTACAGTCTTCATTGCTATGATTCTTCTCTTGTTTAGTTATTTACTTTCCTTGTAATTTATCTGTCTTTCTTACCATCACCTGAATATAAACTGCCATTTTCATCAATACAACTGTCTATAACTGCTTTATAGTTCTCTGTCATTTACTTGGATTTTTTAGATGAGATGTGCTCGTTCCTGTCCTGACTGGACCTGTTGAAATTTTACAGATGATTGCCCTGAGGATGCATGCCCTACATATTATGGACCCGGAGACGGGATGACTACCTTTGGCCCCGACTCTCAGGAGTGATCGGGATTTAGTTTAGTAGACTAGTATCTGTTTCCCTGTTGAACTTGTTATAGAAGTTTTGAGACTTGTGTAGTATTTGAGATTTGTTGAGAGAGTTGTTATTATTTTAGTAGTTGTTCTTCTATTCTTAGTTTAATTTCTCTGTGTTTATCTTATCGTGCTTAGACTGTGATTGAGTTCAATATCTTATACTTGTCCTCCGTTCGGAGTCGATCATGATGAGTACATTATAATTGCGTGAATTGCTGGTTAGATAGTAACCTAGGACAGCGCTCTACCGCCGACACTGCGGCGTAGGCTGGGCGTCGTTACTTATTCGTACCCTCATAGAGGGTGCGGGTCGTGACACGTGGTTATTGAGGACACGATCGAGCGAACAATTGTTTCAACTGTTTCTCTTGAGCTACTATGCTGACATGATTTTAAGTATTTTTTTCGGTTATTTCTTTGCAAAATTTGAATAACAAAAAGGACATCGGTATAGAGTCGTCAAGTCGGCCTGATCCTAATTTAGGTGGGTTGGACTACTCAGTCCCATGCACTATAGTGGGTAGGACCGGACCATACCGGGTCTAAGGATGGAATTTTAGTCCAGTAGTACATACCTGGTCCACGACATGGTGGATTTTGGATCGGACCGAACCGGACTTGGAATTTGATTAATGCTTTGATATGATATATTTATTTTTATCTTAGTCTTTATGTATAACTAGTAAAAGCACGTGCTTTGAACGTATAATACGTATAATAAGAATAGTATCTAATTACAGTCAAATATTTTTTGTAACTCATATGGTTAAGGTGAGAGGTATTCTTGTTTTGTTGAATTCGATTCTTAATGTTGAATATATATAATAAATTTAATTTTTTTAAATAATTTTTTATATAATTAATTTTTTTAAATAAAGTAGATAATGTTTTAATTATGACTTAGATGGCTCACTTTTGAGCCGTTCTGAAGTCTGATTATAAGCAGAAGATACACAGTTTCGTTTGGTGAGTTCCACGGAAATCCTCCACATGAAAGTTCCAGAATATTGACAGGCGTCCACAAGATTTTGTTCAGGAAGGCCCTACCATTATAATGTTTGTCTGGTCCTTGAACTACGTACATGGAAGAAAAAAATGTCACACAAACTTGCAGAACTTAAAGATGTGGGTCCTATTAAGTTACTGTACGTTCTTGTTTGTAGTTATCCGGATAATTATTCCAATATCACGTCCTAAATAACTATTTTTATATTATTTTTATTAAATTTATTTATCTATACTAATATCTAACTTGAAGTATCACTAATTTTTTTTAGTGTAACACTTTCTTGCCTCAAAAATGTTATTACTTATGGAAAATCGTTTACTTGCCCACTCATTCCAATTGGAAAAACTATACTTTTGGTCACTGAATTTTTGCATGACCAAAGTTTTAGTCACTCATAGATATTTTCTAAAAATTTAGTCACTAAATGTTTGACCGTTCAAAAAATGGCCACTGTGTTAAATTGTTGTTTATTTTATTAACAATTCTTGTTGACATGGCATGTTATGTGCCATGTCAGTCATTAAGTATGACATAGCACATTTACATGGGCTATTTTTGAGTTTTTATTTTTTCAAAAAATTTGTTTGGATATTAAGTTTTTTTTTTTTAATTAAAAAATGAAATACCATGTCATAAACATTGAAACATGGCACATAACTTAATACCCAAAAATAGCCAACGTGGATGTGTCACGTCATACTTAATGACTGACATGACACATATGTCAGCAAAAATCGTTAATAAAACAAACAACAATTTAACAGAGTGACCATTTTTTTTGGAAGACCAAATATTTAGTGACTAAATTTTTGGAAAACATATTTGAGTGACTAAAACTTTGGTCAGACAAACATTCAGTGACCAAAAGTATAGTTTTCTCCATTTCAATGTCATACTAATCTAAAACCGTCGTAGCCCTTTTGATGTGTTTTTTTTAAGAGAATGATGTTTTTTTTTTTTTTTTAATTTTCTTGTCAAGATTAGAGGAACACTATGTACGAATTTAATGGAGGACTGGCGGAGATCATGAGAATGTAGTTTTGTTATGTTTTATATTTGATTAAATTATAGCCATAATTTACTTCATAGTCCGGTCCTTATGGTTTCATCGATCGCCCCTATCTGTCACCGATAGGTTCGTCAGATGCTGCAGTATCATGGGCCACCTATTATTGAGGTAGGGGTGGTTATTGAGGACACGATCGAGCGAACAATTGTTTCAACTGTTTCTCTTGAGCTACTATGCCGACATGATTTTAAGTTTTTTTTTTTTCTGTTATTTCTTTGCAAAATTTGAATAACAAAAGGGACATCGATATAGAGTTGTCAAGTAGACCGGCTTGAGTCGGCCTGATCCGAATTTGGGTGGATCGGACTTCTCAGTCCCATGCACTATAGTGGGTCGGACCGGACCAGATGGGGTCTAAGGATGGAATTTGAGCCCAGTAGTACATACCTGGTCCACCACATAGTGGATTTTGGATTTGGAATTTGATTAATGCTTTGATATGATATATTTATTTTTATCTTAGTCTTTACGTATAACTAGTAAAAGCACGTGCTTTGCACGTATAATATGTATAATAAGAATAGTATCTAATTACAGTCAAATATTTTTTGTAACTCATATGATTAAGGTGAGAGGTATTCTTGTTTTGTTGAATTCGATTCTTAATGTTGAATATATATAATAAATTTACATTTTTTAAATAATTTTGTATATAATTATTTTTTAAAATAAAATAGATAATATTTTAATTATGACTTAGATGGCTCACTTTTAAGTCGTTTTGAAATCTGATTACAAGGAGAAGATATACAGTTTCGTTTGGTGAGTTCCACGCAAATCCTCCACGTGAAAGTTCCAGAATATTGACAGGCGTCCACAAGATTTTGTTCGGGAAGGCCCTATCATTTTTTAAAGCTTTGTTCTTTGCTGAGTGGATGAACAAAATATAAAGCAACAATATAATAGTATAAAACATTAAAAAGATATAGGTTCTCAAGTTATGTGGTGTTCCATCCAGCAGATAAGGAACTTTGGGAAAAACATTTTAGGCTGTGTTTGATTGGTTTTTTTTTTTTCTATGTAAAATATTTTCATTATAAATTTTCCATCAATTACAGTCTTTGATAACTTATATTTTTATATAGAATTATTTACCAAAAAAATTATCATTTTTTATATTTTTTCTAAAATGGTGGAAAATAAAACTTGTCCAAATCATAAAAAAAATTAATTTTTCATAAAAAAAAACTATTTTTCGTGGAAAATAGTGACAATCAAACATTCGGATTAAGTTTTCCATATTTTTTTTTAAAATTCCATAAATTTTTTTCTTAGAAAAATAATTCCATAGAATTAATTTCTTTTTCACATATTTTCCAACTTCCAAAATCAAACACACCTAACCCTTAAAAAATGTCCCCCTTTTTGTAACCAAACAACACAAGTACAAGAACTTAATAAATTTTGGTCCAAAGTTCTATTTGGATTCCATTGCACTTTCGGACACCAAACAACTAGCTCAATATTTGTAAGTCTGGTATTAAAGTTAATGTTAATATTAATTTTAATGTTAATATTAATTTTTATTTTTATTTTTATTTTTATATTAATGTTAATGTTAATATTAATTTTAATTTTAATTTTAATGTTGATGTTAATATTAATTTTAATGTTAAGTTTAATATTAATTTTAGTATTTAACATTAATATTAATATTAATATTAACATTAATATTAACATTAACATTAATATTAACATTAAATGGACGGCTGAGAGTGTCACGTCACGTATCCCAAATACAACGGTGACGTCATAGAACACATCCCCAGGCTACGCGCCAAATTCGCGATTGTCGCCCGTAAATCAGCAGAATGGAAAATACAAGAACAATCACATTCATAATTACAACTTTAATTATATTTACATCAAAAGTATTTCGAAAGGTACATTAACTTTAAGTTTAGTTACAACAAATTATTATACATCAGACTAACTACCAACTATCGGTTGCCTCCTCCAGAGACTCAGATCATCTATTCATCATCATCCAGGGGTATTGGATTTGCCGGAACGTCATCCTCACCTAGTGAACAATTACTAGGTCGTTTAGAAACGACAAGCAAGTCCTCAGTCAAGGACGGTAAATAAATGATAGAATAATGAATGAAAGTGAATGATAAATAATATATCTTGAAATTTGGAAAATTAGTTTCACTTTCATGAGAGTAAATTGAATATCTCAATACTAATTATTCCTACTTATTGCATGACACTAAATATGCATACAATAACGTTTAAAAATGCAAATTTGAGAACAACCCTTCCGAATATTCTCCTAATCAGCTTTTTCCGACAACAATCCCGTATACCTGGGATCAGGTTATGACTTGGTGGCGCGGAACTTAGAATCCGGCCCTGTCTCTCTTGGGCTTAAATGTACTGGGTCTCTCTTGAACCCAGAAATTTACCAAATCGATGTTACTGTCGAAGAGGTGCAATTGTTGGATGGCACGGAATTAAATCCGGCCCTGCCTCTCACGGGCTAAATGGATGGCTCAGATTATTGCAATTCGGCCCTGCCTCTCATGGGCTAAGTGAGCTAAGCCTCACATACTCGATTCGTATGGCCCTACGAATGAGCTAGTGTACTGATCAGTCTTTGGTTATTATGTTGCGGAGCTGTAAAGGTGATATTCGGGTTGTTCTCCCCTCCCAATGCTTCCTATCTAAGTTTTATGATTTCTAAGTGTTATTATTACGTTCACAAAATAAGTAATTTATCTATCTAAAAGGGCTAAAATGCATTTTGTAAAATGTCCAATTGAATGATATTTGGAAATCAACTTTTTCCGAAATAGCATTTGAATTTAAACTACCAAGTGGAATATAAGGAGTCTAATTCAATTTATGATACGTGTCTTATACATATCCTAAATATTCTCTAAAGTTTACAAAATCATCCAAATTTCTTGGAATGGTCGAGAATTAATCTATCTCTTGAAATTTTCGAAAAATTCGGCAGAGTCTCCTTTGTATTTGGAGACCCCGAAATTTTACAAGAGATATGATAAAAAAATATAATTATAATCCGGGCTCGCCGACCCCTTCGGTGGAGCAACCCTCAACACCGAAAACCACGCAGTTAATAATTCGGGTTCGCCGACCCCTTCGGTGGAGCAATTCTCGACACCGGAACCCACAAAATAAAATAAAAGTGCAGTTTTGAAAGCTTATTACCTTGGCAAGCAATTTAAGCAAATAAGCAAGTTTCCTGATTATCGCAGCTTGCTAAATTATTGCGTAAATTCAAAAATAGAATTATTAGTAACACAAATCATATCCAAAACTTGCTTCCAAGTGTCGAGATTTACAATTAAATTTTATATTCTTTGTAACACTGGTTTTGGATAAAAGAAAGAGTTTAAAGAATTGAAATTTTGTTAGATGTAAGGTACCTTGATATATGGGCACTTGTAAAACTTAGTTTATTGAAATAATCATGTCAATGTATGCCATTTGGGTATGTTTTATAAAGTGGACAGAATTGTTATAATAACAATTTAAATCTAAATTTTCATCTAACTTATACTTACTAGACATACTCGTATTTGAGCCTTTTGTTATGCAAAGGAAGTTTAAGATTAAAACCTTCAAGTGTATGGTCAATCTATCATATAAGGGCTTAAAAAAATACTCATTTTGACTATATAATAAAAACCAAATCTATTAAATATGGATATTTTATATTGAGGACAGATTTGACAAAATTGAAGGAGAATTATCTCAATATCGCTCAAAGAAGTATAAAACTCACATATTGTCACGCCCCAGAACCAGAATACTGGAGAGCGGGGGCAGACATAGCCAGCTACGTATAATAAAATGGAATCCATCTCACCATACGGTCACGGCTGTCTAGATATGTGAGAGTTTATCTACAAGCCATCAGTCTCTTAAGGTCATAAATTATCCTATTGTCTCAATCTCAACCAACTAGTAATAGTTACAAGATATCAGACCACCAAATATACAATTGTAAGGCGTCCCAAACATTACATATCCAGATGATCATGAAGCTAGTCGTACAAAATGTAAGGACTAGCAAGAGTTAAGTTATACATGATCAACCTCGAGTTGCCAATCATGTTACAGCCTGTAGGCAGATAGTAAGTAAAATATATACGAGCTAACACTTGCTCGACGGCTAAACGCCTCAAAAGAATAATGTACAATAGAGTGGGAGAGCCAAAAATAACCCACTCGTTGCCAGGATTTCCTCTAGTGGGCACCATGTGGCTGGAAGGCAGGTAGATCCTTTGCTGCTGCTCCGGTATCTGGCCATACAAAACCAGCTGGGTCAGACCCCAGAAAGAGCAAGTGCCACAAAGGAGGCTTCACTTAGGAACTAAAACCAGCAAATTAGCACAAGAATATAATTACTTAATAAGAGACAGTAATTTAAGAAAAAGCATGACAGGTGAATATAAAAGACAATCTTGTACAGAATCAATAAAAGACAGAACATATGGAAAAGCATGACAGGATGATATACGATGAGATAACCATGAGACTATTCAGATAACCAGGTTACAACCCGTAAACCAAACAAGGACCGGGGTTGTAACCCTTCGTCTGAACGGAACTTGGCTTCTCCCACCATTTATCGGCAAGGTAAATATAAGAAATCGAGACATGTAACAATCTTGTACAGGATCAAGACAAGACTCGACAGATTGAACCCCATCCAACAATCACGGCCAAACAAAGAGTACGGTTTGATACTTAACTAACTAGGGTTATCACAAGCTTAGTTACTAGCAAGATGCAATGAGGTACGCCTACGGCCACAAGCCCTGCAGACTATCCAGGTTATCCAGACGCAAGGTTCAAGCTTAGAGTTATCATGCCTTGTTAGGTGACTTGGATGCAACACATGACAGTGTGCTTAGTAATCGTTTTATGTAGTGCCCCACATAACAGTGAGCTGGAAATGTGCCCTACTCGACGGCAGGCTACAAGTCCATCAAGGAAGGCGCCCAGATAACGGGATTACTTGTAGCCGAAATACCTCTCTATATGCTCTACTTGATCAATCTAGTCATTAACCTAGTCAGATTCGGTATGAATCCCTGACCGTGGTAACCAGGGATACATGTCCTAGACATGATGCGAGACAAGACTGGTTGCTTATACAAGCATATTCAATGCAATCACCCACGGTGTCAAGAATTCACTTAGCATGTCAGGTTAGCCGTCGCAACAGCATATCAAGGTTATCATGTCGGGTTGCTTATCAAGATTACTTATCAAGGCAAGGGTGCGTCACAACGGACCACCATCAAGAATTATTATGTCAAATTACTTGTCAAGAGTGCACCACGACGGGTCACTAATCATGCAATTCCATCACTAAGCCTTGTTCCGATTAACATTCATAAATAATGTCATGATCACATCGGGTTCATGTCGAGTTTACATCAAAAGGCGTAAGGATATAAAATGGGTGCAAAAATCATAAAAAGGAGAATATGGGGACATAATGCTCCCAAGGGGGGGAGCAAGGGGTACTATGGCCAACAAGTGGCATTAGCCAAGTTGCGCCAGGGTAACAGGTTGCGCCAAGGCAAGTAGGGTCAGGTCCAGTTGCGCCTAAACATCAGGTTGCGCTTGAGTCAGACTGCGCTCAAGTCAGGCTACGCTCAAGTCAGGTTACGCTCAAGTCAGGCTGCGCTCAAATCAGGCTACGTTCAAGTCAGGCTACGCTCAAGTTAGGCTACGCTCAAGTCAAAGTATGCAAGACATACGTCTCCAAAAGGCAGCGTATGGACTCCATACGACTCCTCTTCAAGACAGCGTATGTTCTCCATACGACTCCTCATCAAGGCAGCGTATGAGGTCCATACGACTCCTCATCAAGGCAGCGTATGAGGTCCATACGACTCCTTGTCAAGGCAGCGTATGCAAGACATACGCCTCCAAAAGGCAGCATATGAGTCAGACTGCACTGCGCTAAAGAGCGCGCACAACTCAGTGGCGCAAGCTAAAAAGCTCGCGCACACTGCTCACTGTCTTCTCCAAATCAGCAAGAACTCCATGGTTTGAACCCAAAGCTTCAAAAGTCCATAACTTGGTCAAAACAAGTCCAAATTCAACTTTTCAAAGATCAAAATTGGGTAGAATAAAATTCTCTACAACATGGAACCATCAAAATTTGAAAACAAAGAAGTTTGATAGATCAAAACCACCAAAATCTGAAAATAACTAATTTCTAGATCTATAAAAATTAAAGCCTCAAAATGAAAAATGACAAGTTCTAATGTGTCTTAGAAACATGAGGAGAAGCTAATGGAACAATAAAAATGGGCTCTCTTGTGGAAGCAAGTTGCACTTGCCTAGACCTCTCTCTTCTCTCTCTGGTAGGTGAAGGGAGTAAATGGAAGAAGAAGAAGAGATTAATGAAGAGAGAGAAGAAGAATAGGTAATAAATATGAGTGGTGGTGGTAGGTAGGGGGTTCACCCCTTGGTTCATAATGAACCAAGAGCAATCCCAAACCGAACCAAGCCAACCCAAACCAAGAATAAACCAAACCCAGGGAGAAAATTAAGCAAGGAAATCATGCAATACAAGAATAAATACGTACACGTATTCCAGAAATACGTAATACGAACCACAGGCATTACACATATGTATATTTTCTTTTAAGCGTAACGATTGAGCCCCTAAGTTATGTCAAAACTTGTAAGTGTCCATATAAATATAAGTATACGGATTGTGTCCACTTAATGTGTCAAGGTAAATGTATAAAATCTTTGGGTTGAATTCACATAATATAAAATTTAGAGTTGAAGTATCCGTCTATTCCGTGTCCTACCTATTGAGTCCAACTTACATGTTCATGTAATATATTTATATATAGGTATAATTCCTTGGTTGTATTTACACGCATAATTGCTTGAAATCATATATATAAATTTGAGCCGATGTATTCGTTTGCATTGTGTCCATGTATTGTGTCCCAATTTCTTATTCGCCAAGTGTCTATTTGTATATATATATATATATATTTGTATATGATGTTTATATATATATATATATATATATATATATATATATATATATATATATATATATATATATATATATATATATATATATATATATATATATATATTTGCATTGATACAGTGTAAGTAGTATGATGTTCTACACAATTATTCAAGTATCAAAATTATATACATCCATGATGTTGAAGTACGTGAACAAGTGTTTAATTCATAACAAGGTTACCAATGGATTCGAAATATATAGTAACCCTAAAATTTGATGTTAAATACTTTATATGTGTCGAGTGTACAAATTATACTAGTTCTGACTAGGAAATGATAAGATGCCTCAATTATTGGTATAAATTAAATTTGAACAGAATTATATATGTCAAAAAAAAACACATAAACATATCAATACCTAGTTAATTTTGGTGTAAACTAGACCGAATATTCCAATTTCATGTATAATTGGTATCCAAAAATCTAAATCTACACATGAATTAAGATGGGCTGAAAAATGTAGGCATGCAATTTTATAGAAGGATTAGTAACATATAAAAATAATAATACCAGTTTATTAAAAAATTAATATTGACACATATATATATATCTCTATTGATTTAGCCCCCAAATTCATACCATACTTTCTCTGTTTCATGTAAAAAAAAAAATTAATTTGATCAAAAAAATTAGAATAGGTCCTTAATTTCAACAGGAACTCATTGTGGAATAAAACCAAGTAATTGAGAAAGAATGAGGACTTGCCTTGGGTTGAAGATGTGACCTAGGTTTCTTCACAATTTTTTTTCCTAATTGAAACCAACAATAGTTCAAAATATATTTTTGTTAGTAAATCCTAATCTAGGTTTAAATCTTGAAAGGAATTTGAGAAGAAGGAGGGGGTTTTACCTAGGTTTTGGTACTTGGAGAGGAAAGGAGGAGGAGAAGGTGGTGCTGGAGGTGGCGGGGGTGGCCGGCGTCGGGCGCGGGTGGCCGGCGGTAGGCTCGGGCGGCGGCAGCGGGTCCGGGTGGAGCAACGCGCGGTAGCAGCAGTAGCAGTTTGTAGTAGCAGCAGTAGCAATTTGTGTGGAGAGAATGGAAGGGAAGAGGAATAAATAGAGGAGGAAAGGGAATAAGAAAATAATGAAGGTTTTGTTGAGCTTCTTCCCTACATAGCCAAGTGGCTTATGGGAACTTGGAAGAAAGGAAATGAAGCCAGCTCTTCATTCTCCTGAAAATGAGTCATAAGAAAAGAGAACCATGGGTCCAATGGTTTTACTTTCCCATGGGTGTAATTTTTACTAATTTTCCCCTTCCCAACCTAAAAATTATATGGGTGCCCAAAGTGAAAATTTTTATTGGAGACAAATTTGAAATTAGGTACATGATCATCTAATTATGTAATATATATATATATATATATATATATATATATATATATATATATATATATATATTTATTTATTTAAAAAAAAATTTTATACTTATACAATTTTGTGATGTTAGTATAAATGTATGAAAATAAAAAATAAAAATGACAATAGTATTAATATTATTTAGTAGTTATTACACTCTACCCTCCTTAAAAAAATTTCGTCCCCGAAATTTTAAATAGTTTATATAAATGCAATTACTGACCTGGCTCAGAGAACAGATATGGATACTGCCTCCGCATATCTTCTTCTTTTTCCAGGTTGAATCTCCAGGAGAATCCTTACTCCAAGCTACTCGAACTAACGGAATGACCCGATTTCGAAGAATCTTGTCTCTTCGGTCCAAGATTCCAACTGGTTTCTGCTCTATTCGTAGAGTTGGACCAACAGTGATCTCTGAATGGTTTAATACATGACTCGGATCCGATACATATCTTCGAAGTTGAGATACATGAAACACATCATGTACTCCTTCCAGGGTTGGTGGAAGGGCTAGTTTGTAAGATACTCTCCCAATTCTTTCTAGTACATCAAATGGCCCAATATATCTCGGACTCAGTTTTCCTCGTGTACTGAATCTAATTGTTCCCTTTGTTGGTGAAATCTTCAAGAACACATGATCACCGGGTTGAAACTCCAACATCCTTCGATGTTTGTCAGCCCACATCTTTTGTCTATCTTGTGCAGCTTGCAGGTGGCTTCTTATTACTTTGACCTTGTCTACCGTCTGTGTCACCAGTTCTGGACCTAGCAATTATCTCTCTCCTACATCTGTCCAATATACTGGAGATCTATATTTCCTCCCGTACAAGGCTTCAAAAGGTGCCACCTTGATACTATCATGATAACTGTTGTTATAAGAGAATTCTACCAAATGTAGGTGGTCATCCCATGATCCTCCAAAATCTAATGTGCAGGCCCTTAGCATGTCTTCCAAAGTTTGAATTGTCCGTTCGGACTGACCATCTGTTTGAGGATGGTAAGCAGAGCTGAACTTTAACCGAGTACCAAGATTTTCTTGTAGACTTTTTCAGAAATGTGAGGTAAACCTGGTGTCTCTATCGGACACTATACTTACTGGTACTCCATGTTGACTGACAATCTGTTTCATATACATTTCTGCCAGTGTTTCTGTTGACTGTCCAACTCGAAAAGGTAGAAATCGAGCCGTTTTAGTAAGTCTATCAACGATAACCCAGATAGCATTATTATCCTTTTGGGTCTTAGGTAGTCCTGTCACGAAATCTATTGTGAGATGCTCCCATTTCCATTCCGGTATGGGCAAAGGCTGAAGAAGTCCTGCTGTCCTCTGGTGTTCCGTTTTCACTTGTTGACAGACGAGGCATTTAGACACAAACCTAGCAATTTCTCTCTTCATGCCATGCAACCAAAAATTTTGTCTCAAATCCTGGTACATCTTAGTACTGCCCGTGTGAATGGAATATTGCGAGTTATGAGCTTCTGACATAACTTCCGTCCGCAATTCTCCACCAGGTACGTACAATCTATCTCCATATCTTAATGATCCGTCTGGATGCTTCCTTATCCCGGTCTGGAGCCCTTTTTCTGTTTGTTTCCAAATTTTTTGAAGTTTTGCATCACCTTATTGGGCTTCCTTGATTCTATTTACTAAGGAGGATTGTATTTGTAAATTTTCCCATATTCCTTCTGCTGCAGGACATATTACTTCAATTCCCATTTTTTTCTCAAATTTTCTAGGATTTTTTTTGGGGTATTCATAAAGAATGCTGTTGGCTTTCTGCTCAGTGCATCGGCGACCTTATTTGCTTTACCAGGATGATATTCCATTGTCATATCAAAGTCTTTAAGTAACTCTAGCCACCTTCTTTGTCGCATATTGATCTCTTTTTGGGTAAATACATACTTTAAACTTTCATGATCCGTATAAATCTTAATCCTTTCTCCATACAGGTAATGTCTCCATAATTTAAGTGCAAATACGACAGCTGCAAGTTCCAAATCATGAGTCGGGTAATTTCTGTCATGTTGTTTTAACTGTCGAGAAGCATAGGCTATAACTCTTCCGTGCTGCATTAACACACAACCTAGCCCCTTGCCTGAGGCATTATTGTATATCTCATATCCACCTGATCCTGACGGTAATGCCAATACAAGTGCTGAAATCAGCCTTTCCGTTAATTCTTCAAAAGCTGTTTGGCATTTCTCCGTCTAATTGAATTTTTCTTCTTTCCGGGTCAGCCGAGTTAAAGGCTCCGCGATTTTTGAAAAAATTTCCACGAAGCGTCTATAGTACCCGGCTAAACCTAAGAAGCTTCGAATTTCTACTACAGACTTTGGTGTTGGCCATGATTTAACAGCTTCTACCTTCTTTGGATCTACTGAAATTCCTTCACCACTGATAATATGACCTAGGAAGGATATATGGTCCAGCCAAAATTCACATTTGCTCAATTTGGCGTATAACCGTTCTTCTCTCAAAGTTTGTAGTACTATTCTCAGATGCTCTTCATGTTCTTCTTCATTCTTTGAATATATAAGGATATCATCAATGAATACAATCACGAATTTATCCAAGTATTGATAGAATATTCGATTCATTAAATCCATGAATATAGCAGGAGCATTTGTTAACCCGAATGGCATAACTAAGAATTCGTAATGCCCATAACGAGTTCTAAATGCTGTCTTCTGGATATCTTCCTTCTTGACTTTTACTTGATGATATCCAGATCTCAAATCAATCTTTGAGAATATCTTGGCCTCTCCTAGTTGATCAAATAACTCATCAATACGGGGTAAAGGATATTTATTTTTAATTGTTACCTCATTCAAGGCTCTGTAATCTATTACCAGTCGTAAAGTTCCATCCTTCTTCTTTACGAATAATACTGGCGCACCCCAGGGTGAGGCACTTGGTTGTATGAATCCCTTTGACAATAATTCTTTTATTTGTTTGTTAAGCTCTGCTAACTCTTCCTTGTTCATGGGATATATCTTTTTAGCTATAGGTGCTGCCCCAGGTATTAAATTGATAGAGAATTCTACTGCTCTATCTGGGGGCAATCCTGGTAGATCTTCTGGAAAAATATCCTTAAAATCTTCTACAACTTTTAGGAATTATTTTTCCTCCAGTTCTTGGAATTTTCCTCGAATTGGCAGTTCGAGTTTCTCCAATTCTTCCTTATCAAATTCTTCCTGGTTTCAATTAAATTTATATGTTTTCTTATTTGGAAGTTGAAATAAAATTCTTCCTTTTCCACAATCTATATTGGCCGACGTCTTGGTTAGCCAATCCATCCCAAGTACTATATCATAATTGTTTATTGGGAAGACCAATAGTCTTACTCGAAAAGCTCCACCACCCAATTTTACTGGGCAGGCGTTGCAAACATGGCTAACCTTTACCATGCCATTGCCTGTAAGAATATTTAGATTCCTAGCCAGGGGTTGTGATTCAATTTCCCGTTGGGATATAAAACTAGCAGATATAAAGGAGTGTGTGGCTCCTGAATCAAATAAAACAGATGATGGATATGTTGAAACTAATATAGTACCTGTTACCACTTCGCCAGTAATCTCAGCTTCCTCAGTATCCAGCATGAATGCTTGCCCGTGTTTCTTCTTCTTTTTTCCAGCCTGGGATTGTCTAGCCTTCTGCACTTGTTGGTATTGATGGGCTTGTGATGCGAGTGGTGATCTTTGTTGCCCATAGGTTATCATGGCCTGATGTACAGGTGCTTGGAGCATGGGTCGAGGACCATTTCCTGGAAGCATTAACTTGCCCTGATTCCTTCGGAACTCTTGTCGTGCTCCTTGTCACGCCCCGATCCGGGAAATCGCTCGTCCTCGCTAGATTTCACCCAAATCATCGTTTTTGCTGGGGCGTGATGCCGCACGAGCCTGGAGTTGCACTCGTACAAGACAAGATAACAATTCACATAGTGATTATCTCAAATTCGTAACATAAGCAGCGGAAGGAAACAAGGAATACAACAAGAATCTCTTTTATTCATAATGAATTGAAGGTTACAAAGGCTCTGAATAATCCAACATAAATGCCAATTGGCTACAACGCTCATGATCTCTCTAGCGCACAAATGATTTCATTGTCCCATATATTATGCCTCTTTATAGCCACCAAGTAGTCTTCGGCCGAACATCTCCATGTCGCAAGTCCGAACGCATATGCGGAAGCTCCTCTTGAACGCCAAGGACTCCATGCCTCGTTACGTCTAAGCCAAGCTCCGCCCCGAGTCGATCATACCTGAGCCTGCACATAAACTAGTGGGGGATTAGTGCTTTCGTCCTCACTTCGTACTGTTCAAAACCCGCTCGCACCCAAACCAAACACTTAATCCTTTTAATGAAACATGCATCTTAATTGTGATCTTTCTATTTAGCCTTAGGATCGGTTTCATAACATATTCAACATATAGCAACATATCGTAAATGTGTTCCATACCGTGTTCCTGCAACAGATACAGTTAGCCATAATATGAACATAAATATAGTGTTCGTGCTCATCTCTGTCCCATTTTCCTTAGCCTGCAGTGGTTAGAACTTAACATAAGCAAACATACGATTCGTACAACCGACCAATCATAAACGTAAACATATGCATAATGGGTGACAGGCCCTGTGCCTGCACCCAGCTCTCATCTCAGCCCACCGGCCCTATCTATATGAAGGTCACGGTGTTTCGCACCGTAATGGACTTGGCATCTCATATGTGTAAGCCTACAATCGCTTCGATACGAGTTGCTAGTCCAGTATCTGAAGGATCCTAAACTTACGGATATCATAGCTTATCACAGCACTGGACGGTCGTAATCCGTCCGAATGTTGTGCACCATAAATACCACACATAATTCCCTCCTAGGCCGAACGGTCCCGGCGCCCCGGCGTAATCGTTCGAGGGAAGCCGTACCCGTGCACGGGCCATCCGAGTCCATTGACCATGCAATACGTACCATATCATACAATCCATAGCATACCAACCAATCTCGTATTCCATAAACATAATCTCGCACATAAACGATTTCCCGTGCCATAAACGGTTTTCCGTGCCATAAACATAATCCACCATTCATATGGGGAGCTCCGTCGATGTTATGCCCCAACACATCCATATTGATGCACGACGCCCAACGGCTTAGTCATCTCATACTCGCATTCAACGCATGTCGTCGAAATTTATTCTCATAGCCTAATTCCGTATTACTTAGTCTTTTCGTAACATAAGTGCCCGAAGGCACGCTCAGCACCGTATTCAATGTTCTACGCCTAGTGTTCAATGTTCCCGGAGCCGTGCACATGGTGCACATCTCAATATCATCTTTCAATGTTCTACCATCATTGCCCTACCGCGACTCGTACACTTGATGCACGTCGCTTCTATTGTTCGATTGTTCAATGTTCTACCTTAGTGTTCAACGCATACTTAGACCTTTCGTCGCCGAGCCACGCTCGCTTACTCGATAACATCTTACGCATACCATAACATATTTTATTAGACGTGAAGGAATAGGAAGAGAGAGTCAAGAACCCGCCCACCTTAAGCCGATACGTCTTGCCATCTTGCCGATTTGAAGCATCTCGCTTCCATAACTCGATCGTATAGCTAACTCCTGGACTTAGCCATTCCTTTGAACTACTCGGTTGATTTGGCCTATCGCGCCCATACCACGATCCGTAGTCCAGCATAAAGGCATAGCCTGTACACCAGATCAACTAACATTAGCACTTGCTCAACGGAACTTATCCTTTGTATCGACTCGATTCATAGATTCCAACCGACTCAAAGCTTACCTTTGGCCAACGTAACACTTGCATCGATTCATATCGATACCTCATCGGGTCAACACAAACTCTTCGAGTCAACGACTCATCATAATGTACCGATACGGAGCGGGGCATTACACTCCTTGCCCCGGATTTCGGATTACTGGCCCGGTGGTTGATTGTGGTAGACATTGACTAGTTTGGTGGTTAGCTGAACCACATCTTAGGCATAATCCCAACAGCTTTCTACAGTTTCTTTTTAAATGTCCAGGCTTGTGACAATAGTTGCAAATGAGCGGTCCATCCGAACTATCAACTTGGGGTCGTTTAGATGGTCCTTGCCACTGACTTCTGGAGGATGGTGCTCCCGACTCCAGAGCCCTCTTCTGAGCTTGGGGCCGGAACGGTTGTTCTTCCTTTAACATTCTTTCCTGATTTCGGGCAGCTTCGGTTATTTCAGAATATGTTTGGCACCGATAGGCTGCAACCTTACTTTTTAAATGTCCTCCCAATCCTTCCAAAAACCTTGACACCTTTGTTTCCTCATCAGCTACCATGTATGAAGCAAAACGGCTTAGCCTGGAGAATTCGGCAGTATATTCATCAACTGTGAGCCTTCCCTGCTTTAGATGAATAAATTGCCTTTCCAGCTCCATTCTGGCTGACTTTGGAAAGAACCTTTCTTCGAATTTCTTCTTAAATTCTCTCCAAGGTACTGTATTGTCAGACTCTTCAGGATGCTCCGCACTCCACTAATGTTCAGCGACATCCTCCAACTGGATGCGGACTGTAGAAACCATATCTTCAGGCCTAACCTTTGCTGCCTTTAGTAATCCTTCTATGGTCCTGATCCATTGTCCTGCCCCTATCGGGTTCTCTGTCCCGCGAAATTTAGGTGGCCTAAGATCTCTAAAATCAGCTATTGTCCTATCCTTGGAGTTTGTCGCCCGCATTTGATCTAGTACTTGAGCGGTAGTGGCTTATGCCGCATTTGCATGTTGACTGTTTGATTCTAAAACTTGCTGAAATAGTCGGTACATGTCTGAGATAGAGGGTGCAGCCTGGCCTTGAAATGATGAAGCGTGGGACTGTCCCTGATCAAACATTATCCTAAATTTTTTTTTTAAATTAAATTGTCCTTTGTAATGCCCACATGACTTAGCAATAAAGAAATATGATTCATAAGAAGTCACACTTAGAAAGCAAGCATATTTTATTTACTCTTATCGAAACATTATACAAACATGCTGCTGGGTCTTACATACTTTTACATAACTTTTTACAGACTTCCCTTACTTCCAGGTTATCATACATACATATCTGCTATATTATATAGCAGAGAAGGAAACAACCCTTATAGGACCCCTAATTTCTAGTTACCTACATATAAGGGTTCGTTCATAACTAAGGATTGTTACTTCGGGATGTAACTCCTGGAAGTCATCTAGTGTTCCCTTGTACCCTTCAAGTATAGGGTCTATGTACAGATGACCGGGGTCTCGAACATATATGCAGTAGACCTGCCTTTCGTGGTCTACTTCAGCACCGTTTTCAATATCTCGGATGACAGGGTTCATCACTCCATAGTATACTTCATAGACTGGTATATCATACCAGTCTGGTACTTTCCAAAGCTCCTTCACGTGTTGCTGGTACCCATATAGGGTACGGTCACTCCCATCCCACGGCAAGCTTGGAAGGAATAGGTCCATACCTACATACACAATATTCTTTTTTTTAATTAAACCATAATTGGAAGTATAAGGGCAAGAACATGGAGTCACACATACTTTATTTATTTTCAGAATAGTACATAGTTAGGCTTCACATTCTTGCTATTTACATTTTTTTACATTTTTACATATTCAGTCACTCATATCCACATTTTTCTTATGTTGAGGATTTTGACATCAGGATAGGTTGTCATCCATTCTTCCAGGGTGCCATTGTGTTTGGACCCTGGTTCTCCAGACGGTTGGGCTTTAATAAGCACAAAATAATTTACTACATTGTAGTATTCTATCCTTTCATCCACTATATCTGTAACTAGAGAGTGAGGGGTTTTTTAGGGGGTTTTCTAAGGAGGACTTTTGATCCGCTAAAAAACCCCTTATTAATGGGAGCGGATCAAAAGCCCCCTTAGAAAATCCCCTAAAAAAATCCCTCACTCTAATTCGTAATATTAATGTTAATATTAATTTTTTTATATTAATGTTAATGTTAACATTAATGTTAATGTTAATGTTAATATTAATTTTAATGTTAAGTTTAATATTAATTTTAGTATTTAATGTTAATATTAACATTAATATTAACATTAACATTAATATTAACATTAAATTACGAATTAGAGTGAGGGAAGTTTTTAGGGGGTTTTTTAAGAGGGACTTTTGATCCGCTTCATATATATATATATATATATATATATATATATATATATATATATATATATATATATATATATATATATATATATATATATATATATATATTAGCCTAGTGGTTGAGAGAGATGCATGTGGCTCAAGTGGTCGGAGTTCGAGTCTCAGTGGAAACGAGTTCGCCACAATTAACCATTACTTCAAATATATATATATATATATATAAAATAAAAAAAATAATATATATATATATATATATATATATATATATATATATAAATATATAGCAATTTTAAAAATATATATTAGTTGATTATCTAATGTACAAAAAAAATAAGCTAGTTCAAGTGATAGTGCTTTGATCTTTTAACTTAGAGGTTACAAGTTCGAATCTCACCTCTCATAATTAAATAATTTGCTTATTTTAAAAACCTTGTATATATTTTTTTTCTTCCTCTTTTGTAACAATTTAAAAATATTGGCTTGTTTTTCTCATTCTTGTTTGAGTTTTAGTATTTTTTTTTATTGAAGTTCAAATAACATGATAACTTTAAGGATTTCTATATATAGTAGTATGGTTCCTCCATAATTTTAATCCTAGCTCCGTCCCTGAGCATATAAATGCAAAGGTCTGTGCTTCTTTTGATTATTGTTCTATTTTGGAGTTAATGTTGTTTGGCAGTGCTATTTCAAAAATATGTTTATATTATTCCTCGCATTCTTTTTTCAATGCTGCTGCATGGCCCGCTTGCAGGCTGGCTCGCAGCCAACTGTCGGCCCCCCAATGGCAGGTCAACCGGCCTGGACCCCATGCCTATAGGGAGGGGGGGGGGGGGGGGGGGGGGGGGGTGTCAATGGGAGCATGCCAGCTGGCGTGAGGGCCAAATATCATTTTCCTTCTTTTTTTTTTTTTACTATTTCTACATCTCCAGCATGATAAATCCTTGATCATTTCTCTCGTGCCGGGACGGGCCTCGGGTCAGGACGGACCTAGGCTTTGGGCCGTGCCGGACCTCTTTTATGGGTCGAAATATGAGGTCCAACACATTCCGATATACTGGACTGGGCCAGCCTGTACCCAAAATTGTACGGATTGGATTCGCACATGGACCATTTTTTGGGGACGTATTGGGCCGGTCCGACCCAATTGACACCTCTGCATCTATGTATTATTGTTTCTTTAAAAAAAATATATATTGCACACACACGCCTTGTTCACCGACCACTAACTAATATGTATTAAATTTAAATCTATTTAAATCTAAATGGTTAAGAGTGCGAAAACATACTTGGTAGGTTGCAAGTTGCAACGAAATACCTCTCACAATTTCAGAATTAACATTTCTCCTCTTCTGCCCCTCTCTTCCCTTACTACGAAACCTAACCCTAAAATTCTACCGAAACTTACGTTTCCTCTCGATCCACAGCAGAGCCCTTGGAATTCTCATCGATCGAGGAAGAGATGTACAGGGATCGAGGAGTGAGCGGCTCGATGGACCGGAAGCGGATCAACGACGCTCTCGATAAGCATCTCGAGAAGTCCGCTCCTTCCGGCTCGAGGGGGCTCATCGGAAAGGAGAAGGATCGGATTTCGGCGCCATCCACCTCTTCCGGAAAGCATCCGGATCAGCCATCCGCCTCAAATTCCAAACACGAAGGTCGAAATTTATGGGATTTTATTGGTTTTTTTTAATGTAAATTAGGGTTTCCGAGAGAATATAGGTGGAATTAGGTTTCTTTCTATGTGGGTACTGTTGAATGCGATGAAAATAAAGCAAATTCAGGGTTTTTATGACCAAAAAGCTTTTTTTTAATAAAGCTATTTCTTGCTAATCTGTTTATATCTTGAATAGGAATAATCAGGACTAATCTTTCTGTGAAGCTCTGTAGCTATTATAACCGAATGCATCGTTCTTCAAGTTGTGATCACTGCAATACTATGTCTTGCAAAATTGTTGGTGCAAATTAGGGTTTTCGAGATAAATGGGTGTGGAAATTAGGACTTCTACAGCTTATGGTTAAATGCGATGAAAACAAATAAATAAAAAAAGGATTCATCTTGTTGGAAATCTAGTCACTTAATAGTCAAGTGTATTGTTTACAAAATTGAGATCAATCTGTGAAGCTATTTTTCACTCCTTTTTGGTGAACAAACAGTGTTTCTGAGGCAATGTAGCCATATAAATTAGGGTCTTTTATGACCTAAAGTCGAGTGATGAAATAAGATTTATCAGGAGTAGGAATCTCTGTAGCCATTGTAACCAAATTCATTATTTATGGCATTGCGACCACTTTAGAACTATTTTGCTCCATAAATTTGGTTAATTTAGTCTTTTTTTAATTTAGAGAAATAGGTGTAGAAATTTGGATTTATCTATTGTTTATTGTTGAATCTTACGAAATAGGATTAGTAAGAACTTGTTTAATTGGGAACTAAGTCGCTACAGAAGAATCTTACGAAAGTAATCTTTTGGGAACTAAGTCGCTATTACTTAAAGTTAAGATCAGTATGAAAATTAATTTATGTATGTTTTGGTGTGAACATGTTTCTTAAAATTAGTATGGAATTTTTTGTGCCGTAGGTTGTTTTCCTGATTTGCTCAATGTCTTCACTACAGAAGAATCTGAGACGGATAGTGAGGAGTCAGATGTGAGTGGTTCTGATGGGGAGGATACATCATGGATCTCCTGGTTCTGTAATTTAAGAGGAAATGAGTTCTTTTGTGAGGTTGACGATGACTACATACAAGACGATTTCAATCTCTGTGGACTAAGCAACCAGGTCCCTTACTACGATTATGCTCTTGATCTGATCTTGGATGTCGAGTCATCTCATGGTACACATATTTTTGTCAGATTTATTTCTGTCTAGTTAGATAAAAGATTTGTAGTGTATACTTATTAAGCATTGTGGCAGATCAAGAGGGTTGAAAGATGAAACTTAATAGAGGCATGGACTTAACAGTGATGTTTTTTCGTTAAAAAATGTTAGCTAATGCACTCCAAAGCCAAGTCACCTGATAGTTTAACTACTATCGAACTTCAAGATGGTCAAACCAATACGAATTACTGAGAAAGATGCTCAACTCAATGGGATGCTTGAGATGGTTTAAGTGCATATTTATAGGAGAGCCCTCTTCCTTGTAGCACATGACAAATGTGGGACTAAAGGAATACATATAAATACTAAGGAGAGACACTATATATATATATATAATGCCCGTTTCTTCATCCTCTCGGGTCCGTGGCACGGGCACCCAGCCAACCTGAGCGGAGTGAGGTCTACAACCCAGAGCAGGGAGCCCCCACCCCATCTAAGAAGGTTTGGCACGCCCGTGTCACAAAGCCACCCAGCTGGCGTCCGCCGGGGGGGGGGGGGGGGTGCTCGAACTGTGGTCTCCCCCACAGGAGCCCCCCGTTGTAACCACTAGGCCAACCCTCGGACTATATATATATATATATATATATATATATATATATATATATATATATATATATATATCATGCTTGCTAGCTTGTACACGAGGAAAATCTGATAGAGGCTAGTGACTACTGGTGGCAATCGGGTCAGGTTCAGGTAAGATATGGGTCAACCCTTAATTCTCAACCCGAATTCGACTCCGACTCGTTTAAGGATGACCCATTTAGGTCAAACCTGATCCGACCCGTTTTGACAGGGTCAACCCGACCCAACCCGTTTGCCCGCTTAACTCAAATGCAGATCAATTCTCACTCTGTAGTCTGTAAATACTATTCAACATTTGCATATTTTGCTCGCATCAAAAGAACCTTTTACCAGTTAACAAATGCAGATCAATTCCCTATCCAGATTTGGTTGGGCCCTAAAAATAATTAGTTTATAGAAACCTTTGCACTCATGGACAAATAATTAGCAAATAGAAGGAACATAAAACAGTTGCAACTGCTATCAGAGCTTACATTTCTTACCTTCACCGTTCATTTGCACTCGTTTTGAAGAATTTATAAAAATCAATAAACTTACAACAACATGAACAAACACATTCCATTTGAAGCTGACATGCTAGTTTGAAGAAATATGAACAAATACATTCCCAAATCAAGTAAAGTTACAACAACACAAACAAATATATCTCCATTTGAAGGAATATGAACAAATCACTAGTTTGAATTTGAAGTAAACTTCGAGCCTAGTCGAAATTTACACATACATTCCCATTTGAAGAACAAGTCACCGTTGTCGGTGGCTGTCAAAAGAAAAATTTATGCTAATAAATATAAATTCACATACAAATGTTGCCGATTTGGGTTGAGGAATGCGTCAGTTGCTATAGATGACGAAGAGAGGGTACTAGAGGTTCAAACCGTGCCGTGTGAAGATGCCGGTGATGTAGGCAGACGGAGAAGTGGATGGTGGACACTTGCTATAGATGATGAAGAGAAGGTACTAGAGATTCAAATTGGAAATATGCCGAGTGGAGATGCCGATGATGTAGGTGGTCGGATAAGTGCATGGTGGAGGTGCTGCTCAAATTGCAGATGTGGGTGAAACCATTAGGAAATTTAGAAGTGTTGGAAGACCCGACGACCGGAAAAGCAAGGAAGGAACAGAGGGAGATGCTCGATGTAGGAGAGGTTGCGTGAGGATTTGTTGGGGTTTCTCAAGAGCAAAGGTGGCTATATATATATATATATATATATATATATATATATATTGGAATAGGTAATTGTGTTACAGACTCCTGGTCCGAAGGCCTATAAACTCAGTCCGAAGGCCCGCACCCATACTTGTATCTCACCGCGTCAGACTCGACCCGGAGGTCCGCACCAGCACTTGTATCTCACCGCATTCGGCCCGCACTCATATTTATTCCTCCACATGAAATTAAATGTGTTTCTCCTGTTGCTCGAACCTGCAACCTCTTGGGAGGATGTGTCTCACTCTAACCACTTTAGCTAGAGGTCATTGGCATGGCTATGTATATTTGTGTTAGTGTGAAGTCTGATGTGAAAAAGGAGTTTATATATAGCAGATAAACGGGTCTAAACTTGGGTGAACCACTATAGATGAACCCAACCCTTTAGATAAATGGGTCAACACCCTATACCCGGACTCGACCCATTTATTAACCGGTTTAGATGGGTCGACCAGTTTAAAACCCAAACCCGTTTAGCCCTGACCCAAGCCCACTTAAAAAAGGCGAGTTGACGGGTCGGGCCCAAATTGCCACCCTTGCTAGTGGTTATCAACAAATTGGTCTCAGATATTCAGAATGATTGTATAGAGTTCAAATCGATTTATTTACTCATAATTGCTTCTCAAACAAAGTGAAGGTGTTTGGTTCCCTGGTGAATATCCAGTTTGCTAGAACTAAAAATACCGACTTGATTATCACAATGTATAATCAAGCTTGATTATCACAAGGCATACCTGAGTGTAATAATAGTCAAGATAGACCATGTCTTCAATAACATCATCTCACGGATGGTATGAGCCATAGCTTCGTATTTGGCCCCAAGCACTCGACTTTTACTAAAACCTTTATTTTCTTGTTCTTCCAAGTGACAAGATTTATATTGACAAACATACAATGACTAAATGCTCTCGTATCACACTTTAATCTCGCATAACAAGCATCTAAATAAGCGTTGATACTGAGACGTCGATGACGTTGGTCCAAAGTCCTTTTGTAAGAGACCCTTTCGCATACCCCGATAATCTTAATGTTGCATTCCAACTTGACATAACTTGGAACTTGCCATAAAGTGGCTAACCAGGCCCACAACAATGGAAATGTCAGGTCTAGTAATAGTTTGGTAAATTAACTTTCCACTGGTCTTCTATGCTTAGGCATATCTTTGACATCCTTATGTTCATCGGGCAATGAATCAGGATTCTGCTCCATAGCACCAAGTAACCTGATTTTCTGTAGCAAGTCTGTGGCATATTTTTCCTGAGAGAGAACAGCTCCTTGTTTATTGTTACTGGCTTCCATGGTTTAAACTTTAAAGTATCGGCCGATACCGATCCGATACGGCCGATACCAATACGGTTTGGCATGTCCCGATCCGATACCGACCGATACCCGATAATGACCGATACCGACATTGAGGGTCTCTTTTCCGGTCAATTCGGCAAAGAAAATAAAACGAAAAACACAAATCAGCAAGGGTTTAAAGCATAATAAGGTTCTAGAAGCATATAAAAGAAGAAAATCAATCTATTGTAATCGGTAAGGGTGACTAATATTTCATTCAATTTGAAAACTACTCAGAAATAACACTGGAAATACTTATAATTATGCCTAAATGTATTAAATATATGTTTTTAAATGTAAATAATTTATTAGTAATTATTTGTTTTCCGAAACCAAAAAATCCGATACTCCGATCCGAAACCGCCGATACTACCGATATCGCCGATACCAATACTCATAGGAATAGTCCGATACCGATTCCGATACCGATACTGTGAACCTTCAATCCCTAGGAAACAGCGCGAGTGATCTATATCCTTGGTAATAAAATGCCTCTGGAAATAGTTTTATGTTTCATTTGTCTCTCAGATCATTATTAGATAGAAGGATATCATCAACATAGACTGGGATCAATATAACAATCTCACACTCGATGTGTTCAAGTGATCTACTTGACCGCTATGAAATCTCACTCTTGTAACAACTTGGCTAAACTTTTCAACTGAGAGTGAGGACTTTGTTTAAGAGCATAAATCGTCTTAACTTGTCTCTTCGATTTGCACACTCGATTCTCCCCTGAGCAAGGAATCTAGGGGTTGCTCATATAGGCATCCCTAGTAAGGTCACCACAAAGAAGGCATTCTTAAATCAAGCTAAAACATACGTCAAGCATTCTTGATAGCAAGGAGGGTGAAGAACACTGATAGATGTGAGACGAGGTAGAAGAGGTCGCAAATAGTCAACACCACGAGTCTGACTTCATCATTCGCTTGAATCGCTTCTAAACTGACTATGAGAAGTTTCAGGCACACTGACCTCAGCTGTCTATGTTGCATCTGCAGTTGGCTTCACAAAAAACTCTTTCCTCCGTATTAAAAAAGTGTGTTTCTAGCATTTCCGCTTTTTGTAGCTAATTCTGTAGCTATGAACTCTAGAAATATACCTGTGATTCACAATCACAACACACATATTATTGATGTTACATGAAGGTGCTCTAGTTTCGTATATCTTTTAGACTTGCAACGAACAATCTGTTGCAACATTAAAAGTACACCACCATGTATTATATGGAAATAACTCGTACTACCTACACAGAAAGTTTAGAATTTTGGATGCCCATCTCGTAGATGGTTTTACATTCTAGTAAATATTATTGAGATGCTTTTGGTCATTCAACTGCACAGCTGAGTTCACTGAAGAACAAAATGAGTTGGTTGAATCAGCAGCAGAGATGTTATATGGTCTGATTCATGTCCGGTACATTTTAACTAGCAAAGGAATGGCTGCGATGGTACTATTCTATGCTTGTAGTTGTGTTTTGCCCTCTCCTTTGAAGTGTTGTTCTGCAAGAATGCTAACAATTTCAGTGCCTTATTCAGCTAGAAAAGTTCAAGAACTATGATTTTGGGAGATGCCCCAGAGTTTACTGCTGTGGTCAGCCATGTCTTCCAGTTGGGCAAAATGACATTCCACGATCAAGTACAGTGAAAATCTATTGTCCCAAATGTGAAGATATATACTACCCAAGATCCAAGTACCAAGGCAGTATCCTTTCATTGACGAATATTTTTCCTTGTATCATTGCATTGACACATTGAATATTAATAAGCTCTTTGATCCCAAACTATGGAAGCATTTTGCACTAACACTAGTAAGACCCAACAGGATAATAACTCAAATTATTTTACATGAGTACATATTGACTAATCCAAATTAGGATGGAATCCACCGTACATAATTTACAATCTCAATTACATTTACATTATTGGTCGATGTATTTTTCAAGAACTGCCAACATTATTGATATGTATATTGATGACAATCGGTAGTAATCTCTACTGACAACTATTACTCAAGATAGGATGCAATCTCAAAATACCTGTATTTATATTTAGGATCTTCTTGAATGTTTTCTGTTGACATTATCTAGACCTTGATGGAGCTTATTTTAGCACCACGTTCCCTCATCTGTTTCTCATGACATATGGGAACGTCAAACCACAAAAGGCATCTCAGCGGTATGTTCCTAGAGTATTTGGCTTCAAGCTTCACAAGCCATGAGAACAGAATTAAGCTGTCAAATCATGTGCCAATGCTGAAGAAGAGCTTCCTTGGAGTTTCAGTGCTGAAGAAGAGAGCTGACTTTGCAACATACACTATGTGCCTATCCTGAATATGTTGAAGGGAGCTGGAATACCTTGTATCATTCTGCATCAAGAAAATGCTCATCAGTTGTAGCTTAGAGCTTGATTTTAATCGTTAAGAATTCTCTGGTACGCCTTGTGTTTCCTGGTTAGCCTTTCATGTCATTACTGAGGCATCAAATGTTACTACTAAGCATCATGTCATTGCCGATATTTTTATATTCTTGTTAGTGCAGATGCCCTACTTCTGTTTAGAAATTCTACTTAATACGTCAGTGCCACTGCTTTTCTGCAATCAGGAGTTATCTAATAGTTTGTCAATTGATCTTTTCTGCTTCATGTTTTGATGGGGAGCAGATCTGCTGTCCCATTTATTTATGTCCAATTATGCCCCCTTTCCTATTACACGTGGTTCACCTTCCACATATATTCTTCCATGATCCACATGTAATAGAAAGGGGGACATGATTGGACAGAAATAAATGGGACAAATCCGCTCCCGTTTTGATGTGTTCTTGAGCAGATTGCTCGTGATTGGGATATTAATGTAGCCGCTCTTGTTTTGGGCCTATTGCAGTACATCAAGTGGAAAAGCTTAAGTGGGTGAATTACCGACGGATCAATAGTGCCGCTGGTAGCTGTGATAAGCAACGATCAATAGATTCCTTCAAGCTGACTCGAGCTGAGATGTCAGTAACAGTTTGCTCAAATTTACAGCCTTGCAAAAAAGGAGAGTGCCATACTCTCAGCAGACTTAGATGCATGCAGATGCAGTTACAACACAGGGGATTGCATTAGTGTCGAACACCCCTAAATGAAGCTTTACTTATTCACTTGGCAAACAATCCCCCAATGCATATAGCTTCACTTGCGTATATTGCTCATAGTATCTAATACTTAAGTCCATGGTATTAAAGACAACCTTGTTTCAATTTAAAGCCAAACGTCACTTTTATCAACGTCAAAACAAGAAACTGATGGTACTGGATACACGATGAAAATTGTAGCAAGCAGTACCCACAAATAATACTGTGCAAGCCCGACATAGATTGTTAATCAATAAAACTGGCGTTCAGTACCCTCAACCAAGACGAGAGAATGTGCACAATATATATATATATGTTCACTGAAGCTGCGGCATAACTTTCGTATTGTCAGCATGCAGTTCTAGTACCAAAAATAAGAAGCTCAACAATCGTCTTGAAAGAATCTCACAAAAAGACTAAGCGAAAGCCATGTATTGTCATAATTCCACCATCAACTATTCGAATTTTTCAACTTATCTTCAACTTGATACCCTAAATTGATAAAATTATCCTTTCTCTCTCTCCCCCCTCCCCCTCCCCCTCCGTCCTACTGGCTGTCACCACCCTTGCTGCCCCCCACTCCGCAACTGCACGACCCCACCCCCCTCTCCGTGTCGCGGCTGCACCAGGGGGTGCGTCGGGGGTGGTGGCAGCCGGTGGAGGGGGAAGAGGAGGGATAATTTCGTCATTTTCGAAATTTAGGATATTAAGTTGATATCTATCAAAGTTGAGGATATCAAGTTAAAAAATTCGAATAGTTGAGGTATCAAATTGTAATTCCAGTAAAAAACACTGCATAAAAGAAATTTTATTAAGCTGTTCCAACTTGATGTACGACACTGAGCAGCAATATCTTAATATCTCAATGACGAGCAATCGACTCAAAACACTAAAACATGATGCAGAGAAACACCAATCAGCTCTTCTTCAGCATATGTAAGATAGTCGAGTATGTTAGATACTTCAACACGAGGAATGGTATTGTCATGACATTCCAATGCCTACTTTACATATGTAAGATAGTTGCTGGCTGATGATGTACAGTTGGCCCAGATCGGCTCTTCTTCAGCATTGAAACTCCCTCCAACACAAAGGCTAAAGCTTGCAAACTGTGAAGTGATTCAACAGCTCAATTCCATCCTCATGGCTTGTGAATCTTGAAGCCAAATACTCTAGGAACATATCGCTGTGACGCCTTTTGTGGTTTGACGTTCCCATATGTCACGAGAAACAGATGAGGGAACATGGGACCACCAAAAAAATATGTAACGTTCCAGTCCCAAAATACATAGAACTAAGAGATCTTATACATGCAAGCTACGTACCGAGAGGACTCCAGTCCAGCTCGAGTACGTATAAGTTATCTTATGGTTCTAAATCAACTATATCTCAATCCACTAAATAATGATAACAATAACGAATCAAGCGCACTAAGGCTGATCAGACCGTACTACACTGATTCTAGCTATAATGGCAGGGAAGGCATACGGTACATTGAATTATTCTGATGGTGTGGAAGCAAACTGGAAGATACTCTCCAACTACAACAACAAATATTTCATGAATTATTTTATTTACAGTAAACCAACCCCACCCCCACCCCCCCAAAAAAAAGAAAAAGAAAAAAAAGAAAAAAGAGATTAACCGATGTGCTTCTAATGCATGCAAAGGACTTCCTCCTGTAGCCATGAAAACAATTCATGATCTACTTTTCTCGGTTGTAGAACCCAGAACATTAATAGTTGGGCTACTGTATACAAAATAAACTAGAACATTATACCGAAAACTATGAAACTTGAACTGATACAATCCCCTTACATAGATTATTATACACAATATAATAAAATAGAAAGACGGTTTACATTGTAGTAAAACCAAGATGTCAGCCTAACCAGTGCCTACTTCCTGAACTAAACTAGTATACACAGGAAAGGAGGACCCCAGAGGCGAAATTTAGATGGATTCTTGCAGTTCTTAGTCTTCATCAAAATATTTCTCCTCAGCATCAAGGTTGGCCTCCTTCAGCCAGTGATCATCCAACCTCTCATCATTGTCGATCTTGGAATAGTCTAAATGCTCCGTGTCTTCTCCCGCCAGAAATTTCTGCTGCATTATGTGAGTGAACTGATCAAGCTGGTCCTGCATCTCTTCTTCAGATATTAAGGGCTTGAAAGGCTTCATAACTGTAACTGTACCAGTACCATGGGCACCATCAATGGGTTCATTATCACCATTCTCCTGAAATCAAGACGAGTATATTAGTTGATGCAAAATTTAAACTGACACCAAACAAGCGAGTGGTATCAGACTTTCTGCTAAATATGAAAGCTTATATAGAGAACCAGGCTTCAACCAGCCATATTAGAAGAAGATGAACGTGAACTGATTGTAATACTGCTTGAAGAAAATATGTTATTTACTAGGGCACTGTATTGGAGTTTGGTAAGCAATAGGGTAATTATCTAGAAACCCCCCATCATGTTTGTCCACTTATCAACAAACATATGTAGCATTTTTTTTTTCACCATGGAGTCCCTTCCGCCGTTACAAACTCCCATTTCCTGTTAAGTCGTGTACCTGTAGAGTAAATGGGAGTTTAAAACGGCGGAAGGGACTCCATGGTGAAAAAAATGCTACAGATGTTTGTTGATAAGTGGACAAACATGAGGGGGGTTTCTTGCTATAGATGTTTGTTTGTTATAGATAGACGAAACTGTCCTTTTTTTAACAGTAAATTTGTAAGTTTTATTGCTCTTGTTTTTCCTCTAAGTTTAAACTTACTTTCCCCGAGTGTTCTTTTTTCGAAAATTTTGAAAGAAAGCATTGAACTTTAAGAGAAATTGGACTGAAAGCACATAGTTTGCCAAAATTATAAAGAGAAATTTTGAGTCGCACCCTACTTGATTTACCCAAATTCAAGGTGCACCCCACTGCTTTACCATAATGTACGAATCCCCCTACTTTTGACGGAAACCGTCCATAGCTGACGGTCAAAGGGTTTGACCGATAATTTTTGACGAAAATATCATTGTCTTCTCACAAACCCAAATCCGTCCCGCCGCTGGCGCGTCCCCGCCCCGCCGCCGCCGCGCCGCGCCACTGCCGATGCCGCGTCCATCACCACCACCACCACCATCATCACCACCACCTTCACTATCACCACCACCACCACCACCATCATCACCACCACCTTCACTATCACCACCACCACTACCACCCACCTTCACCATCACCATTACCATTACCATTACCATCACCACCCCCTATTACTTTCACCAACACCATCACCACTACCAACACCACCCCCATCACCTTCACCAACACCACCCCTGCTCCCCCGCCGCCCCGCTCCGCCGCCCCCGCTCGGCTGCCGCACCCCCGCCCCAGCCCCGCATCCGCCCCCCTCCCGCGCGCCCCTCCATCCCCCTCCCCCAACACCACCACCGCTCCGCCCCCTCCCCCGCTCCCGCTCCGCCCCCGTGCCCCCGCCCCCCTCCCGCTTAGCAGCAGCAGCAGCGGCAGCCGCCGGCGGGAGCGCGCGGCGAGCAGCGGGGGGGGGGGGGAGGGGGAGGGGGGCGCGGGGGTAGGGCGGGAATGGGCGGGAGCCGGCGGTGGTGTCTTGGAACGGAGGGTCGCGGGAAAGGAGAGGACATTTTCGTCAAAAAAAATGGGTCAAAAGAGTTAACCGTTAACGAAGGACGGAAACCGTTAAAAGTGGGGGGTGTCTTGTATTATGGAAATTGTGTGGGGTGCACCTTAAATTTGGGTAAATCAAGTGGGTGCGACTCAAAATTTCTCAATTATAAATTGAGAACTAAAACGCCCTACCATTGGCATTTCTCTTGAGGACGGGAGATTATTCTCTTGAGGCTGGGGGATTTACAAATAAAAAAGAGAGAAACAAAAATGCCCTACGGTTGGGCCTTTTTTACACCAAAAACACCCTACATTTAGGCGTTTCTTTGACATTATTTTTCCAATTTTTCTTTTAATTATCTATCGGTTGGATATCAACAAATATAAATGCCCAAAAGACGACCAATGGATGGGCGTTTTCCTTCCAATAAACGCCCAAAGGATGGGCGTTTTCTGCACAAAAAACAGTTTTATGGGTAAAGAACGCAAAATTTATTATACATACTATATGTATAATTATGTAATTATAACATCAAAATATGTGGGACTTGTGGTCAACTATTGAAATAAGATTTAGGAGGTTGAGGGTTCAAATTTTACTATACTCACTTTTTTCTGCGTTTGTTTTACAAAAACGACACCTGATAGGCGTTTTTTTGGTTTAAAAAAAAAAAGCCCAACGGTAGGGCGTTTCTTCAATATGCTAATAATCTCAGCAATTCCGTTGCTTTGCTTCCGAATAGTATGTGTTTGTTCATGGTAAAATGGTAACATGCACAAGTTCTTAAGATAAGTGAAGCTAATAATATGTCAATTTAAGGATATGGCATTTGCTAATGTTACAAAGGACATGACCTTTAAATAGCTTACTGAAAGAAAATCATTCAAATAGACGACCCTAAAATTTCGGGATAAGGTTTTGTCGTTATTGTTATGTTGTAAAGGTGACTAATGGTTTCTCCCCTACGCAAAAAGACTAATCTGGATATGATGGTTAACTATAAAGTTGACTTATTCTGAGCAGATGGTATGCCTATGCACTATGGATGCCTGCAATAATAGAGAAAAAATAAATAAAAGAAAAAGAGATCGGAGCATCAGCTTTGTCAGTATTCTCAGGCTATTCTTCTCATGGGATTTTGTTTATATTCTCTTGTGGCTATTTTGTTATTGCTTGTCCTAGAAGTTGTAGCTGAACTTTTCTTGGGGTGATAATATACTTGGGCACTGTATACGGGGCCCATCCCCATATCAGAAACCAATCCAGAAACAACCCAAATTTCAGGAATGATTAGATACCTTATTGGATTCAGATTCAAGATCTGAATCCAATAGGTCCTGATTATACTTTTATGCTTTAGCCACTTAATCACAAGTAAAACTACGTTGTCTTACAGTTGTTTTCGTACCTTACTCATTTGTTGGAAATTTAACTTCGAGAAAATTGAAGATAATGTATATCTTAGGTGTATGTCTTATCAATATGTTCTCTTAGGTGTATATCTTATACTATTCTATAACATAATTGAAGATTCAGATCCCAAACCTGAGTACTTAATAGAATTTGGATTCGAGTACGGACGTTGTATATTTAGTTGGTTTCAATTGCATATGACATCTATAAAAGTAGAATGAATCCTCAAGTGGATCATACAAGAATCAACTCATTGACACTCTTGACACCGATAGATCCTCTATCACTAAAGGGCATTTCCTACCAACCCAATATAAGATAACAGATTTGGCTTCATTCTTACTGTCTTTATTTCATCATAAAACCTACACCATATCTCAAGTTTCTTGAAGCTTTATGATTGAGAATTAAATTTATTTTTCAGGATTATGGTTTATATATATATATATATATATATATATATATATATATATATATATATATATATATATATATCTTGTTTCTTTCTCTGTGGAGGAAATAAACAACCCACAAAAGGGAAGGGCACTCTCATTGGAGGATATATAAATATTTGAAATAATTCACACTCAATCCTAATCACTCTCTCAGTGGTGTGGACAATACCGAACACAGCAACTATCTGCCGCTGGCAATAAGTCAAAACACGACGCATTGTTAAAACCTCCCATCAGGAGTATAGGCGAGGAAGGAATTCAACAAGCTTTTCAGGCTTTTATGAACATACCTAATTGAAAATTAGACTATTTTGGGACAAGACAGAGAACAGATATTCATATAATGAACCCCAAACGGAAATACCAAATGAGGAAGGCATGGTTCTTTGTCAGACAGACAGTAGTATATCTGAAACTTATAAACCAGTATCATGCTTATATTCTTAGTAGTAATGGCTTGGGTTTAATGAACTCATATGTGTTACTATCTGCACCAAAAGGCACAAGTTCCCCACTTATTGTAGCAAGTAACTAGCATGGTTATATGATAAGTTCTCAAATGTAAAGACCTTTATCCTCTTGCAGTCCCATCACAACTAAAACAACAATATCAAAGGGAAGGTTTTTGCATTTTAGGCTATGAAGAACAAGTCTATAAGATTATTCAAACAAATATGCAGAGGCAATTCAATTAGAAAAAAATATAGCCAGCACATGTCGGCAACCTTACAGAATAAAAACAAAGAACAAACTGCATCATATCTAAGTAGCAAGGTCACATGCTAAGTCCTCAATTCAAAACAATACATACAGCAACTATCCAATTAGACTCCCTACCACCACCATCGCTGCCAACGCCCAAATGATCAGGGTCTCCATCACTACACCCAGAAATATTCCAAGTGGTATGAGATATCCTAAACTAAAGTGTCTTTAAATATATGACTCCAAGTTTCCAAAGAATATATTTCATAATTAAACTTTGGGGCCTGTGGAGCTCAGACTGGCCCCAACAGTTGAACAGATATGTGCTCAAATCTATGCAATCCAGCACCAACCCACCAATCCGGCAATCCCCTCAAACATACATTCAAAAGCAATTAGGTAATAATATAATATAACGAGATAGAGATATCAAGACAAAAACTAGCAATTGTGTTATAGGCTTATGGTCACAACACTCTGGTGGCTTTGGTAGCCATAGCCATACCTTTCTGGTCATGCAGTTTAAGCTCATACAATCAAAGCACACCCTACAAGTTTCCCTAGTCTATATAGAGGTATGTTGACACGACATGACATTTGTCAATCAATCACCGTACAACACAAATATTTTGCATCCTAGCACCATGACGAGGCTCCCGCTAACAAGAGTTTACCGATACGGTACAAACTAACCCTAAACTACTAAAATTTGCAATCTTGAAACTTTGTCTTAGGCGACTAGGATCCATCTTTCTCCTCGGTCTTCTCTATCGTCCTCCTTCCCGCCAATACATTCCTAACATTGGATGAGCAGTGTGCTCATCTATGCAATCAGGCACCAAGCTACCAATCCACTCAAACATACACTTGGGTCAAACATGCTTGAGATCCTAAAAGATGGTGACTTTGCCAAACAAGCCTTGCTGGTCATGCAATTTAAGCTTGTGAAGCACCCTAAGTTCCCCTAGTCTAAGAGACTACAAATTTACGACATGACATTGTCAATCAATCATCATATAGTATAACATGAATACCGAGTGACGAAAATAAGAACTCGCAACTTCAAACTTTACCTTAGGCAATGCCGACTCATCTTCTTCCTCCTCCTCCTCCTTCTCGGTCTCCATCTCCTCCTTCTCCTCGTTGCTAGAGGTCTCGATTTCTTCCATCTCCTCCTCGTCCTCTTCCTCCTCCTCCACCACCTTGGCACCGACCCAGTCCTTCCTTTCGATCCCCAGCCTCTCCTGCTCCCCCCTGATCCTCTCCACCAGCTCCGCCTCCTCCCACCGCCTCATCAGCGTCTCCGACCACCTCTCCCCGGGCCGTGGCATCCCCCTCCCCGCCGGGTCCTGGAACCTCCCCACCATGTCATAGTGCATCCACGGCTCTCTCTCCCGCATCGCCTCCTCCGAGAAATACTCCCCCTCCCTCTCCCTCTCCGCGATCCACGCCCTCCTCCGGTTCTTGACGGTGGCGGACGAGGGGGATCCCCTCCCCTCCAGGCGGGAGAGGTGGAAGGTGAGCTCGTAGGAGCGGTGGGGGAGGGAGCGAAAGGGGAGGAGCTCGTCGGGGGTGAGGTGGGACCCGTAGCGCTCAAGGAAGAGGGAGGGGTCGCGGCGGAGGAGGTCGAGGAGGAGGGGCTTGAGACGGGACGGGGACGGCGGGGGGTGTTGGTGGATGGAGCCAGGGAAGTAGAGGTCGGCGACGGTGGAGAGGCGGCCGGCGATGGACTCCATATCTGTGGGTTCCATTGATTTTTGAGGTTTTCTTCTTCTTCGAATTTGGGGTTTTTATTTTGGAGTCTCGATGTCTCTCCTCGTCAGAAAAGTAACGTCTTTACTATCAAAATTTTATCCGCCCTTGCGAAGGGTAAAAATAAGAAAATTTCATAAACACAAAAAAATAATAAGGCTTAATTGCACTTTGCTACCCTCAACTATTCCGCTTTTTCAACTTGATACCATAAATTTTTTTTCGTAACAAATTGGTACCTCAACTATTATTTTTTTTCAACTTGATACCTAATTTTTCAAATATTCCGAAAATGCCCTTCCCTCTTCCTTCCCTCCACCCCCTTCCCCACTCCGACCACCCCCCCGCTAGCTCTGGCCGCCCCACCCCCCTTGCTAGCTCCGCCCCCCCCCCCCCCCCGCCCCCCACCCCCCCTGCTAGCTTCGGCCACCCCCTGCACCGCCTCCCGCCCCACCCTCCCTCCCCAGCCCCCCTCCTCCCGTGCTGCCGCGGCCTAGGGGAGAGGCGGGGGCGGGGCGGGCAGGGGGGGCGGCCGGAGCGTGCATGGGGGGAGGGTTAGGGGTAGGGGTAGGGACATTTTAGTCCAAAATAACATCTGGGTATCAAATTGTTACAAAAAATAGTTTAGGGTACAAAGTTGAAAAATGGTAATAGTTGAGGGTAGTAAAGTGCAATTAAGCCAAATAATAATAATAATTTATAAGGGCACTTTAAAACTTAGTCAGGAATAATCCGGATTGAAACTAGTCCAGATTTGAAAAAAAATTATTCAGGACAGTACAATTTTTTTACTTTTGGGACTGTCCCAATCCAACATCCCCAAACCCAAATTTTTTACATTCATTTCAATATTTTACTTTAGCTCTTCCCATAACCTCTAAAAATTTCTATTTTTTTTTCCATCATCTCCATCTTTTCCATCTCCATCAAAATTCTCATTTCCAATTTCAGAAATGCCACCCAAAGGCTCCTCACAAATAAGTTACAAATCCTAATACTTCCTTCCTCACAAACAATGTATGAAAATAAATCTTAATAAATTCTAATTTCTGGCAATTGCAGCCGACTAAGTCGATTTTAGGACTGTAATAATTTCTTACAACACTAAATATTTTTAGAACTGTCAAAAATTATGTCGGTCCTGAAATGAACAGTTATACAACAAGTACATTTTGTAACTGTCCAAATTTTTGGCATTGACCAGTCCTACAAATATTTAGAACTGTCAGTTGAACACTATCAGATTATAAGAGCATCTCCAACCCTATTGTCTTGTTAAGTGTTGTGAGTCTTAGGTGGCTCCTATGTGGCATGAGCCACAAGACAATGTCTTGTTTATGTGGCAAAATTATATCTCAAAAGACAATGAGATAGAAAAACTCTCTCTAATGCAAAAGTATTGCACTACTAAAATAACCCATTTTAGCGACGTCAGGAGACGTCGCTAAAAAAGAAAAATACGTCGCTAAAACCTATTTGCGACGTATTTAGCGACGAAAAACGGACGTCGCTTATAGGCAAGTCGCAGATGGCAATTTCGTCGCCGAACGTTGCTATTTGCGACGTGGAGACCATTGTCGCTAGACGTCGCAAAAATGAGCGACAGATAGCGACGTATCAAGACGTCGCCAACATTGCGACGTAAAGCGACCACTTGCGACGCTGTAAACTTTATATATGATGACATGGCATGGCAGGCACGTGGGAAACTTAGCGACGGCTACCGACAGATGTAGCGACGTATATTAGCGACGTCTAGTGACGTGACGTCACTATTCAGCGACGTATAGCGACGTCTACGTTCCGTCGCAGGACGTCGCAAAACGTCACTATACGTCGCAGATATTATAAAAAAAAATTTTAAAAATATAATTGATATTTTTGTTATGCTGTGTGTCTGTGTTTACAGTGTGTGTGAAGTGCAGTGTTCGAACCATCGACAGTTTCGCTTACTGTTCTATGTTTTATCTTGGATAGAAAGAGCAACAGTTCAGGGTGCACTTCTCAGAGCTTCCTCTTCACGTCCTTCACCTTCTCGGGAACCTTTACGACGTCCCGAGAAAGTGAAGGACGTGAAAATGAACCTCTCAGAAGTGCACCCTGAACTGTTGCTATTTCTATCCAAGATAACACATACAACAGTAATCGAAACTGTCGATGGTTCCGAACACTGCATTTCACATTCACTGTAAATACAGACACACATCATAACAAAAATACACAATATTTTTTTAAAAAATTTCGGCAGCACCTCCTTTGTATATCAGATCATCGCTTATAACCCAGCGTAGGTATATTTGTCATCCCCGTCGCAGATATCACAAAGTAAATATCATAACAAAAATAGGAGGCAGTGCAAAGTAAATATCACAGACACACATCCTCACAAACATCCAATAGAGTCAAATAAAAATGGAAGATGATAAAAAGTCTCCCACCAAGTGTATAAACAACAGTGTATGAATAAACAATTTACCCATAGGGCCAATACATACAAGTCATAAAAAAACCAATAAAATTACTGCGGACCCTTGCAGCGCAACTGGGATAGAATGTAGTCATACTGCTCCTGGGTGAGCTGTACAGTAGGGGCAGTAGGAGGCAGTGTAATGTCTGGAGTCGGCGCCGGAGGCAGTGCAGTGTCTGGAGTCGGCGCCGTCGATGTACCGGGAGGACGTATCTGCTCCAGCTCTCGCATTCGCTCACCATGCGTAGCAAGGGATCTCACCACCCTCTCAGTACTCGCCTCAAGCGAAGCCGAAACCTGAGTGAGTGAGGCAGACATGCTCCTCTGCGATCCCTCCAGCTCGATCTGTCTACGCTCTGTGCGCTGCGTAGACTCGGTGAGCGTCTGCAAGCTGGCAGCTGTAGCCTGATGCAGACTCATCAGCTCCTGTATACTGCGCTCGACCGCATCAAATCGTCCGGTGACGATCGGAGGGTCGGATCGTCGCTCGACCGTATCAGAAATCTGCTGCTGCAACTCGCGACGCAGCTCCTCGATCTAACGAAGGATATCCCCAACTCGTGACGACGCCTGCGAAGCTGGAGACTGCGCACTGACAGAGGGGGCCCGGGATGACTTCGAAGCCAAATATGCGCCGTAGGATCCCGTACCGTAGTACGTACCCTTCTGAAGACCGCCAACGGCGGTCATCCAGAGCTCGTCCTGCGATGGAGCTGTAGGCGGCTGAGAGAAACTACCAGCCCCTCCCTCTGCTGGCGCACTAGCAGCAGCAGCCGTCTCCTGCTGTAGCCGAACAAACTCGGCCTAGAACATGTTTGCTAACGTATAAGTGTTTGCTAAAGTCTATACTGATATCTATTTTCATGTTTTCTAAGTTATAGTAAATTAATATAAAGAATAGAACGTACATATGCCTGCGTCGCCCTCTCATCAATGAACTCCCCAGCCCTCCGATGTGTGACCAGGAAGACGGTCACCATGTTCGGGTCCTCACCCTTTTTTACCTGTTAAAATATATTATCTATTATTAGTATTAAACATTCTATATCGAACTATATATAAATTAATGTCCGTCATAGGAAACGTACCAGACGACAAAAATGCTCCGTCATCGGAATGGAGCCACCACACCACTTACCGGCGCTCGACCGCGCCACCTTGGCCTTCTCAGACCGCTCCTGGTACTTGGGCTCGCTGAATCTAGCCTTCATCGCAGCCCACTGATCTGGCGTGATCCAACCATGGATCGGACGTCCGGTGCGATCACGACGCTTCTGGTCGTCGATCGCATCACGGATGAGCTTGGCTGCGACGGCAGGAAATTGGCCCTCGATCCTCGCCGCCCGGTATGGTGGATAGAAATAGGTCCTCTACAAGAAGTAAAATATAAAAGTTGTATAATATACACAAATAATTATTAAAATTTTAAAATAAACAATTTTTTTACCTTGAAGTGGGCGAACCAAAAGGCCTTCCTATCTGCAGGAGCATCTGAGTAGTTGAGCCAAGGCTAAATTTAAAAATAAACAATTTTTTTACCTTGAAGTGGGCGAACCAAAAGGCCTTCCTATCTGCGGGAGCATCTGAGTAGTTGAGCCAAGGCCCACCATAGTTCTGCCTCAGAAATAGCCCCAGCAGTCTCTGTACTACAGAAGGCCGATATCTATACAATAAAAAAATTTCATGAATATATATGTACATATAATCATTTGAGAAATATATATTAATTAATTAACTTACTTCATAGGCCCGTCCGTCCAAATCTCCATACGCGTCTCGCCCGGGGGAGCGCATGGAGGGTCGCTCTCACCTCCTGCCTGGGCAGGTTCAGTCTGATCGCCGGCCTCCATATGCTCGACGTCGGCTTCCCCCATAGAGCCGTCGACAGAAGGAATGCTGGACGGGATATCAGGGATGCTGGACGCGGGATCAGGAAGGCTGGACGACGAGGGAGGACTCTGCAACCTGCTGGAACTGCCCTGTCCCGGTAATGGACCGGGAACAGAATGGTACACTGGCGTACTCGGAGATGAGGATGAGGGTACAGAACTGCCCCCTCCATCCCTAGGCCGAGGCTGACTGGACTGCCTAATGTAATATCCTCCGCGTCATCCTCCTGGCCTAGTCATACCTGATAATAACATATGACAATAAAACAAAATTACATATTTATATGATAGACATCACAGATTTTTGAAAAATATCATGGTCACAGATAAAAGTGTCACTAAAGTGTTACAAATTTATTATTACAAAAATACATACTTATATGATAGACATCACAGATTTTAATCCTCTTCTGAAAATTCATCTAGTTCGTTTAGCTCATCTTCTTCTTCTTCTTCTTCTTCTTCTTCTTCTTCTTCTTCTTCTTCCTCCTTTACATCTTCACTTTCATCTGCATCTTCCTCTTCAGATAATTCTACTTCTTCTACACAATTAGATGTGTAATGAGGAACTTCCGTCGTGTCCACTTCTATAATATTTGTTACAAGAAGTAGTTCATCCTGTTGATAAGCTATATCATCAACCTCAAAGGTATTTCTAGCTTTGGTCTTGCATACTGCCCACCAGTCCGACCTTGTTGATCCCCGTTTAGGATAACTTGTGAAGTACACGAGCTGAGCCTGACTTGATAGGACAAATGGTTCATAGGCTTGATATCGACGCCGATAGTTTATATCAACAAGACCGTGCTTGTCTACTTTCCAACCCTGACCTTCAATCGGATCGAACCAATCACACCTGAATAACACAATCTTAGCAGGCTCTATTCCATAACTATATGTCAGCTCCACGATCTCCCGTAGCACGCCATAGAAATTGTTGCCCGCATCAACATCTTTGTAGTTCGAAGATCTGATACACAAACAGCTGTTTTTGGTGGAGTCAAGATCCACAAAGTTGTTTCTGATCGGGCAAGTTGTTGACTTGAACCTAAACCCATTAACACAGTAGCTTGGCCATATTTTTGCAGCATAAATTGGTCCCTTGGCTAGCGTTCTAATAGACTCATTCTCAAGTCTTGCGTATGGACGATTGACCTAAATACCACGAAAGAAACAATTAAGCTCATTCTAAATCAAGTGCATATACAGAAAGGTAATTACAGAGTTCTCAAGTCTTACATATGCACTCAACCATGATGGAAAATAACGCCTCATTTCTTGTTCTAGTTCTTCTTCTGTTATGTGTGGCCTACCTGACCTCACATCATCATTAAATATGCTGAAAACAACATCGTGCAATTAATATAATAGTATTATTCTCAACACTATTAAAATAATGTAGATGTATTATTTACTTACCCCTCCAGTTTCTCTACTTCCTCCTCGTCGCAGTTGAGTAATACATACACCTGAGCAGCCCTTAGCTCATCATCGTTCAGATATCTCTTCTTCATTTTACCCGATGGCTTTCCTGGAGCATTGAATACCTTCAGTATTGTATCATTACTTTCATGATCTCCGTCGTCGTTTCTGGAAACTCTCGTTCTATTAGTTGCAACATGAGGCTTGAAATACATCGAACAAAAGTTTGTAATCTCCTCGAGAACATAGGCTTCACAAATAGAACCCTCGACCCGTGCCTTATTTTTCACCTTTCTTTTTAGGTGATTCAAATATCGCTCGAACGGGTACATCCATCGATATTCGATGGTCCACCAACACGTGCCTCATAGGATAGATGAATCGGCAAATGCTCCATAGAGTCGAAGAATCCAGGAGGAAACACCCTCTCTAGCTTGCATAGTGTTACCACAATGTCCTTCTCTTACTTTTCTAGACGATCAACGAGCAATTTCTTAGAACAAAGATCCCTGAAGAATATGCTAAGCTCCGTCAATGGATCCCAAACTGCCTGCGGTAAGAATTCCTGAAATACAATCGGAATTAACCTCTCCATGAATACGTGACAGTCGTGGCTCTTCATACCCGTCAATTTGTTTTTCTTCGGATCGACACATCTTCTCAGATTTGACACATATCCGTCTGGAAATTTTAGGCCCTGGATCCACCGACAAAGTCTCACTTTATCCTCCTTGTCCAGCGAGAAAATTGACTTCGGCAGGAACTGTTTTCCATTCTGCTGTATCAAATGCAACGCAGGGCATTTGCATATTTCTTCTAAGTCCAACCTGGCCTTGGGATTGTCTTTCGTTTTTTCCTTTACGTCCATCACAGTATTAATTATGTTATCAAACACATTCTTCAATATGCATGACATCAAGATTATGTCTGATCAGATTGGTACTCCAGTATGGCAGATCCCAGAATATGCTCCTCTTTGTCCAGTTATGATCTCTACCAAATCCATCGCACTTGTACCCAGTTGTAGGATCTTCGATAGCACTTGAAAAATCTTTAACCTCCTTCCATATCGTAGCTCCGCACCACCTTGGCGGTGGATCACCCTTCTCTACAACGTCGGCACGGAATGCATTCCTGTTCCTTCTGAATGGATGATCTTTTGGCAGAAATTGCCGATGACAATCAAAGAAGCACGGTTTTTCTCCTTGTTTCAAGCGGAAAGCCTTACTACGGTCCATGCAATACGGACATGAGAGACGGCCATGAGTGCTCCATCCAGATAACATTCCATAGGCCGAAAAGTCGTTGATGGTCCACATAAGGGTTGCCTTCATCTGAAAATTCTGCTTCCTGGAAACATCGGACGTGTTAGCGCCTACTTCCCATAACTGATTCAACTCATCTATCAAAGGCTGTAAGTACATGTCAATGTTCCTCTTAGGATTGTTCGGACCAGGAATTATAACGGTTAGAAACATGTACTGAGTCTTCATGCACATCCAAGGCGGTAGGTTATACGGAGTGACAATCACAGGCCAGCACGAATACTGGGATCCCGAAAGACCAAAAGGAGTAAAACCGTCAGAAGATAGTCCCAACCTGACATTACGCGGATCTGAAGCAAAATTAGGATACACTCGATCAAAGTGCTTCCACGCTTCTCCATCGGATGGGTGATCCAACACTCCTTCAATCTGTTCTCGCATGTGCCAACTCATATTTTTGGCCGTCTCTTTCACCATAAATAATCTTTGTAACTGTGGCGTTAAAGGCAAGTAGTACATTGAATTGGTCGGTCTTCTTGCACCGGTAGACCTTCCTGTACTAGTTGTCTTATAGCGATCAGCACCACAAAATCTATACATATCTGCGTCCTTGTCGTCTTTGTAGTACAGCATGCACCCATTGCGACAGGAATCGATTTTCTCGTATCCCATCCAGAGCGATCTCACCATCCTCTTAGACCGATAGAAGTCTTTAGGCAACTTAGCACCCGCCGGCAAGATCTCTATAATCAACTCCAACACTCGGTTGTAGCATTCTTGCAACATGTTAAAATATGACTTAATGCTCAACAGTCTTGTAACCACCTCCAACGGTGAATGATCCTCACAACCAGGATACAATGGAGTCCTTGCATTCTCCAGCAACTCCATGAACTGTGCAGCATCGACGTTCGGTGCCTCATCAGGTGCATCATGAACGAAACTAGACCCCACAGCGTCGAAAACCATGTTCACACACCCGTCGTCGTATGCATGATTATCTGAAACAAAACTAGGTCCCGCATGCATATACGGCTCAACGTAAGGCTCCGGCTCTGATGCTAAAGACACAAGTTCTCCGTGTGCGGTCCACTGATAGTAATTAGGCGTGAAATCCCTCGAGTACAAATGATATGTCACTTCCACTTCTGGATAATATTTTACGTTATGACATTTCACACACGGACACTTAATTTTGGTGCCGTCCATGTACTGAGGGAACGCCTTAGCAAACTGCAGGAACTGCTCTACTCCTGCTATGTATTCATCCCGCACACCACACATATCATCAGGACGACGATTGTACATCCATGAACGATTCCGCAAGTAGTAATTCATATCCATTTGGAAATAATTCTGCAAAGATGGACACATATTATCCAACAGGCACAAATTCGTATATTATGTCTTATTATGGGACACACATTAGTAGCGGACAGTTACTAATAACAATAATATGCAATCTAGGTCAAACTAAGTTGTACTAAGTCAAACAAAGTCAAACAAGGTCAAGCTAAGTCAAACAAAGTCAAACAAGGTCAAACAAGGTCAAGGGTTGACCTACAGTTGACTTTGTCAACTCTTAGTCCAATCTAGGTCAGATGTTGACTCTACTTTGACTTTTAGTCAAAATAGTCAACCTTAGTCAACCTACGGCCGATACCGATACAGTTTGGCATGTTCCGATCCGATACAGACCGATACCAAATATTGACTGATAACCAAAATTGGGGGGCTTTGTTCCGGTCAATTCGGCAAAACCAATCGGTAAGGGTGACTACTATTTCATATAATTTCAAAACTACTAAGAAATAACGCTGAAATACTTAAAATTATGCCTAAATGTATAAAATATATGTTTTTAAATGTAAATAATTTATTAATAATTATTTGTTTTTCGATACCAAAGTCCGATACTCCGATACGATACCGCCGATACTACCGATATCGCCGATACCAATACTCATAGGAATAGTCCGATACCGATTCCGATACCGATATTGTGAACCTTGGGTATATATCGTCAACATTTCAGATTCTTAAAATGAATTTCAAATGGTTTTTTGATTGTAAATATATGTGTATTTGTGTGTATATCATGGTTTAAAGTATCGGCCGATACCGATCCGATACGGCCGATACCGATACGGTTTGGCAAGTTCCGATCCGATACCGACCGATACCAAATATTGATCGATACCGACATTGGGGGTCTTTGTTCCGGTCAATTCGGCAAAACCAATCGGTAAGGGTGACTACTATTTTATATAATTTCAAAACTACTAAGAAATAACGCTGAAATACTTAAAATTATGCCTAAATGTATAAAATATATGTTTATAAATATAAATAATTTATTAATAATTATTTGTTTTTCGATACCAAAGTCTGATACTCCGATACGATACCGCCGATACTACCGATATCGCCGATACCAATACTCATAGGAATAGTCTGATACCGATTCCGATACCGATATTGTGAACCTTGGTGTATATATATTGTATACATATATATTTATATATGTATTTGTGTGTGTATGTAAGTGTGTGAGTATATATATACATGTATACATATGTATTTGTGTGTGTATGTAAGTGTGTGAGTATATATGTATTTGTGCGTGTATGTAAGTATGTGAGTATATATACATGTATATACATTGTATACATATAGTCCGATACCGATTCCTGCACCCTCCCCTGCCCCCTCCCCCTACCCCTGCACCCACCCCAACCCTCCCCTGCCCCCCTCCCCTGCCCTCCTCCCCCTACCCCTGCACCCACCCCAACCCTCCCCTGTCCCCCCTCCCCTGCCCCCCTCCCCATACCCCTGCACCCACCCCTGCACCCTCCCCTGTCCCCCTCCCCATACCCATGCACCCACCCCTGCACCCTTCCCTGCCCCCCTCCCCCTACCCCTGCACCCACCCCAACCCTCCCCTGCCCCCTCTCCCTACCCTTGCACCCACCCCAACCCTCCCCTACCCCCTCTCCCTACCCCTGCACCCACCCCAACCCTCCCCTGCCCTCGGGTACCCCCACCCCTCCCTCCACCCCTCGACAGTAAGACCCCCCCACCCCCTGCACCCACCCCCACCCCTCTCTCCTCCCTCGACAGAAAGACCACCCCAGCTAGGGTTAGGGTTCTCGTATCCATGTCTGTGTCTAGATAGCTAGGGCTAGGGTTAGGGTTAGGGTTTACCTGAGGAGGGTGGCTTCGTCGGAGGATGGAGGCGGCGAGGAGGGTGGCTTCGTCGGAGGAGAAAGGCGGCGAGGTAGGCTCCTTCGTCGGAGGAGGGAGGCTGGTCGCCGGAGGGAGGGGTCAACGGGCGAGCGGGGTCGCCGGGGGAAGAAGGGGGAGGGTGTCGCCGGAGGGAGGGGTCGCCGGAGGGGAGGGTTCGCAAGGGGGGAGGGGAGAGCGGAAAGAAAAATTTTGGGTGAAAATTTTGTGATTTCGATTGGGCCAGGAACCCTATATGAAATACAACAGCGACGCAGAAATTATACGTCGCTAAACGTCGCAATACAGCGACGTAACATGGACGTCCGTCGCAACATGTCGCCCATCAGCGACGTAACTTATACTACGTCGCTGAACGTCGCTACACAGCGACGGACAGCGACGTGTAGCACAAGAAGTCGCTATAGGCAATTATCAGCGACGGGTATTTCCGCCGTCGCTAATATACGTCGCTATTTTAGCATATTTTAGTAGTGTTGAGAAGGCAATAAAAAGTATTTTTTCCAACTTCCAAGACAACTTTTAAGACAACTACTCATCTTCTTTCTTTTTTCTAATATTTTTTATTCATAATTGATGACATGGAAGAGAAGACATTGTCAAGTGCATTGTCTAGAACAAGAAAATCAACTTCACAATGTCTTCTTTAATTTTTGCCACATAAGCTTCACAATTGACTTGACAATTGCATTGGAGAATAACTTTTGAATAAAATTTTGTCATTCCTATGTGGCATTAACTTTTTTCCAAAGTCACAATAGGGTTGGAGATGTTCTAAAGAAAGAACAAACCATCAAACAAACAGATCAAGCAGCAGATCATGTTGGCCAATCAACCCAATAAAGCTGATACTGTTGGTGCCATTTTAAGCAAAAAAAAAAAACAATAAGCAAAGAAACAGAGATCAATGGGTATTGCGAGGTGCCAACTATGAAAATTATTGTGAACATCCCAACCCAACTTCCATTTGAATGGCTGGCTTCTTCTCCATACATTGTGTATTTGAGACCTAAAGCACGAGAAACAAAGCCCCCAATCTTCTTCTCTGTCATTCAAGTAACATACCTTTGAGCAGTATAATGTTGTTATTAGTTCTTCGAAAATATTCAACTAAAGCATTAAAATTATTTGAAATTGTATCCAAAGTACAATGTTTGGAAATTTTGTACATTAAGCACAATAAGGTTCTTCGAAAGGGCGTTCTCCCTTGAAAAAAAATTAAATGTCATCATCCACGTTAAACCAAATATCTTTTATATATAAAATATACTTAAATATCCGTCAAATTTTTCAAGCATCCTCTCTTCCATATCCGTTGGATCTTGTTTAAGTTATCTAATATTAACAGCTAATTTTTCAATAGTTAAGATTAGATGAGTTAAACAAAATTCAACGGATGTTATCATGAGGATGCATGGAGGATAAAAAAGTAAGAGGATGTGGATCCCACCTTCTCTCTCTCTCTCTCTCTATATATATATATATATATATATATATATATATATATATATATATATATATATATATATATATATATATGGAAAATTCTTCAATACATTTTATGTAAAAATTTGTATCGATAAATCCCAAATCTGAATCATTGGATGTTGATCCAATGGTTCAGATTAAAGTCAAAGTCAAAGTAACAAGTAAAGTCAAAATCAAAGTAAACATCTTTCACAATTTCCAATGCATTTTTAATGCAATTGTTTGGGATGTATTGATACATCCCATATATATATATATATATATATATATATATATATATATATATATATATAAACATACATGAATTTGCTATAAGTAGATCAAAAAACATGAGAGTTTTTGTTAAGATAACAAAATTGAAGTGTCCAACGATCATCTATTTTTCAAGGTGTTTACTGGACGGGCTGGGCCAGCCCGGACTCATGTCTGATCGAATTTGATCGTTCCTGGGCCAGGCCGGACTTAGATCGGTCGGAGCAGTAGGCCGGGCCGGGTGGCCCGGAGGAGAGAAAGCTAGACCCAGTCTTGGCCCATGGCCCGATTTGGTCGGGCCGGGCTGAACCGTGCCAGGGCCGGGGCACCCGATTTTTTTTGGGAAAACAAATCTTTTACTTTCTTCCATTTAAGTTTTAAAAAATTACAAATTAGAAACTAAAAGTTAATGTACAACATTAGAAGAATTTATTCCAAGAATATTAGAAAGTAAAAATTAATGAGTAAACAAAAGTTATTTTACTTTGGGCTAATTAGTGTTTAGACCCTGGATTTTATACCAACTTAGACTTTAAGGCCTAACATGTCCAATTGGAGAGTTTGGACTCTGAATATTTCTTTTTTTCCATTATACCCTTCATCCCAATGCATGAGAATAATTTTTTTAATCTAAAATGGAGGGTATAATAGAAAATTTTGAAAAAATAAATAAAATTCATGGTCTAAACTTTCTAATTAGACATGTTAGGGCCTAAACTCTAAGCTGGTATAAAATTCATGGTCTAAACTCTATTTAGCCCTTTTACTTTCTGCCATTTAGGTTTTTAAAAAATTACAAATTAGAAAGTAAAAGTTAATGTACAACATTACAAGATTTTTTTTAAAAAATTATAAAGTAAAAATTAATGAATAATGTCAAGATAATTGAATGACTAATACACGATATGATGCATTTGTATAATTTAAAAATAAATGACTAATACAAGATTTGTATAATTTAAAAATTAATTACTAATACAAGATTACTAGTACATAACCCCAATTATTGAATTAATGACTCATGCAATATTACTAGTACATAAACTACGATTAATGACTCATACAAGATTACTAGATGTTGATACATGATTTTAAATGTCTGCGTAGCTTCCCTATACCATGGCTATGATCCCATTTTAATCGTTTCCTACAATGCAAACATATAATAAGAACTTTAGTAGAGTATCTTCTTTTGGTACCACTATTTGCACGCTCATTGTAAACTCTGCTAAAATGATGCCAATATTTTAATTTTGACTCAAGCTCTTCTTGCGTTCTTGTAGCGCGTGTTGAGGTTGTCACGCCCCAGAACCATAATACTGGAGAGCGGGGGCGTACATAGCCAGCTACGTATAACGGAATGGAATCCACACCGCTATACGGTCACGGCTGTCTAGATATGTGAGGGTTTTACTACAATCCATCAGTCTCTTAAGGTCATAAAATAGCCTATTATCTCAATCTCAAACAACTAATAATAGTTACAAGATGCCAGACCACCAAATACACAATAGTAAGGCGTCCCATACATTACATATTCGGAATGATCATGAAGCTAGTCGTTACAAAATGTGAGGACTAGCAAGAGTTCAGTCATACATGATCAACCCCCGGGGCTTGTCAATCATGTTACAGCCCGTAGGCAGACAATAAGTAAAGGTGCAATCGAGCTAACACTTGCTCGTCGGCTAAACGCCTCAAAAGAATAATTTACAATATTACAGTGGGAGAACAAAAGAAACCCACTCGATGCCCTGGTTACGCCTGGTGACCACCATCGGGCTGGAAAGCAGAAAGATCCTTTGGTACTGCTCTGGTATCTGGCCATACAAAATCAGCTGGGTCAGACCCCAGAAAGAGCAAGTGCCACAAAGGAGGCTTCACTTAAGGACTAAAACCAACAAATCATTAGCATTCAACATGTAAGAAAATAATAAGTAACACAGATTGAGGTTGTGTACTACCAATGCACTTATCCCAATCAGAGAAAATAATTAAGTGAAGCATCATTGACATAAGATAACTGGAGAATCATGCTAAATAAAATATAGCTGGACAATATATGTCACTCCCCGTTCCCAGTATACGTATTTTTAATACATGTACTGCTTAAATATATTTATTTAATATTTATCATGTATTATTTTGTATTTAAATCTCTTTAAATTCATGTTAATTAATTTCCTGCAATTAATTTTCTGTATTTTACTTTCTACTTTTATTCTCTGCTTTAGCTTACTTTAGGTTTGGCCTAGGTTGGTTTATTTTCGGGTTATGGTGGTTCATCATGAACAGAACCCACCTACCACCACCCCTTCCATTTAAAGCCCACTCCTTTCTCTCTCTCCATTACTCTCCTTCACCATTACTCTTCTTCTTCTTTCTCATTACTCTCTCCACCTACCAAACCCATAGGCAAGTACATCTTGCTTCTTCATGAGGACCCATTTTTATGGTTCCATTCTCTTCCCCTTGTGATTCTAAGAGAGTTTAGAACTTGGCATTTTTCGTTTTGAAGTTTTATTTTTAGTAGATCTAGAAATTAGTTATTTTCGGATTTTGGTAGTTTTGATCTATCAAACTTCATTGTTTTCAAGTTTTGATGGTTCCATGTTGTAGAGAATTTTATTCTACCCAATTTTGACCTTTGAAAAGTTGGATTTGGACTTATTTTGACCAAGTTATGGACTTTTGAAGCTTTGGGTTCAAACTATGGAGTTCTTGCTGATTGGAGAAGACAGTGAGAAGTGTATGCGAGCTTTTTAGCTAGCACCACTGAGCTGCACGCACACTTTAGCGCAGCGCGGTCTGACTTACATACGCTGCCTTTTGGAGGCGTATGACTTGCATACGCTGTCTTTTGGAGGCGTATGACTTGCATACGCTGCCTTGATAAGGAGTCGTATGGAGTACATACGCTGCCTTGAAGATGAGTCGTATGGAGTACATATGCTGCCTTGATAAGGAGTCTTATGGAGTACATACGCTGCCCTGAAGAGGAGTCGTATGGAGTACATACGCTGCCTTGATAAGGAGTCGTATGGAGTACATACGCTGCCTTGAAGAGGAGTCGTTTGGAGTCCATATGCTAGCTTGACCTGAGCGTACGCTGACTTGAGCGTAGCTTGACCTGAGCGTACGCTGACTTGAGCGTAGCTTGACCTGAGCGTACGCTGACTTGAGCGTAGCCTGACTTGAGCATAGCCTAACTTGAGCGTAGGCTGACATGAGCGTAGCCTGCTTACCCTGGATCTTCTATAGCCCTGTATATTGATATCTTATTAGATATTTAACGTCCATTTTATATCCTTACGCCTTTTGGCATAAACTTAATATAATCATGATATGTTAATATTTCTGTTAAATATAGATTGTTACGTGAGATGTACCATGTGTCGTGAATTGAGTTATAGATACCCCGATTGACTGAAATCAAATCCTGAGAGTTGTAGACTCGTCCCCACTGAATATTAGTTGACTTCCATGCCTTGTCACCATTGATAATGATTGTGACCTTGACTAATAATTGATCATGCGTTCCTAGTTGGAACTAAGAGACTGGCTAGTCGTCTTTTTGAATTGAATAAATGAGACACATTCATATTAATTATGAACTATTGAAATCGACTGGCTAATCCCGAATCTTGGTATACAGGCACATGCAGGCTTCAATTCATTTATTACTTATTTATCTTACCAAAGAAGCATGTGTACTTTATGGTCAAGGCATGATTACTCCGTGGTTAGTTTTGATTGTTGCATTACGCTATGTAAGACCTACAACCTGACCGCACTGGTATCATTGTAGAGTTACGCATATCGTACTCCGTACGAAAGTACTCATTCTGAATGACCATGATCCACGGCATGGTACTTCACTCAACGTAGAGACTATTAAGTTAAATAAAATAATGATTGCATGGAGAGAATGGATTCCCGAGTTCTTACATGGCAGCCCTCTTGGGACTAGTAGTGCCCGACAGGCCGGTTGGTCCCCACAGATATTGTAAATCTGCCACACGGGCATGGAGCGGTATCTGGTTATATTATCTATTGAATATTGTATATTAATGACGGGCGTCCCGCTGGGACTCGTCTAATTCATGATTGGCGCAATTGATTGACTTGGTAAACTAGCCTTGCTTGTGCATAGTAAGAACTGAGAAATCCTTTATTGCATAATTCCAGAATAACTTGGGACTCACAATAGCAAGCCGTAGTAGTTGCCTGGCCGTTTTAATTAATTTGTTTGTGTATTGTACCTACTCTGTTACTTAACTGAGATGATCAGAATGTCAGGACATGACGGACCAACTTCTGTCCTTGTTTGGTTGGGAGGTTGGGTCGAAGTATCGTGATGTTGTGTGAGTCCTAGTAGATAGCAGAGATCTATTATCATATTCTCTTATTACTGGCTTCATTCCTCATATCGTGCTCCCTTGCGGTACTTGCTATTAGAGGTCTAACCTCTCTGGTTTTGCATGGCCAGATTTAGAGCCGGTCCCCGAGGATCCAGCTTACTTCTACCTCCAAGATGGTCAACACTAGAGGGATGATCGCAGGAGGACTCGAGTGGGTTTCTTACTTTCCCGCCCGTTTTGTTATCTACTTTATACTTTACCGTTTGGCACCGACATGTTAGTCGGATTGTCTTGTACCTACTTTTGCATAATTGTAACTAAGTCAGGCTGCAGCTGCTAACAATTGTTTATACTTACTACATCATCTGGCTGTATTTTGTAAAGCCAGATATCAAGAACATTTTGACCGAGCGTTTGGGACGCCTTACTGCTTTATCTCACATGTTCTCTATTTCTGTTTCTTGTTTGAATGATTGAGACAATAGAAGTAAAGTGACCATAGGGAGACTTTCATGTACTATGCACCCCCTCGTCTTGTAGACAGTATTGATCGTATTATACGGTATTCATCTACCCGTAATACGTAGCTGGCTGCGTCATTCTTCCGCTCTCCAGTATTCTGGTTCTGGGGCGTGACAAGGTTTTAGTGGTGGCCCATGCAGGTCTGATTTCAGACTTGTGGGGTGTTTAATAGGATGTCTCAATCACACATGTTTCCTCTTGATCTCATGATTCGTTACTCTCAACTCTAGCTTGACATTTCAGTATCCTTTGACTTCATTGATCCTTCATGTCCGGTCGTTTGATTGTTCTCTTGTCCCTTTTCTTAGGGGCACCTCGTCCGCATCAGTCAGGACTGGACAGCAACAACATGGACAGCAACATGGACAACCTGACCAGGATGGTCAGCAACAAGGGCCGATACTAACTCAGTAGACTACCCAGGAAGAAGTAATAGTGGAAGCAACAGCTGGACCGCAGTATCCGGATGTTCCACCACCACCAACAGTTCCACCTACCCCTGTGGAAGTAGATACACCAGCCCTTCTGGAGATTATGAGAGGAATGATGGCTACTCAGCAACATCAGATGTTAGCCCAACAGCGCATGCACGCTCAGTTACAAGAGCAGAATGTACTACTCAACCAAGGATTGCAGACGGCATTAGAAAGAGGGGCGAGACCAGATTCAGGAGCATCAACCAGATTTTACAAGTACAACCCCCGTCGTTTCGAGGGCACGGAGGATGCTATTTCAGCATGCATGGCTTAAGGATATTGAGGCTATCCTGACAGCAGTTAAGGTACCGGCAGAAGAACGTGTGGATCAGGTGAAGTTGTTACTTCAGGATCTCGCACGTGATTGGTGGGAATCAGAGGAAGTAGGCATCAGACGTCCCGTTGCTTGGGACGATTTTACAGCAAGATTCAAGACGAAGTACTATGGAGTTGTGACACAGTTTGAGCTACAACAGAAGTTTATCAACCTCAAGCAGGCCGGCAAGACGGTAGATGCTTATGCAGCGGAGTTCTGCAGATTGAGTAGGTTTGCCCCAGAGATGGTAGCAACGGAACGCCAGAGGGCGATGAGGTTCCAGCAAGGGTTTCATCTTGAGCTCTTGCAATTGATAGAGAGGCACAATTACCAGACTTTTGATGAGATATTGACGGCAACCCAGAGGTATGAGATCACCATTCAGAGGATCACAGTAAGGACTGGAGGTCAGAAGAGATCTCACAGTCAGATTGAAGGAGGAGGAGGAGCAGCGCCCCAAACAACAGCACCATCCCTTGGCATTCGCATTCATGATGTGGCAATGCGAGGGCCAGCACCACCACCCAGGCAGCAGCAGCAACAGAAGAAGAACCAGCAACCCCTAACGGGCTGTACTTATTGTGGGAAGATGGGGCACACTAGAGATGTGTGTCGGGCATTAAACGGACTGTGTTTGATATGTGAAAATCCAGATCATCGGGTTACCACATGTCCCATGAATTCGAGGTCAGGAGGACCAGGGCAACAGTTTCCTGCTCTACCAGTACTAGGGGCAGGGCAGTATCGAGGGCCAGCGGTAGCAGTGAGACCATTGGCCCAGCGTCCGTTAATACCGCAGGCTCAGATGTTTCGGTAGCAGGGACCGCCGATACAGCAACACCAGCATAGACCACCCCAGCATCATCAAGGCAGAGGCCAGCAGCAGCACCAGGCTAGGCCGCAACATGGGAACCAGCAAGGAGGTCGAGGGCAGGCATTCACACTGTCCTTGGAGGAGGCATTAGCATCGGGAGATGTTGTGGCAGGTAACATTCTCGTCGCCTCATATCCCGCAGTAGCATTGTTTGATTCAGGAGCATCACACTCATTTATATCTGCACAATTTACGACACGGCTAGGAATGGAGTTCGAGGCATTGCCAGGGAGGTTGAGTATACTCACTGGCAATGGGCTCGTAGGAGTTAGTAGAGTTATTCTAGCGTGTAGTGTTGTAGTTTGCGGACATTTTTTATCCGCCCGGTTGATAGAATTTCCTGTTGGAAATTTCGACGTTATCTTAGGCATGGACTGGCTGAAAGACAGTCATGCAACAATAGATTGTCGTAGTGGGAGTGTATCTTTTGATATTCCAGGCATGAAGAGGTTCACCTTAGTCAGGTCAGAGGCAACTCAGCAAGAGCAGGGAGTAGTAACAGCAATGGAAGAAGTTCAAGTTCCGAAGGTAGTTGAAGAATTTCTAGACGTGTTTTCCGAAGAACTTTCAGGTCTACCACCGGTTAGAGATATTGAGTTCAGCATAGAATTGGCACCTGGAACTAAACCAATATCAGATCGGGTTTACAGAATGGCGGATTCGGAGCAGGCCAAGGTGTATCAGCACATAGAGGAATTGAAGGAGAAGAAGTTCATCCAGGCTAGCATATCACCATGGGCAGCACCAATGGTACTTGTGGGGAAGAAGGATGGGTTATCCAGATTGTGCATCGATTACAGGAAGCTTAACGCGGCAACAGTGAAGAACAAGTACCCACTACCAAGGATCGACGACTTGTTTGATCAGTTGAGCAGGGCTAGAGTTTTCTCCAAGATAGATCTTCGTTCAGGGTACCATCAAGTGAGGGTTCGAAAGGAAGACATTCCCAAGACAGCATTCAGGTCGAAATATAGACATTATGAATTCTTAGTAATGCCGTTTGGTTTGACCAATGCTCCAGCTATATTCATGGATTTGATGAACCGCATCTTTATGCCATATTTAGATCAGTTTGTCGTGGTGTTTCTCGACGACATTCTCGTATATTCTGCTAGTGAAGAGGAGCATGAAGACCACCTTAGGAAAGTGTTGCAGGTTCTGAGAGAGAACCAGTTGTATGCCAAGCTCAGCAAGTGTAAGTTCTGGACGGATTATATTTCATTTCTGGGTCACATCATATCAGGAGCTGGAGTAGCAGTGGATCCCAAGAAGGTAGAAGCAGTGGAGAGTTGGCCAGTACCCAAGACCGTAGCTTGTCACCCCCAGTTTTTGAATTAGGAGTATTTTTGTCATTTTTCAAGTTTTATAATTTTTAGGAATTTTTATTGATTTTATGTGATTTTTTGGGATTTATTTGGGTTGGTTTGGATTTTATCCAATTCGGACTCAAATTGGAGACCCGGGTAGCCTGGACCCTAGTGGAACCCACATACTAGCTGGACTTGGCCCACATACCATCCTAATTAGGTTAGAAATCTTAAACCCAATTTTTCATGACTTAATTAGTCATTTTAGAGCTTAATTAGTTGATTAAATTAGACCGAACCAAACCCGAACCAATTAAACCTAAGTCTATGGGTTTGGAGTGTTATTGGATCACTACCCAAACCCACAAACCCTCCCCCCCACACATGGCCGGCCATAAGAGACCACCCCCCCCTTTCTTCTCCACAAAGCAAACTCCCTTTCTCTCTCCATTTCATTTTCTTTCACAACTCTTTCTTCTTCAAGAAGACCTACACCTAGGTAAGCTCATAAATCCCCATTAATTCCTCTATTTTATTTGTTCCCTTCACATTAATTGTAGAGAAGAGAGTTCTCTACACTTTTCCCTAGAAATTATTAGGTTTACAAATAATCTAGGTTTTAAGATTTATTGGGGGTTTTATTAATTAGAGTGGTATGTATGTATATGTATATATGTGTGTGTGTTTAATTATATGTATTGTGTTTGTGTAGAGAATGGTGGTAGTGGTATTGGTGTGTAGAGAGTGGTGGTGGTTGTGTGTGAGAGTGAGTGTGTGTTTGTGTGGTAGGGAGAGTGTGTGTGTGTATTTGTATATATGAATATATATATGAATACATATGTGTATGTATTTATATATATATGTATTTGTGTGTAGAGGAATGAGAGTGGTGGTGGTGGTGTATGAGTGAGAGTGGTGGTGAGAGTGTGTGTTTGTGTGTGTGTGAGTGTGTGTTTGTGTGTGGGAGTAAGAATTTAGATATATATATAGATATGTGTATATGTATATATATAGATATATGTTTGTGTGTATATATATATGTATCTATACGTGTGTGTGCGTACTTATATATATATATAGATATAGGTGTTTGTATTTATATATGTGTAGAGATGTTTGCGTGTATATATATATATATATATATATATATATATATATATATATATATATATATATATATATATATATATATATATATATATATATATATATATATATTAAAATATATATATATATTAAAAATATATATATATATATATATATATATATATATATATATATATATATATATATTAAATATATATATATATTAATATATATATATATATATATATATATATATATATATATATATATATATATATATATATAGAGGGATATATATATATATATATATATATATATATATATATATATATATATATATATATATATATATATATATATTAATATATATATATATTTAATATATATATATATATATATATATATATATATATATATATATATATATATATATATATATATATATATATATATATATAGAGGGATGGGTAGTAGAGGAGTAGAAGATGAAGAAGAAGAATAAGAACATAGCAGCAGCAGCAGCAGTAGCCTACAGTGGCAGCAGCAGCCACTGCAGGAGCAGCAGCAGCAGCAGCAGCAATAGCAGCAGGCAGCAGCAGCACTAGCAGGCCAAGCAGCAGCAGCAGTAGCACAATGGTTCCCCCCCCTTAGCCATAAGCCCCCTTAAACCCCTTGAATAGATATATATATGTTTGTATATATATATATATATATATATATATATATATATATATATATATATAGTTATATGGCTAGGAATTAAGAACAAGTTTAGAAGAAATAGAAGAAGTAAGGAAGAGAAGAAGAGAATAAGAAGAAGTTTAGAAGAAGTAGGAAAATAAGACTAGAAGAGAAGGAGGAAAAGAAGAATAGGAAATTAGGAATTAGAAAAGGATAAGAAAAAGAATGAGACACTACCAAAATACATGGATTTATCGACGGCCTTATCCGTCGGTATTCCGTCGCCAAAACTAAATACCGACGGATTACCGACGGATATTTTGGTAAAATAGCCGTCGGGAATAACCTCGTCGCTAAAAACATATCCGTCGCTACTCCGTCGCTCAGCGACGACTTAGCGACGGAATACCGCCGGCTCATTTAAATATATATAGCGACGGATTACCGACTAGCTTTCGTCAAAACATGTATCAGGATATAGGTTTAGCGACGGAATACTCCGTCGCTAAAGAGTTGGCAAAACCGTATCAGTGATTTTCTGATACGCAATATCGTCGCTAATCCGTCGTAGATTTGTCGGTAAAAGCGTATTAGCGACAAAACATCCGTCGCTAACAGCAAAATTTATGGACATCAAACAGAACTAGGTCGACGGACATTCCGTCGCTAAACCGTCGCTCAATGTAAAATCCTACAGATAGCGACGGATATTACGTCGCCAATCCGTCGCTTTATTAAAATGCTCCAGGTAGCGACGGTTTTTCCGTCGCCACTTCGTCGCTAAACTCAGTTTTTCCAGATAGCGACGGACTATCCGTCGCTCAGTAGTCGCCAGTCCGTCGCTAACTTCTAATTTTTGAAAAAAAAATACTGCAAACAGACTCTTTCCTGTTTGTACAACACATCCAACACAATATCAAACATGCAAAATATCCATATACAACACCATATATCCATATCCAACACGAATATCCAACGTATCCAATATCCAACACCATATATCCATATGCAAAATATCCATATCCGACACCAATATCCAACGTATCCAATATCCAACAAAATATTACCAACACAATATATCCAATATCCAACATTAAATTATCCAAACATAAAAAAAATATCCGAACATACAATGTATCCAAATGTCTACAAAAATTTCGGCAGCACCTCCTTTGTATATCAGATCATCGCTTATAACCCAGCGTAGGTATATATCCAAAAATCACATAGACGAAATATGCACATACGAATTTAATGCACACCAATTATCCAAGAAAAGACATCAATTATACTGAAGAGTAACCTAATATCCGTCGTTATACTGAAAATTTATCTTCAAGTGTGAGAACGGATGGCTCAGAATACACAACCCAAAATTCATTCTAGCATACATTAGTGTGAATCATCTATGTTCTGTACATATGGTGTAGTATATGATCTTATCGTATAGTATTTGAAGAACGTAACAGAATCAAGATGAACTCACATAATGTAATACTAAGACATCATCTACTACTATATAAGATATAGTGATAGGTTGTCGTATCATCATTGCCGAGGGATGAGGGTCGGAGGACAGTCAACTTATCTACGGCTACATAGTTTCTGCCTCGCCAGTCGAATGGCTGCAGGGACTATATATGTCCTGATCATCATGTCGTACCGTAGATTAATGCAAATGGAGCTGGAAACAAAATACAGAAACCAAAAAACAAAATACAGAATCCAATCCCTGGGTTTGTCGAAAATACAAAACACAGAATCCAATCCCTGTATTTTAAGTGTGAGAACGGATGGCTCAGAAGACAACCAAACCGGAGAGGATACTCCAAGAGATACATCTGAGTAGGACGTATACTCTGAGAGATCACCCTTACAGAAATGATATCAGTAGTGGTATCGAATGTTGGAGAAGATATTATCACAGTATACGTCCTCTCCTCCACGATGGCTCTAGACCCATCTGCTCGTCCCTGCTTCCATTCTTCTTGTTTGACTCTCTCAGCCACACATGATATCCAGCTCAAGTGTAGAGTAGACAGAAAAGAAGGGGACAGGAATAGGAGGGGGAAGCAGCACACCGGCGGCATGACCCGGAGGAAGTACAGAGGTTTTCTTCAACATACGTAGGAGAACTATAAGGATATATGTAAACACAATATATCACCTTGTCAAAGACCCTAAATGTGACAACCATGTTACCGCGGTGTCGGAAGACTAACATGTCATAATTTTATAAGCCGTGTGTTTTGACATAATCCTCCCAACCGGATTTCAGTTCTATGTAATAATGCGAGATTACGACACAGGAGGAAAGAGTTGGGATGATTATGTCAAAACACACGGCTTAGAAAATTATGACATGTTAGTCTTCCGACATCGCGGTAACATGGTTGTCACATTAAGGGTCTTTGACAAGATGACATATTGTGAAAAGATATATCTTTATAGTTCTCCTACGTATGTTGAAGAAAACCTCTGTACTTCCTCCGAGTCATGCCGCCGGTGTGCTGTTTCCCCCTCCTATTCATGTCCCCTTCTTTTCCGCCTACTCTACACTTGAGCTGGATATCATGTGTGGCTGAGAGAGTCAAATAAGAAGAATGGAAGCAGGGACGAGCAGATGGGTCTAGAGCCATCGTGGAGGAGAGGACGTATACTGTGATAATATCTTCTCTAACATTCGATACCACTACTGATATCATTTCTGTAAGGATGATCTCTCAGAGTATACGTCCTACCCAGATGGATCTCTCGGAGTATCCTCTCCGGTTGGTTGTCGTATCATCATTGCCGAGGGATGAGGGTCGGAGGACAGTCAACTTATCTACGGCTACATAGTTTCTGCCTCGCCAGTCAAATGGCTGCAGGGACTATATATGTCCTGATCACCATGTCGTACCGTAGATTAATGCAAATGGAGCTGGAAACAAAATACAGAAACCAAAAAACAAAATACAGAATCCAATCCCTGGGTTCGCCGAAAATACGAAACACAGAATCCAATCCCTGTATTTTAAGTGTGAGAACGGATGGCTCAGAAGACAACCCAACCGGAGAAAGTCCAGAGGTTTTCTTCAACATACGTAGGAGAACTATAAGGACGTGCTGGATTAGTATAGACTATTTCGAATTAGTATCGTGGAAGGTTTAGTAACAATTGTACTTGAATTTCAATTTGGATGTGAAAATCTGTATCGTAAGCCAAACTAAACATAATCAGTTCTATTTCACATGCTTAATTGTCAAGTATGGGAACGAATAGCTCAGAACACAACCCAAAATTTATTCTACATGAACTCACATAATGTTTACAGTCTTGGTCTCAACTGTCTTCGATTCTATGATCCCATGTCTTAGGTTAAATAAATCACTAACCTCATCACGGTGGGTCTTGGTGTAGCACTCAAATGTGGGGCACCCGTAAATTCGCCGAGTTTTTAAATCATCGACATTGAGTTTTAAACCCTCACGTAGCCTTTCTGCTTCACTTCTAGGGTCGAGCAGCATCTTCTTGCAAGCTTCGGTCTCCAGATACTTAGTGTCAAGATTCTGGACGCTTTCGTAGAGCATGTCAACGCATCCTAGCGCCAATTTACTCGACAGGAAATTGACGCTAGGATGCGTTGACATGCTCTACGAAAGCGTCCAGAATCTTGACACTAAGTATCTGGAGACCGAAGCTTGCAAGAAGATGCTGCTCGACCCTAGAAGTGAAGCAGAAAGGCTACGTGAGGGTTTAAAACTCAAAGTCGATGATTTAAAACCTTGACGAATTTACGGATGCCCCACATTTGAGTGCTACACCAAGGCTCACCGTCTGTATAGTTCGGTTATTGGCGCTCGATGTCCCTGTGGTAAGGCAATGGATGAGGATATTGCGTGGGAGGGGGTTGCAGATGGAGGCAACAAGGATGGCGTGTTTGTGAAAGGAAGGAAAGGATACATAATCACAGACGATTTGCATGTAAGGCCATTCTATTCCATGGAGTCTGCGTTGTCTATTTTTCGAAAGCATGGGATCATAGAATCGAAGACAGTTGAGACCAAGACTGTAAACATTAGCCGCGATGAGGTTAGTGATTTATGTAACCAAATGTAGTAATCTTGTAATTTAAAGTTGGAAGAACATGCAAGTAGCCTTATATATAGTTGCTGCCTCCCCAGTCGAATGACTTAATTGCCAAGTATCGGAACGAATGGCTCAGAACACAACCAAAGATTCATTCTAGCATACATTAGTGAGTTCATCTTGATTCTGTTACGTCCTTCAGATACTATATACGATAAGAACATAGATGATTCACACTAATATATGCTAGAATAAATCTTGGCTTGTGTTCTGAGCCATCCATTCTGATCAAGCATCTTCCTTCTCCTCTCCTCCACAATGGCTCTGAACCAATCTGCTCCTCCCTACTTCCCTTCTTCTTATTTAACTCTCTCAGCCACATATGACATCCAGCTCAAGTGTAGAGTCGGGGGAGAAGAAGTGGGCAGGAAGATGAGGGGAAAGCAGCACAGCCGGCGGCATGACCCAGAGGAAGTACATAGGTTTTCTTCAACAGCCGTAGGAGGACTATTTCTCCTACGGCTGTTGAAGAAAACCTTTGTACTTCCTTTGGGTCATGCTGCAGGCTGTGCTGCTTCCCCCTCATCTTCCTGCCCACTTCTTCTCCCCCGACTCTACACTTGAGCTGGATGTCATATGTGGCTGAGAGAGTCAAATAAGAAGAAGGGAAGTAGGGAGGAGCAGATTGGTTCAGAGCCATGGTGGAGGAGAGGAGAAGGAAGATGCTTGATCAGAACGGATGGCTCAGAACACAAGTAAAGATTCATTCTAGCATACATTAGTGTGAATCATCTATGTTCTTATCGTATATAGTATCTGAAGGACGTAACAGAATCAAGATGAACTCACTAATGTAATACTAAGACATCATCTACTACTATATAAGATATAGTGATAGGTTATCGTATCATCATTGCCGAGGGATGAGGGTCGGAGGACAGGCAACTTTATCTACGGCTACATAGTTTCTGCCTCGCCAGTCGAATGGCTGCAGGGACTAATGCAAATGGAGCTGAAAAAATATGCATAAACCAAACCAATATATAATGCGTGGCTGAGAGAGTCAAATAAGAAGAATGGAAGCAGGGACGAGCAGATGGGTCTAGAGCCATCGTAGAGGAGAGGACGTATACTGTGATAATATCTTCTCCAACATTCGATCCCACTACTGATATCATTTCTGTAAGGGTGATCTCTCAGAGTATACGTCCTACCCAGATGGATCTCTCGGAGTATCCTCTCCGGTTGGTTGTCGTATCATCATTGCCGAGGGATGAGGGTCGGAGGACAGTCCACTTTATCTACGGATACATAGTTTCTGCCTCGCCAGTCGAATGGCTGCAGGAACTATGTTACCGCGGTGTCGTAGTCCAATATAATCCAGAGATTGACACAGTTCTAATTCATATATGTAGTCCAATACAAATAGTCTAAAACAAAAACAACCCAATAAAAATAGTCCAATACAAATAAGTACTAATAGCTAATGCTTGCCACGCTGCTCACGCAAACGCTCAGTGATACTTTCACGCAACCACCTCCGAAAAGCGAGATTTTTGGTGCGAGGAGAGGCGTCGTCCCTTGCCAGGACTGCATCAAAAGCACTCTCGGCATTACTAGCTACCGGTGCTGGATGACTAGAACTCCCAGTCTCACTAGCAACCGGTGCCACTTCCTCCTCAACTGTAGAAGGAGCCACCTCAGCATTCACTGTTTTCTTCAAACGACGTGCTGCTCCTCGGGTCATGGGTGTCATCTGGTAAGTATATGTAACAGAATGTAAAAGAATGTAACAGCTCAAATTCAAAAACCAAAATCCCCATGCCAACATGAATCATAACATATAACTTAAACCCAGACATGACATAGGATTAAACCTAATGATTTAATCATCTTCTTGCAAGCAGTAAACACAAATAATGTACTAATTCTCAGTTTGTGTGTCCGTGTGTCTGTGTATTCGTGTGTCCGTGTGTGTGTGTGTCTGTGTGTCCGTGTGTCCGTGTGTCCGTGTGTGTGTGTGTGTGTGTCCGTGTGTGTGTGTGTCCGTGTGTGTGTGTTTGTCCGTGTGTGTGTGTTTGTGGGAGAGGAAGAGGCAGCTGCCCGCCCCCTCCCACCGCCCCCTCCACACCCCCCGCCCCCTCCCACCGCCCCCTCCACACCCCCCGCCCCCTCCCACCGCCGCCCCTCCACACCCTCCGCCACCCACGGCCAGCCCCCCTCCACACATACCCCCCCCCCGCACCCCGCGGCCAGCCCCCGCCCCCATCGTACCCCCCCAACGCTGCCCGCCCCCTCGATCCCACCGCCCCCTCCACACCCCTCGCCCCCCGCGCACGGCCAGCCCCCCTCCGCAACCCCCCGCACCCCGCGGCCAGCCCCCGCGCGCCCCCATCCCTCCAACGCTTCCCGCCCCCTCCCACCGCCCCCTCCACACCCCCCGCCACCGCCGCCACCCGCCGCCCCCCGCAGTCGACGCCGCCCCCGCAGCCCCCGACGCCCCCGGCCCGCTGCACCCACGACCACCGCACGCGCGCGCGAGAGAGAGAGAGCGAGAAAGAGAGAGAGAGAGAGAGAGGGAGAGGGAGAGGGGAATACCTTTGGGAGAGAGAGAGGAGAGGGGGTCGCCGATCACCGCCGCGGGAGAGAGAGGAGAGGGGGTCGCCGATCGATCACCGCGGAAGAGAGAGAGAGAGAGGAGAGAGAGTGAAATTTGGGGGGAATGAAAAAGTTCCCCCCGTCGTTTCAACTTAAGTCTGGAACGTAAATTTAGCGACGGAGTAGCGACGAATTATTCCGTCGCTAATGCGTCAGTAAATCTCGCGCGTGTAGCGACGGATTATTCCGTCGCTAAGTCGTCAGTAAATCTCGTGCCAATATTTTAGGCTTTTGCCGCCAAAATGTCCGACGTTCTAGCGACGGATATAAAACCGTCGCTACATGGCCGACTACCTATCGACGGCATAGCGACGGATATGGACATAAAAAAATAAAAAAATTGTCCACTGCTTTCCATCGGTATTCCGTCACAAATCCGTCGGGGATCCGACGGTGATAGCGACGGAAAATGTCCGTCGCTAAATGGCCGTCGCTAAAGTACTATAATTTGGTAGTGAGAAGAGGGATTAGAAGAAGAATAATAGGAAGAATTAGGAGAAGGGAGTTAGAAGGATAGAAATTAGAAGGAGAAGGAGAAAAATAGGAATAGAGAATGAATCGGATTTTGGATGAAAGGGTGAAACGGAGCTCGGAGCGTCGGATTGAGATGAAACTTGGCGTGGACCTAGAATACGTGATTTAGATTTTGCGGGTGGGCTCCCGAGTGGAAATCGGAGTCGTAGGGCGCCGGTATCGTGCCGTATCGGTGCGTATCTTGAAATATTTAAGATTTTGACAACGGGCCGTATCATGGACCGAATGTCCGTGTTACCTCGGTATTTTGGTAGATATTATATGTATAGGCTAGTATCATACTACCCTGGGGAGATCGGGTCAAAATATCAAGCGTAGGTAGGTTAACTAGCTAATCGCCGAAGTTGGATTTTTGTCCTTTTTAAGGATAAAATAGGAATTTGGCCTATGGCCAAGAAATGAGTTCCGAAGTCCAAGATGGACTTGGATATGGATGGTATGGGTTGGTAATAGGTAGAAATAGCCGTCTAGACCTAGTCTTGACCCCGTTGACCACGGTTGACTTTTTAGGCCAAAAGTCAACTATGGGTCAACACTTTACCCAATTTAGTCCCAAATTCCATTAGACTTGTGCAGTTGACCAAAAGTCAACTGTTAGTCACCAGTGACCTATAATTGACCTAGGGTTGACCACAGTTGACCATAGTTGACCACGGTTGACCAGAGTTGACCGGTTGACCAAAAAGTCAACTGTTGACTCAAATGGATCCCGATTAATTCCGTTTGACTTGCATTGACCCAGTTTGACCCAGTTTGACCTAATATGACTTAGGTTGACCTCGTACAACCTAGGTTGACATGTCTTGACCTAGAATGACTTGATAGGATTCAAATTGATTAGATTTTACTTCCTAAACATAGTATTGATACGTCTTGTTCTCTATAGGTCCTCGAGACGCTGCATTTGCTCCGGTTGACATACCATATCATATTTCAGGCGAGTACATTCTCTGACACTTTTCCAATTTATGCTGATTGATATAATCCATGTAATTAGTGTAGATATGCTTGTTCTCGACACATTGGTCACACGGGTTGGTATTCATGGATCCCGACATGAGGTGTTATTCTTTGTTGTCTTGGTATGTCTTGTGCAAGCCCCCTTGTAGTTCTTGTGCAGTACATGGACATCGATTCTCGAGGAGACTTGATCCCTTCTCGTAGAATCCCGCGTCGTGACGTGTCTTGTTTGGATCCACTCTACCAGTCGGGGACGGGGAGTATTAGTGTAGACATGTGGTCATTATCCACCTTGTTACTCTTGTAGACCTTGTGAGTGTTAATCATATACTCCATGTATGATTAACCAGGCCAGTAGACCTTGTGCAAGACCCAAGTCGGCCACATGTTGTAGCTAGTATTCACACACCTAGATATATGATTCTTGATTCTTGTACATGCCATGATCAGTTTACTTGCCTTGTTCTAGCTCTAGTTTTACAGCTTACCTTGCCATGATTCTCACATGTACATTCCATGATTTTCTTGTATATACTCTCTATTTACAGATTATAGCTTTTGTCATATCTTGTGAAATGTTGTTAGTGGATTGTACTCGTTCCATCCTTACAGGATATGTTGAAAATATTACAGATGCAGATGAGGAAGACTACTGTATCTACTACGGTCCGGATGACGTAGTGGGCATATACTTGGAGACTTTGGTCCAGCAGGGCTTAGCTCCGCCTGACGAGACCCTACCTATTACTTAGTTAGAGTAAGTCTTTTGTACTGGACATTGTCTCCAGCTACTTTTGAGACTGTTATTATTATGGACTGTATTAGAGACTTGGACTGTATATATTCTTGTGTTGGACTTGACAGGTTATATATTATTTTATCGTCTTGTTGTCTTTTTATTTTAGTCTTTACTTTGTTATCTTAGAGTCGTGATTGAGTACTCGTATATATATTCATTGCTTGTCCTCCGTTCGGAGTTGACCATATTCTCGACATGTTTTTGTTATATATATAAACTGTTTAGAGTAGAAAAATCTACAGCGTTCCACGCCGATTTTTTTGGTGAGGGCTGGGCGTTATTGCGTCACGTGTCCTTTTAGTGGGTGCGGGTCGTGACATAGCTGATATACGGAGTTTCTTGGGATTGGCAGGATATTACAGAAGGTTTGTATCAGATTTTGCGAGGCTTTCAGCACCCATGACCCGCTTGACACGAAAAGATGTACCATTCGTCTGGTCGGCAGAATGCCAGGCATTATTTGAGAATCTGAAGCAGAAGTTGATATCAGCGCCTATTCTTACATTGCCAGTTGGACCCGGAGGTTTTACAGTATATTATGATGCGTCAGAAAAAGGACTTGGATGTGTCCTCATGCAGCATGGGAAGGTGATAGCGTATGCATCTAGGCAACTTCGAGACCACGAGAAAAATTATCCAACTCATGATTTGGAGTTGGCGGCAGTAGTATTTGCTTTGAAGTTATGAAGGCATTACTTATATGGTGACCGAGTGGACATGTACACAGACCATAAAAGTCTGAAGTACATTTTTACTCAGAAAGAGCTGAACATGAGGCAGAAAAGATGGTTAGAGCTGATCAAGGATTATGATGTGGAGCTTCAGTATCATCCAGGCAAGGCTAATGTGGTAGCAGACGCTCTCAGCAGAAGAGGCGGCACATTTATGTTGACAACGCAGAAGCACATCTTAGAAGACCTTCAGGAGATGGGCATCGAAGTTATACTTCCTAATGATATAGGAATTCTGGCGAGTCTACAAGTTCAATCCGACTTGGTAGGCAGGATCAAGGCAGCCCAGGCACATGATCCAAAGATTCAGAAGCTTAGGGCATAATGTGAGTCAGGGCTCAGAAAGGAGATGCAAATTCATGAAGATGGTACCCTTAGGTTTGGATCGCGCTTATGCGTGCCTAGTGGAGATATTAGACAGGAAGTTATGACAGAAGCTCACAGTTCCCAGTATTCTATACATCCTGGAGGGACCAAGATGTACCAAGATATCAAGCAGCACTTCTGGTGGAACGGGATGAAGAGGGAGATAGCTAGGTTTGTTTCTCGTTGCTTGATATGTCAGCAAGTAAAGACAGAACAGCAGAGGCCAGCTGGATTATTACAACCGCTTCCTATCCCGGAATGGAAGTGGAAGCATATTACAATGGACTTTGTGACCGGTTTACCGAGATCACCAAGTGGTCAAGATGCTATTTGGGTGATAGTGGACCGGCTAACAAAGGTAGCACACTTTCTTCCTTTCAGAGTAGGACAATCTACAGAAAAGTTGGCGGAGTTGTACATGCAGCAGATAGTCAGGCAGCATGGAGTCCCTGTCAGTATTGTGTCAGATAGAGATACCCGTTTCACGTCACATTTCTGGAAGAGCTTACATCATAGTCTGGGTACCAAGTTAAGATTTAGCACGGCTTACCATCCACAGACGAACGGCCAATCAGAAAGGACAATTCAGACTTTAGAAGATATGTTGTGAGCTTGCACCCTAGATTTTGGAGGATCTTGGGAAGGCCACCTACACTTAGTTGAGTTTTCATATAACAACAGTTATCAAGCCAGTATCCAGATGGCGTCATTTGAAGCACTATATGGTAAGAAGTGTAGGTCGCCACTAGCATGGGATGATATCGGGAAGAGGAAGATGCTAGGCCCAAAAATAATTGTCCAGATAGTTGAAGTAATTAAGGGAATTAGGGAGCGACTTCGAGTTGCGCAGGATCGGCATCGTCATTGGGCGGACCAGCATCGTAGGCCGCTAGAGTTTTCTGTTGGGGACCACGTATTCTTACGGATCTCACCTACCCGTGGGGTCATTAGATTTGGCGTTCGTGGGAAGTTGAGTCCGCGATACGTAGGACCATTCGTTATCCTTGATAGGGTAGGCGATGTTGCTTATCGTTTGTCCCTTCCACCTTCGTTACGAGAGGTGCATGACGTGTTTCATGTATCTCAGTTACGAAGGTATGTATCAGACCCAAGCCATATCCTTGATCATTTTGAGTTGGTTGTTGGTACCAACTTGTCTTACGAGGAGCAGCCTGTGTCCACCTTGGACCGAAGAGAGAAGATACTCAAGAACCGAACAATTAGTCTTGTCCGGGTTGCTTGGGGTCATCACTCTTTAGGAGAGTCAACGTGGGAACGTGAGGATGATATCCGATCACGGTATCCACATCTGTTTGACTCACAAGGTATATTTCTTCCCGTGTACCTTGATTGTCTTAACTTCGCATGCTAGTAGAAATTACTTGATATCGTAGATTGATAAATATAGATATGTTACTTGCTATGGACATTGTAAAATGATTGCTTGCTTAAATTGCTTGTACTAGTTTAGCCTTGATATTCCTATCCTGCTTGGATTTGAAATTTCGAGGACAAAATTTTTCTAAGGAGGGTAGAGATGTCACTCCCCGTTCCCAGTATACGTATTTTTAATACATGTACTGCTTAAATATATTTATTTAATATTTATCATGTATTGTTTTGTATTTAAATCTCTTTAAATTCATGTTAATTAATTTCCTGCAATTAATTTTTTGTATTTTACTTTCTGCTTTTATTCTCTGTTTTAGCTTACTTTAGGTTTGGCCTAGGTTGGTTTATTTTCGGGTTATGGTGGTTCATCATGAACAGAACCCACCTACCACCACCCCTTCCATTTAAAGCCCACTCCTTTCTCTCTCTCCATTACTCTCCTTTACCATTACTCTTCTTCTTCTTTCTCATTACTCTCTCCACCTACCAAACCCATAGGCAAGTACATCTTGCTTCTTTATGAGGACCCATTTTTATGGTTCCATTCTCTTCCCCTTATGATTCTAAGAGAGTTTAGAACTTGGGATTTTTCGTTTTAAAGTTTTATTTTTAGTAGATCTAGAAATTAGTTATTTTCAGATTTTGGTGGTTTTGATCTATCAAACTTCGTTGTTTTCAAGTTTTGATGGTTCCATGTTGTAGAGAATTTTATTCTACCCAATTTTGACCTTTGAAAAGTTGGATTTGGACTTATTTTGACCAAGTTATAGACTTTTGAAGCTTTGGGTTCAAACCATGGAGTTCTTGCTGATTGGAGAAGACAGTGGGCAGTGTACGCGAGCTTTTTAGCTTGCGCCACTGAGCTGCGTGCGCTCTTTAGCGCAGCACGGTCTGACTTGTATACGCTGCCTTTTGGAGGCGTATGACTTGCATACGCTGCCTTTTGGAGGCGTATGACTTGCATACGCTGCCTTGATAAGGAGTCGTATGGAGTACATACGCTGCCTTGAAGAGGAGTCATATGGAGTACATACGCTGCCTTGATAAGGAGTCGTATGGAGTACATACGCTGCCTTGAAGAGGAGTCGTATGGAGTACATACGCTGCCTTGATAAGGAGTCGTATGGAGTACATACGCTGCCTTGAAGAGGAGTCGTATGGAGTCCATATGCTAGCTTGACCTGAGCGTACGCTAACTTGAGCATAGCTTGACCTGAGCGTACGCTGACTTGAGCGTAGCTTGACCTGAGCGTAAGCTGACTTGAGTGTAGCTTGACTTGAGCGTAGCTTGACTTGAGCGTAGCTTGACTTGAGCGTAGCTTGACCTGAGCGTACGCTGACTTGAGCATAGCTTGACCTGAGCGTACGCTGACTTAAGCGTAGCCTGACTTGAGCGTAGCCTGACTTGAGCGTAGGCTGACATGAGCGTAGCCTGCTTACCCTGGATCTTCTATAGCCCTGTATATTGATATCTTATTAGATATTTAACGTCCATTTTATATCCTTACGCCTTTTGGCATAAACTTGATATAATCATGATATGTTAATATTTCTGTTAAATATAGATTGTTACGTGAGATGTACCATGTGTCGTGAATTGAGTTATAGATACCCCGATTGACTGAAATTAAATCCTGAGAGTTGTAGACTCGACCCCACTGAATATTAGTTGACTTTCATGCCTTGTCACCATTGATAATGATTGTGACCTTGACTAATAATTGATCATGCGTTCCTAGTTGGAACTAAGAGACTGGCTAGTCGTCTTTTTGAATTGAATAAATGAGACACATTCATATTAATTATGAACTATTAAAATCGACTGGCTAATCCCGAATCTTGGTATACATGCACATGCAGGCTTCAATTCATTTATTATTTATTTATCTTACCAAAGAAGCATGTGTACTTTATGGTCAAGGCATGATTACTCCGTGGTTAGTTTTGATTGTTGCTGTTTTACTTAACAAAATTGCCAAACAAAAGTGTTGGATTTTGAAAATAAGACGAGAAAAAGTACAAGAAGTACAAATTTGATTCTGGGAAAGTATTGCTATGGAAGTCTGATTCGTAAATGATCACTTTGTTCCTTGGACCACATGATGATGAAGAAGATCACTGCTTAAAGTAGAACAATTTGGAAGAACTAAGTCACCAGAAATGTATCGACGCACTTGGACACTGATGACGAGGCCGAATGCTTTCCTGCTTTGCTTCACTCTGTTTTAGAAGAAAAGTTGAAGAATAATGCTCTGGAGAATCAAAGTCTCGAAGTCCTGATCTCTGTATTCTCTCCTATTCTCTCCCTGTCTCTCTCTTTAAGAAAAATGAGTCTATTTATAGACTGGGGCTTCTATGCGTAAAAAGACACCAAGATCTGTCTTTACGCTAACAACTGCCACCCATGATCAGAGTCATCCTTTGCATACGTTGACACGCGTCCCATCATTTCAGTAAGAATAGGATGCATGTACACACGTTTTTCGAAATATATGGCATGAAGGCCATGTAAGCAAACCACGTTCTATACTGGCCAGAAAGAATAGAGCGTAAAAACAGCTCCAACATCCTCTGAGCGTAAAACAGTGAGATGAGCATAAAAATAGCTCTGTCATAGGTTCCCTGCGTAAAGTGGTTATTGAATAACCTTGAGCGTAAAATGGCTCAAATAGACTTTACGCACACATTGTTTTATGAGCGTAAGAACTCATGTAAAACTCCGTGCGTAAAAGAAACCGTTCAATGAGCGTAAAGTAGCTCAATCTCCATAAACGACAACAATGGTTTTTTGTATAAGACAAATCCCATTGAATTCTGTGGTAAATGCCATCATTAATATCTTCATGTCAGAGTTTGTATTGAATGCTAGATTTGACAGCTTTGTCCAGCGTGAAGTAGACTGCTCTGTCCTTGGCGTAAAACCATGGGTGTAGCCCCGAGCTTAAAATGATCAGCTTGCTTAGGCATAAAGCGATTAGCCTAATCTTGGGTGTAAAGAGATTATCCATTCCTCTAGGCGTAAAGCAGATCACTTATGAATGAGATGACTCTTTCTTTGAAGCACTTTTTACGCTCCTACAAGACCCCCTTCAAAGTTTTCAAATATCTCTAAAATTTGAAATACTTTGAACAGAAGCGTAAAAGTTGAGATTTGACCTGTTAGCGTAAAATTTGGGATATGCAACAGCCATCCGCGTAAAAGCGGGGATGTTCAACAGTCGGCGTAATTATAGGGATATCCAACAGTCGGTTTTGAATTTCTCTTATAAATAGGTCTTTTTCAGAGAGAGAGAGAAAACACTTTTACTCCTCTTCTTGAATCTCTTTGCCTTTTCTTTCTTCGAAACTCTGATCTGATGGCTCCTAAGAAATCATCCGCCGACGGTAGCAAGGGGAAGAAACCAGCCATTGATTCCTCTTCGACTGATCATATGAAAACCCCTACTCAGTCATCACTACCACAACGAAACCCCAACCCGGCCATGGCTCCGCCTATGATGGGTAAAACCCTAATCTTCGGTTGGGAGAAAACAAATCCGTCGGGGAAGAAGAAGATAAACCAATCTTTCAGCTTTTTACGTCCACATTGTACGTGTTAGCGTAAAGCTGAAATAACATCATACGCCCACGTTGTTCGTGTTAGCGTAAAATTAACAAGAATACGCCCACGTTATACGTGTCAGCATAAAATTTGTGTTTATACCCACAGTTGATATGCTAGCGTAAAACCTAATTACGCTCATGATCGTACATGCCAGCGTAAAAGTTGTATTACGCTCATGTTACTGTGTGGTAGCGTAAAGTTTGACCAATCTTTTGAGAGATTTTGTCGAACAAATACTTCATAAGCTTTTCATCAACTCTTTAATAAAAACTTCGAACTAACTTGATCTCTTTTGTTATTTCACCAGTGGATCTGCAAGTTCACCCCCTCGCTGAAGTTTTCGGATCATCAGCTGGCATGGTAGGTTCGAACTATTTGGAAGATTTATCTCATGTCCAATTTCCTCAGTCGAACCCCGAGTATCCGGCAGAGAGGGCACAGTTGATAGCAGCTCAAGGGGATAGATTGTTGTTATCCATGATAAATAGGAAATTGTTGAGTTTACTAGACGGACAATACTTCGCAAAACCAGCCTTTCTATTTGGAGATGCCATTGATTGTAAATCTCAGACGCACCCCAAGAAGGAGTCTTGGGTTTTCAAATTTGGAAATAGAGCCATGTATCTTCCAGATATGGACAGAGATTACCCTATGTCAGCATTCGTCCATGCTACTCATCCTCGACAAATGTTGTGGAACTTGACCCCTAACAGTCATGGACGACCAGGTAGAATAGTTTTCAAGAGAGAGCGTGCCAAAGATATGGGATACTTTGCTAGTATTCCCAGTGGAGGTATTACTTCTATCTTTGGCCTTATGCCAGGCTCTAATCCCAGCGAAGATTCGAGTTTAATACAGCCAGTACAAATCCCGATGTTTGTCAATAAATTTATGAGGAAAGCTGTATTATATCCTCAAACCAACCCCAGATTGCCAGGATGGTTAACTCCATTCAACCAGAGTTGGATTCAGATAAGCCTTTGGATGATGAAGAACTTTGAGGAAGAGTTGAAAGATATTGGCTTGTACGAAGTAGTAGCTTCCACCAGTTATGGTACTCCTGCGAATGGAAACTTATTTCTGGCCTTGATGGAGATATATATAAGTTCAACTGGAACTTTTGCCACCCCGAAAGGTGAAATGGGTCTTGCCCTTCATAAGATGCAGTTTATCTCGAAGCTGCCAATGGAGGAAGCCCCATATGAAGAATATGTTCCCTCCAACAGGGAGCTTGCTGAAATCAGGAGAACTAACCCTCAGTTAATTGAGACATATGAGGAACTGATGAGCCACTACCTGATTTGTACCATGATGCATGAAAGTCCATCCCATTTGGCGTATATCAATAAGTGGACAACTTATCTTTTCTTCCATAAGGATAAGATATCCAAGGAAGACAAAGAAAGGTTTTAAGAAAACAAAGCTCCAGTAATCAACATAGATTCGACAATCCCCTCTAACAAAGTTCGGGATATGATGATTACTTACAAATTCCCGAATAAATATCTGTCTACGAAGACTGGGGAATTTCCTGCCGGAACTGAAGCCTTGAGCTTCCTCAGATATGGTAGTCAGAAAATCTCACGGAGAGCTTTGCTGGCAGGCTTTCTTTCTTTATGGTTGAGAAGATGGGTTGTACCAGGTATCGGTACTGTTGACAGAATTTACCGCAGTGTGTTATGGCCAGCAGTACGTCTAGTTTTTAAAGTCAGGATTAACCTGCTGTCAGCCATGGTGTGTCGGATAAACGCAGGTTTAAGGACCTTTGGCGAGGAGTTAATCAACAACGCTCCTCATCGGAATGTTTTCCCTAGAGTAGAGATGCCCTACACTTATCTGATGGGCTGGTTGTTGCATCACAACTGTAGATTGTTACCGCCAGGCCCAGGTGATGATGCGGAGGTTTTTCTCCAAAAATTCAGCAAGGCTACATGGATTGCTATGTCTGTGGCAGATACCCGAGCAGTTCTGAATTACTCATACGGTTGGAACTTCTTCTGTATCCGGCCGCAAGTTCCAGCGGATTGCTTCGATGTCCAGTTCGAGGATGAAGTTAAAGGAAGAGTTGTATTGCCACAGTTAGTCTTTAGGTGGCTTCAGTGCATCAGACCATCTCATCTGATGTACAGAAACGAAGATAATTGTGTGTTCGAACCATACTTACCCAGTAGGTTTGCTCGCCAATTTGGATGCGACCAACTTCATGTTGGTAATCCTTTGACTAATTTCCGTTACTATGGGAAATTACTTGACGGAGCTAGAGGTTGGAGGTATTTTGGTACTGCTCGGACTGGTGCTAAATTTAGAATTTCGACTGCCACTAGCACTACAGAACTACGTATACTCCATACGTATGCCCACTTTTATGCTTCAATTCGTTCCTTTGTCCATGGTTACAATATGAAGGGTAGTCTGAGGTGGCCTAAAGAAGGGGATATTGAGGAGCAGGTCAGGGTACCAGCAGACATCCCTGACGATACTGGCAACCCAGATCCATTTCTAGTAGTTATCCCGACAGGAGTTGGAGAACCAGCTGCAGAACCTATCATTATTGGTAAAGGCCGAAAAAGAAAATAGAGTGCAGTCGCCACGTCTCCAGTAAAAACTCCAGAAAAGAGGAATAGGTCTACCACAAAAGGGCCTTCCAAACCAAGCGTTCACACTCCAGAAGAGGACATTGAAGAAGATCCTCTCGTCGGTTCTTCCTCAGTTCATCCTGGAGAAGGTTCTTCAGCTTCTCCACAGATAGTGGGATCAGGAGCTGTAACACTTTTGTCTCCTGGACGTTTTAGCACCTCGCTTCATTTATCTTTGTCGTCCAAGGCACAAGCTACGGAGGGTACTACTACTGTATCTACTGCTGATCAAGATCGCATTCCATCAGACGAACCAGCTCTTGACTTTGAGGATGATGACTGGGATGGTGATTATGATACATATCTTAAAAAAAATGCACATATTCCAAGTATTATACAAAACCTATACGGAATTATGTATCATGGTTTCGTATACTAACTTATTTTGGTTCATTTTGCAGATGTCATAATTGCACCAAAGCCTGTAGTTCTTCCTCCTCAAGAAGAAGAAATCTATGAAGAAAATGAGGAGTCTGAAGGGGAAGCTTCTTCTTCATGAAACTCAGATGCTGGAGAAGGGGGAGTGCAAGAGTCTGAGATGGAGCCTCTAAAAGAACATCCTCCATCACTTGAGGCACAACAAGCACAATCTGAATTGTCTTCTCTTGTTGAGGATCAGCACAAAGAGGAGACAAGAGTTGATCCCACTGTAGGTGATGATGGCATTACTGGAGGTGATCCAGAATTGAACAAAGAATTAACTGTAGAAAGTTTCACCATAGCTGAAACATTGGAAAATCCTGTGGAGCCATCAACTGAAGGAGATGTTGGAGGCATACTTGAACTTCCAATAGAAACTGAGGAGATAATAACATCCTCTACTGTTGTCACTGATCCAGTACCAATTTCTGACAAGCCAATGTCAGAATCTGAACCAGCTTCTGTAGTTGTCACCACACCCACCGACATCACCGTCGCCAGAACTCCAGAAACGGTTGGAGTGACAAATATTGAAGATGTTGATACTGAGGTCCTTGGGAACCAGACAACAGTAGTAACGTCATCGGCTCTATCTCCATCTGTTGTTACACCGATTGGAGATATAATCCCTGAAGCTTCTAGGGATCAATTGGCTATAACGGTGGTAGCAACAACGACTTCGTCTCATCCTACTGTTGCGCCACCTGTTCCTGATTTCCGAGAAAGGGATCTGTTAGATATTGTTGCCACGCCAAGTTCCAGCACAAAAATGGATCTTCTCATTGAGATCTATACTGACACCTTTATAAAAGCTTGGCAACCTTGATAACAATGGTCCTAAATAAGGGTCTCAATTATGAGACACTGAAGACGGCAATGGCTTCGACCATCAAGAACGTTGCTTTGTTCAACGATACTGAAAGAGCTGCCGTATTGGAGAAAATTGTGGAAGACCTTGAACAGCCAATCAGAGAATATCTTAATCTGTCTAGTAAAACTGTTGAAAGTCTCATCGAGGAAGAATATGATGCCTTAACAGCTGATTATCTTGCTCGAGAGACTACATATAATGCAGCCCTTCGTGAACACAGTCTGAAGGTTGCCAAAGAGAAAACCTTTTTGACTGGCATAAAACCTGCACTGCATGGCCACAGAGTGGCTTATGACGCTTTGAACATAGATATTCAGAGCAAGAATGACAGAATTCGCGAAGTTGAAACAGAGCTAGCTTGCTTGAAGGCTGAAAGGGAGAAGATGATCGATGATCGAAATCTACACCTTACCCAAAGCTCAATTTTAGGCTTTTGGGGCTGAGTCGACCATCAAAACTCTTGATAAAGCAAAGGACAACTTGATAATCACCTTCGCTGAACTTTCCCGTATTTGCACCCCTGAAGCTCGACGTGCAGAGGCTACCAATAAGGTTATGAGTTCTCGTGGCAGACGATTAGAAGAATTAAAGAAGTTGCTCCAAGATGTTTCCATTCCACCTTAAGAGAGTGTTTTGTCACCCTTTTTTTTGTTTTATCCATTCTGTAGTGTTTCTACCAGAAATGAATGAAAGATTTGCTTTGTGATCCTATCGTTTATTTGAATTTTAAACAATAGGTAAAAGATAGAAAGCACTTATCAGAGGTAGTATGGACGTGACAAGTCTTCTAAACTCAACGTATTATATCTATCCAGAGGTGATATAAACATGATAGATAATGAAATCTTGTTTTGTATGAGGTAGAAAATACTCATCAGAGGTTATATGAACATGACTAGTTTTCTAAACTCAAAATTTTATATCTATTCAGAGGTAATATGAACATAATAGATAATGTAATCTTGTTTTCTGTTTAGAGTGTACAATACTATCAGAGGTAATATGAACATGACAGTATGTAAGAACCCAAAGAAAAGTAGATTTAATATCTATGAAGAGGTCAAAAATGAACATGATAGATAGAAAAAGAAGGTAGATTTAGTATTTATCCAGAGGTTATGAAGACATGATAAATAATAAATCCAACTTTATATACTAATTGGTAAGATAAAAGATCAAAATCTCTCTTTAAAGAGACAAGTAATCAGCTTAACCAAACTTTGGTAGCTGGAAATTAAGAAGACGGATGTTATTGAAAATATATATGAGAGAAAATAAATAAACCGATGGTGGCTCGAGGAAAATTTTCAAATGGTTCGGATTCACCATCAATTTGAACCATATTGAAGTTCCTCTGAATCTGATGATTGTGAAGAGCTGGAAGAGAATTCTTCTTGTATATCATCATAAAACATGTGGGACGGGTCATATCCCAATCCATGACGAGTCTTTTGGTAAAATGGATCACCACCTAATGGTAATCGTCTGCCCTTGCCCTGATTGAGACCTTGCATAGTCTTCAAATCATACCCCATGTTCTGAATGATCTTGATAGATTACTGGCTGTATTTGTCAATTCGGATTCTTCCTTTGTCTTTATCCTTCAACTCATCTGTCTGAGCAACCGGGATATTTCTAGCCAGGCCAAACACAATTTGGCGTTTGTTTTTCTTATCAGACAGAACCACGAAATAAGATTCTTCATGACGTCTAAAAGTTACACAGGCTTGTGATGAAGCAGCCACAGGTAGAAGATAAGGAGATGTTAGGAACCTTTGAGCATACGGTCCAACGTCTGTATAAGGAGGAAAAGAATTCTCCTTATGATCAATGTACAGAGTTTCTTCCGGTTCTATGTTGTCTTTATATTGATGACTTTGATTATCAGAAGATAAAGTCATTATTTCAATAAACTTGACAGTCATATACTTGAACAGGAAATCTTCATTGATATCAAAAAGTACAGAATGATCAGTATTTACATCATTTACAGTCTGATTGCTACGCTTCGGATTAATCAACAGTGGACCATCATCCGTCTTCTGCGTAGACTTGTCAAGATTGACAATCAACGGTAGTTCTGGATCATTCGTGCAAGAAGCACGTCCTTTGACCTTAATTATCAAAGGTTGAACTTGGCTCTTAGCAGGAATATTTATTGATTCCTCAGATGAAGTTTGAGTTCTTCCTTTAACCTTGATCATTAAAGGTTGATCATTGACAGGTTGGGATTGGATTCGTCCCTTGACTATGATCTTCAAAGGTTGCTCCTCTGGCGGATCTTCATTAATAGAGTAATCCTCAGAGGGTGATTGATCTTCAGCCATGTCTGATATATCTTTCACATGTTCTTGTTTATAAAGCCTTGAATCAGAGAAGTAGGCTTCAACACCCTTGAACGGATTAATATCAGCAAACTCAGTTTTCACAACTCCTTGGGAGTCTACATATTTGAAACATTGGTGAAGAGTTGAAGACACAATATTGTGCTCATGAATCTACGGTCTTCCAAGAAGAATATTGTAGGATACGTCCGAGTTGATAACATAGAAAGTTACCATAGTTCGAAGATCACCAATCTGAATCTGCAGACGAATCTTTTCCAGTGGTTTGCTCTTGCCAGAGTTAAAACCGACTATCGTAGTACTAGTGTAAGTCAGCTCACTAGTAGGAATCCTCAGGGATCTTAGCATACTCTGAAGAATTATACTAATTGAAGACCCAGGATCGATGTAGATCCTATCAATTTCAGTGGATCCAATATATCCAGTGTAACACAGAGGCCTATCATGCTTGTTGTGTTTCAATAGCATATCCTCTTGTGTAAAGGTGATGTTGGGAATTGCTTCCATCATACTATGACATTGCGGACATGACACTGGTATATTATCAGGAGTCTTGAGTTGTGCCAATCATGAATCTGCTTGAAGTAAAGCTTCGCTCAAAGTCTCCCTGCTTTCTCTAGAAAGACGAAGCAGTTCAAATATAGAAAGTCTAGCCGGAGTATTGGCTAACTGGGCTAGAATGTCAAATTTGTAAGGCTTCATCACCACCCCCTGATTGGAAGCAGGCTTCAATGGGATATCAAAGCGCACTGTCTTCTGTTTCCCCTTTTCAACCACAGACGGTTTAACAGGAACATGAGAAGGTTAAACTGGTAGAGTCTCCACTACATCTTCTGCTGCTTTGGAGGATCCCTCATAGTCTTTGTGGTACTCTTTTCCAGATCTTGTACCAGCAAAAGTTTTTTCTTCAGACTCAGGAGAAGAAAATACCATATTACAGGATTTAATTTTTCTTCCCTTAGCCTTCTTCTTGTGGGGGTTGTTGTGAGGCATTTCAGAACCCAATCCAGCAGTAGAATTCTGGTTTTGAATTTGTGAATGAAGTCGTATTCCTTTATCATAATTCAAACCTTCTGCCTTTTGAAAGTCGTAACCCATCTTCTTCATGAGATGAAGAGATTGCTGACTATACAAGTGAGTAGGCAGCGGACTTTTGACAGGTGTTTCAAAAGAGGAAGAAGCAAGACCTTCTGTAACCTCAGGAGAATGAAGAATAGATGTCTCTGTAGTTACAGGAGGAGGAGGATTAGAAAAAATCCCTGCCGGAGCTTTTTCATAAGCAGCAAAGACTTATTGTGCCCGATATAAAGGGATACTATTCATGGCTAGCCACTGCTGATGGGTAAGCTTGAGCTTGGTAGGGGGAGATAGACTTGGAGGACAGATGTTCAGTCCTTTCAGTCTATCTTCTAAAGGAAGGTCATCCCATAGATGATCCAAGTCATCAGAATCTGGAATAACATGAGAAATCATGTTGCAGGTTTTGACTTTCTTGTCCTTCTTGGATTTTGAAGTTTTACCTTCATTTTCCAATTCAGGCACTAAATCAGGATGTACCCACATAATTTCACCATTCTTTAATGTGAGTGGCAGCAATCCTATACTTTCTTCTCTGGCAGGCGGGATATTCACGATCTTCATCGTCGTTTTCGGAATTGGAATGATTCCATCTGGGACTTGCTGTGGAGGAAAATCCCCGAACTGAAGAGAAACCATATTGGTTGTAACCGTATGGTCATCATTGGTTAAAGCGATAGCACCACCATTTATCAGTTCTTGAATCTTCTTTTTCAAGACGTAGCAAGCACTGGTAGGATGATTAATGTATCTATGATAGATACAATATTTGGGATTGTCAGTCAGATTCACCTCATTAGGCCTTTTTGGCTCTGGAATCTGAAGTTTGCCACTTTTTACTAGACACTGAAATATCCCTGGGATATCACTTTCGTCAAAAGAGTATTCTTCCTTTGACCTGGAGGATTTTTGATTACTTGACATCGTTTTGTTCTTGGAAAGATTGACCATAAGAGTATCTTTTCCTTTCACATTACGATTGCCAGGATTATTACCAGGATTACTCTTCTTTCCTTTATCCTCTGAAGCGAAAATCATCCCATGTTCCCGAGCCAACCTACCATTGGTTTCGGCAGAAACTGCTGCTATGATAAATGAAGCCCAATATGAGAATTAGGAACCTGTGAAGACAGCAATGGATGGTCGCAGATTCATCTTGCATGTATCGATCAACGCTGAATCTGGCATACCAGGAGGCATCTTTAGAGTAGCCTGTCGAAAACGTTCAATGAACGTCCGAGTATCTTCTTTCTCCTTTTGTTTTATTTCTATTAAGGAGGGCATGTTCATGTCCATACCTCCTTCATAGAAGCGGAAGAGAAACATTGCCTTGAATTCGTCAAAAGACGAAATAGAGTTATCGGGTAAGCTACGATACCAGTCATAAGCCGAACCCGTCAAACACCCAATGAACACTCGAGTGAGAAGAGCATTATTTTTCTGCAAGTGTACAGTCATAATATCAAAGTAATTGATATATTGACTGGGAGATGCTTTTCCATCGAATAAAACTATGGATTGTGGCTTGAACTTCGGTGGAAAGGGTACATCATTCCAATGAGGAGGATAGGGTTGCTTAATCCCTAACCTCTGGAGCTGATCTTTGTGCCTCAAAACCTCAAATTGTGCTTTGAGTTCACGCACTGCTTGAATAGCTTCACGGGTTTGAGGAAGCACATTTGATTGAATAGTCGTTGGATGTACCGTAACCCCCACTGGAGGTGGTATATCTTCTGGAATGGGATCTGGGGATGCAGAATTTTGATTAACAGCAGGTTCTTGAATATTCGAAGGTATATCAGTCCCTTGACTATCTTGAGTTTGTGCTGCTGCTGGTACCGGAGTTATTACTGAGGGTTGAGCAGTTTGCTGATTCAAAATTATTTGGTGCATGCTTTGCACCATGTTGAGCATGTCTTTCAATGATTGCTCCACGGCAGTGAGACGTTGTTCCGTATTAGCAGATGACGTCTCTGGTTCATCTCCAACAGCGTAGGATTCAACCTCTCTTGAAGATATAGAGGGATTAGTATAAAAGTATGAATCCATACTATTGGTATCAGACTCAACAGATTGAGTACCCCCAGCTTCTGAATCAGAATTCTATAATTGTCCTTGTCTTCTTGATCGAGTGTTCTGATATACTCCTTTAAAGAAATCAAGAAGTCTGTTGAACTGTTGCTAACCTGGGGTTTGGGACGTATTTCATCTCGGACGTCGTCCTCTGTTAGTATGAGATGCCATGTTGACTGATGCATATGACAACTCATCTTTTTGGTCTTCAGCTTGATGTTGAAGTAAAAAATTCAGTCGATCAAAAACTAACCATTTTGAAGCTGAACAACAACAATTGATCACAACTTGATGATATCCATATTGATGTCTTTCTTGGGGGAGCATCGCCGGAGATTGTGAATTCTTACGCTTTTGTATTAGCAATTCACGTAAGTCAAAATAAGTGGAGGGAATATTCTTCTTTATTACATTTGGGGTAGAAAAACGTTTAGTCTCCTGTGTATAAAGAAGATTACTGGCTTCATTCGCAGAACCAAACTGTACATTTTTACGCGTTTGGAATTGTGTGCGTAAATCTTGAGATTTAGCACGAAGGACCCCATTTTCATGGCGTGTAATTTGCAAGTTTGGTACTTTACGTAAAGCAGTATAAGAAGGTTGTTGGTGTAGGACAGAAGTTTTACCAACATCACTTTTACGCTGTATGCGTTTAGGTATATTCACATTAGATGTGCAAACATCGTTGTGAATTTTATCTACACTGTCACAGACAGGAGACTTACCTTTACGCGTAAAACGTAAAAATTGATTATCTACCACATCACAGATGGAAGATTTTGTTTTATGCGAGGAGCGTAATTTGTGTGAATCTACCACGTCACCGACGGGAGATGGGTTCTTACACTCAGAAACATTAGAATCTGCCACATTACAAATGGGAGACTCATTCTTATGCCTTGAGCGTAAAATTTGGTTCTTACCCACTGAGCGTAAAACTTGATTTTTACGCAGTGGGTGTGAAACCTGATTATCTTCTCCGTTACAAACGGGAGATAAATCATCACACTTTGAGTGCAACTCTGAAGTAAGGACTACCTCGTTACGAACGGGAGCCCCTATGACAGGAGTAGGAAGAATTCCCTTTTCACCAGAAGTCACAAAGAGATCAGAAACCACTTTGGATTTGGGAATCCAAACTTTTCGTGCTTTGCGAGACTTTTGAACATTGGAGTGGCGAGAACCACCCCCAGTTCGGAGCATTTCTTCATAGGCAGTCTGGTCGAAGTGTACAACCAGAGTCTTCTTAGTCGAACCGACTAACATCATCATATTGAGCAATCACTTCCTCGTCGGAGGAGAAAGTCGTCCCCAGCAGAGTCGCCATTTTGTTTCACTTAACAAAATTGCCAAACAAATGGTGTTGGATTTTGAAAATAAAACGAGAAAAAGTACAAGAAGTACAAATTTGATTCTAGAAAAGTATTGCTATGGAAGTCTGATTCGTAAATGATCACTTTGTTCCTTGGACCATATGATGATGAAGAAGATCACTGCTTAAAGTAGAACAATTTGGAAGAACTAAGTCACCAGAAAGGTATCGACGCACTTGGGCACTGATGGCGAGGCCGAATGCTTTCCTGCTTTGCTTTACTCTGTTCTAGGAGAAAAGTTGAAGAAGAATGCTCTGGAGAATCAAAGTCTCGAAGTCCTGATCTCTGTATTCTCTCATGTTCTCTCCCTGTCTCTCTCTTTAAGAAAAATGAGTCTATTTATAGACTGGGGCTTCTGTGCGTAAAAAGACACCAAGATCTGTCTTTACGCTAACAACTGCCACCCATGATCAGAGTCATCCTTTGCATACGTTGACACGCGTCCCATCATTTCAGTGAGAATAGGATGCATGTACACACGTTCTTCGAAATATATGGCATGAAGGCCATGTAAGCAAACCACGTTCCATACTGGCCAGAAAGAATAGGGCGAAAAAACAGCTCCAACATCCTCTGAGCGTAAAACAGTGAGATGAGCGTAAAAATAGCTCTATCACAGGTTCCCTGCGTAAAGTGGTTATTGAATAACCTTGAGCGTAAAATGGCTCAAATAGACTTTACGCACACATTGTTTTATGAGCGTAAGAACTTATGTAAAACTCCGTGCGTAAAAGAAACCGTTCAATGAGCTTAAAGTAGCTCAATCTCCATAAACGACAACAATGATTTTTTGTATAAGACAAATCCCATTGAATTCTGTGGTAAATGCCATCATTAATATCTTCATGTCAGAGTTTGTATTGAATGCTAGATTTGACAGCTTTGTCCAGCGTGAAGTAGACTGCTCTGTCTTTGGCGTAAAACCATGGGTGTAGCCCCGAGCGTAAAATGATCAGCTTGCTTAGACATAAAGCGATTAGCCTAATCTTGGGCGTAAAGAGATTACCCATTCCTCTAGGCGTAAAGCAGATCACTTATGAATGAGATGACTCTTTCTTTGAAGCACTTTTTACGCTCCTACAGTTGCATTACGCTATGTAAGACCTACAACCTGACCGCACTGGTATCATTGTAGAGTTACACATATCGTACCCCGTACGAAAGTACTCATTCTGAATGACCATGATCCACGGCATGGTACTTCACTCAACGTAGAGATTATTAAGTTAAATAAAATAATGATTGCATGGAGAGAATGGATTCCCGAGTTCTTACATGGCAGCCCTCTTGGGACTAGTAGTGCCCGACAGGCCGGTTGGTCCCCACAGATACTACAAATCTGCCACACGGGCATGGAGCGGTATCTGGTATTATCTATTGAATATTGTATATTAATAACGGGCGTCCCGCTGGAACTCGTCTAATTCATGATTGCCGTAATTGATTGACTGGGTAAACTAGCCTTGCTTGTGCATAGTAAGAACTGAGAAATCCTTTATTGCATAATTCCAGGATAACTTGGGACTCACAATAGTAAGCCGTAGTAGTTACCTGGCCGTTTAAATTAATTTGTTTGTGTACTGTACCTACTCTGTTACTTAACTGAGATGATCAGAATGTCAGGACATGACGGGCCAACTTCTGTCCTTATTTGGTTGGGAGGTTGGTTCGAAGTATCGTGATGTTGTGTGAGTCCTAGTAGATAGCAGAGATCTATTATCATATTCTCTTATTACTGGCTTCATTCCTCATATCGTGCTCTCTTGCGGTACTTGCTATTAGAGGTCTAACCTCTCTGGTTTTGCATGGCCAGATTTAGAGTCGGTCCCCGAGGATCCAGCTTACTTCTACCTCCAAGATGGTCAACACTAGAGGGATGATCGCAGGAGGACTCGAGTGGGTTTCTTACTTCCTCGCCCGTTTTGTTATCTACTTTATACTTTGCCGTTTGGCACCGGCATGTTAGTCGGATTATCTTGTACCTACTTTTGCATAATTGTAACTAAGTCAGGCTGCAGTTGCTAACAATTGTGTATACTTACTACATCATCTGGCTGTATTTTGTAAAGCCAGATTTCAAGAACATTTTGACCGAGCGTTTGGGATGCCTTACTGCTTTATCTCACATGTTCTCTATTTCTGTTTCTTGTTTGAATGATTGAGACAGTAGAAGTAAAGTGACCATAGGGAGACTTTCATGTAGTATGCACCCCCTCGTCTTGTAGACAGCATTGATCGTATTATACGGTATTCATCTACCCGTAATACGTAGCTGGCTGAGTCATTCTCCCGCTCTCCAGTATTCTGGTTCTGGGGCGTGACAATATATGAAGAAAAGATGAAGGTACTATTCTAGAAGCCAGGTTACAATCCTTAAACCAAACAAGGACCGAGATTGTAACCCTTCGCCTGAACAGAACTTAGTCTCTGATCATTTATTGCTCAAGGTGACAATCATTAAGGTGAAAATGAGAGAGTGCAACGATAAAAGTGACAATGAAGAGTACAATACGCTAGAGTGACAATAGAGTTCAATCATTATAGTGACAATCTGGAGTGACAATCATTCAATCATTCTGGTACAATCTTGCAATCAATCACTTCTAGACAATACTATACTGGACTAGACTCCATCCAAGCAATCACGGCCAATTATTGCCTACGGCTTTCTACATTAACTAACTAGGGTTATCACAATCCTAGTTACTAGCAAGATGCAATGAGATGCTCCAAGTATTCACAGGCCCTGCAGCTACCCAGGTTATCCAGGCGAACATTATAGTGACAATTTAGAGAGTACAATACATTAGATGACAATAGAGTTCAATCAATTAAGTGACAATGGTGGGTGTCCCACATAACAGTGGGCTGAAAATGTGCCCTACTCGTCGGCAGGCTACAAGTCCAAACATTTACGGCCGGAATAACGGGGTCGTCTGTATCTGGAGAACATCTCTTCATGACTAGTAAATTAATCTAGTTATTAACCTTAGTTTATTTCAATGTGTACCCCTGACCGTGGTACTCAGGGATCCATGCCCTAGACATGATGCAAGACACACTGGTTCATTTATCAATACATTCACAAGTCACCCACGGTGTCCAGGTCAATATTCCATTATCATGTCAATAGAGCCGTTGCAACGGCGCTCAATAAACTATGCCATTCACTTATCGGGAGTGCACCACCACGGGTCACTATCAAGTTGCTCACAGAATTCAATACATCAACCATGCTATGCTCACATCGTGCTCATATCAATGCCGTGCCAAAAGGCGTAAGGATATAAACAGGAAATACCATACACTAAAAGAAGATGAAATAAAACATAATGCAATAGGTGCCAAGACTAGACTGCGCTGGACAGCCAGGGTCAAGTTGCCCCAGGGTTATATTGCGCATGGGGTTCAGAGGAACAGGTTGTGCCAGGGTTGCATGGCGCAGGAGATCAGAGGGTAGGTTGCGTAGGGTGTCAGCTGCGCAGGGTGCCAAGTACGCAGGTGTCACTACCATATTTCTAGTTTGAAGGTAAATTTGTCATTTTTGGGGTAATTTAAAATTATTAGTATTAATTAGAATTTATGGGAATTTTTAGGAATTATTTTGGATTTATTTGGACTAGTTTGATTTTTGACTAGTTTTGACTCATGTAGACCAACCTAGGAGCTAACCCTAGTTAGTTGAGCTTGGTTAGGTCAAGTGACTCTAGTCTAACCTAGTATGACTTAAGTTAGTAGTTATTGATTCATTAGAAATTTAATTAGGAATTTAGGAATCAAGTGTTTTGATAAATGGCTTGTGGTTTCACAAGTCATTTTGTGACTAAACTTGATAGGACTAGCTATCTTGGCCCAAAGCCCAATGTTTTGGTAAAACCCAAACCACAACTATAGTGGCCGGCCACTCCCTCTACCTAGGGATTCCCACCATATAAAATCCCTCCCAAATCTAGGGTTGCCTCTTTTCTTTAGGAAGAGCCCTATTTTCAAGGAGGTGAGTTCTTATCTAAATAAATTCATCATAAATCCATTATAGGTCCTAAAATCCCCAAATTAGTTGCATTAGTTTCTAATACTGTTCTTCTTGCTGTTATGGGTGATTTGGTTCAGTTTGGAGTTGTTTAGAATTGATTGGGATACCAAGCAAGGAGCTAGCAAGGAGACTTTTCCATTGAAAGTTCAACAAGAGGTATCTTCATCAAATCTCAATGAAATTTCATTTAGTCTTCATGTATAGGGAGCCCTAAGAGTCCCCCTAAGTTCTGGATAGGTTTCGTGTCCAGTGTCGAAGGATTTGTGTCCATTCTGGACACGTATCAATACACTAGACATGGTGTTCGACAGAATGCCAAACAGGCCATGTCGATCCAGTTTGCCCATTATTTTTGAATAGGAAATAGGTTTTAGATCTAGCTTAGGGTTTTCTATCCTTGTGTCGTAGTTTTCGTGTCGTCCTGTATCGTTTTGATGGTGTGGACACGCGCGCGCACACACGCGTGCGCGGCTACAGGAATGCCCTGCCTATAGGGCTCTTTCCTGGACACGACACGAACGTGCTGGACACAAAATTTTGTGGGAGCCTCAGGGCACCCACTGACACGCCATGTGTCAAGTTTCGTGGGCCCATGTGGCGTATCGAGTAAGGAATCCTCGACGCACGGGTTTCTCACTGTTCTGTGCAGTGTGGTTTTGGGCCACTGACACGGGTCTCGTGTCCGACCCTGACACTTCGTGGACACAGGCCAGTGGGCCCATGAGATAGCCCTATAGGTGGGCTACCCATGTGTGCCACCACGAGATCCCTTCGTGTCTTGTGTTGTGCACACGACACAAGTGCACGTGTGTACGAGACAGTTCACTGTCAGTGCACTGTATGTGTATCACTTTATGATTTCTTGCTATGGACATGCCGTGTCAGGCTATGGGTGACACGAGATGATGTGTGGGATTGTGCACGAGGGTTGTATTCATTTTTCCAATCATTAGATTCATGATTAATTGATTTTTGCTATTTCAATTTCCCATTAAACCATGTTCTGATACTGTGGCATTGTTCTACCTGTCTTTCTAATTTCTAAAATGAGATGGGTTGATGATTTTAATCCCTGGAGTGATGTTTAATACTTAGTTTTTGATTCTAAACATGTCTCCTATATACATTGTCTTGCCATGATCAAGGTTGGTGTTGAATTGATGAGTGTGGGCTGTTAAATGAGTAGATGTTTCATAATATATATTGAACTGATTTTTATTGTTAAAGGTTCTTCAAAGCTGAACAGGGGTTTACCTGTCCTTGGTTTCATTATATGTTAGTTATCAAATCTGCACAGGGGTGGGAAATCTCAGTTTTGAATGTTAGTTAAGGACCTGAGATTTATTGAGTATTGTACTGGTTGGGTTTTCTTCAAAAACCGAGATTTAGAGAACATGAATTGATTTCCTATCCTTTCTTTCTAACTGAGATTTGTTCTCAAAATCTGATATTACATAAACCTGAGTATAGGTAAAGTTCACATTTGTTTTGAGATATAAACCTGAGATTAATAACTGTTTTGGTATTCTTCAAAAACTGAGAATAGGAAGGAGGGGGAAGAACTGTCATTTTGATTTTCTGAGTTTATGATATGGAAATCAGTAGGTGACACTGCCCCTTTGCAGTCCAGTTTGTATTGAACACTACACACTATTCTTCATTGTCTTGTATTTTCCTGCTAACACATGTGACACACCCCCTTCCTGTTATTTCCTGCCTACACACATGTACACAACACACACCCACTATTTCCTGTTACAGCCTCGCTCACCCTACTCCCATTCATCACTGTCACACATGGTACTGATTTACACTCTCACTTATTATGACACACACACACAATCTTCTCTTTCCCTGTTATTAACATTCCTGCACACCCATGTATACACACACACACCACAGCCCACACACACACATGTTTTATTATGCCTATCTATGTTAATGTGTATATAATGTTAGTGTGGATTAATGTATAAGTTGTAGGGTGTGGGTTGTAGATAGTGTTGATCTAGTGTTGTATGGTTATCATAGGCATGTATTAGATATATGCTCTATGTATAGGTTGTATGTGTATAGGTATAAGCCTTTACTCATGTATACATGAATCTCTTGATTGATAGCTAATGTGAGGTATTTTTATGTGTGATTGTTGTTGGCTTGTATAGCCTAGGAATGGTGTGTGTTGTCTAGAATAGATTGTTAGACTTAGTATAGCCTAGTTTAGACTCAACTAGACTTGGTTGACCTAGTTTGACTTCTAGGGTTGACCAAAGTTGACCAAGAGTTGACTTTGGCCTAGATTGACCTAGAATTATGTAGAATGCATAGTAGGACCCCATTTTACTATTCTGGACTTGTTGTGACTTGTGCTGTTCTGATTAGGAGCCAGACACCACTCCTTGGACGGTACTTTTCATATTGGACACTCAGATACAGGCGAGTACGTTCTCTGATCATTTCATATCCTGCTTAGAATTATATTCCTGCTTTAGATTACTATACTTGATGCTGTCATGACATTATCACGGATTAGTACTATATGGATCTTCTCATGCGATGTTATCCCCCTCGGGAGCATCGGGTACATTGTGTCATGTGCGTTTCACTTTCATCGTGTACTCCTGTGCTTTCATTACATGTGCACTCCTGTGAATCTTGTACTCTCATGTTCACGGAGCCCCCATGTATACTATCATGTGCACCCTATATGGGCCCCCATGTGATATCCTGTGCAATAACATAACCTGTTTAGATCCTTGTGTATTGATTGGGGATACGGGGGAGTGCTAGTAGTCGTGTGAACAATTCTATTGTAGTGTAGATTCCTGTACAACCTCGATATCCTGTGCAAATCTGTCCTGTTCACATGTGCTATCTCGTACTCTGCCTCACTAGCCACTGTTAGTTTTCTATTTATAGTAGATATTTCTGTTACAGTTTTCTCTCTTGTTTACATACTGTATTTCTTCAGATCCTGTATTTTGCTCTACTGCATATTTATATTTTCTAACCTGCTATGATCTGTTGAGATGTACTGTACTCGCTCCTGTCCTGAATGGACCTGTTAAAATATTACAGAGGACGAGGAGGAGGCCTGCCTGGACACTTTCTACGGGGCAGCCTTAGAGGACACCTGTGAGCTGGACTCCCAGGAGGATCCAGCAGTAGCTGAGGACCTTCCCCCGACTGCCTAGACTAGATTAGTTAGGTTGTCTTACTTTTGCAGTCTTGAGACATGTTCTAGTTAGACTCTTTATTTGGAGATCAGTTATATATATTCTTTTATCTGAGACCTTGTATTGCTGGGATTATCTTAGACTGCTGTTATCTATTTCATTTCCTTGAGTTCTATTTCATATCGTGCTACCTTTTCCTTAGTTGTGATTGAGCTTTCTACTACTATGTTACCCCATTCGGGGAGTATAAACTGTTTAGATATATATTGTTAGATGTATATTGACCTAGGACAGCGCTCTACCGCCGATACTGCGGCGTAGGCTGGGCGTTGTTACGTTCTCGTACCCTCACAGTGGGTGCGGGTCGTGACACGTTTTTAGTGGTGGCCCATGCAGGTCTAGACTAGAAGTGTAGTAGTGCTCGAACTAGAGTATCACTGCAGCCTGCTATAGGATATAGGACGTTAATTTTAAGATACTCAATCACTTTAGGAAAATTTCCTTTTATTGCCATCTAAATCCTTTTGTCAGCTGATCCTTTGAATTATAATTGTCCGCCTTTGTTATTTCGCTTCTTTCTCAGAAATTGATACTTTTGTTTGTCTATCTTCAGGATGGTAGAGACTCGATCGCAGCGTGCCGTCCATGAGGATGCTATAGAGGGGACTGCTACCTCTCAGCCAGCACGGCGAGGCCAGGAGACTGCAGCTCTTGTCACCTCAGCTCGTGTTGAGACCTCGGCAGCCGCAGCAGGGGGTATGCATCCACCGACTGGAAGACAGGACCCGGTCACTCCAGAGGATCCTTTCCAGCCGCCACCGCCTCCAGGACATGTGGACGCAGCTCAGATGTTCGCATATTTCCAGCAGTTCATGGACCGACAGCAGGCTCGGCAGGACAGAGGTATGGAGTTGGCCGTCACGACAGCCGCAGCTCGACCAGTGGTGCAGCAGCGAAGGACACCGGGGATCGAGCAGTTTCAGAAGATGAGCCCCAGGGACTTCATGGGGACAGAGGGGATCCTGTATGCCGACGAGTGGATCGAGCATATGGAAGAGATCTTCCGCTTGGCCAGGATTCCAGCAGACCTTCAGATCGAGGCCGCAGCTAGCCGGATGCGAGATCTTGCTCGCACCTGGTACCAGTCGGACCACAGGGTGGGGGTACCAGGGCAGACTTGGGAGCAGTTATGGGGCTTCTTCAAGAAGAAGTTCTTTCCAGATTCAGCAGTCAGAGCCTTGGAGACGCAGTTTGAGAGCTTGGTCCAGGAGAGCCTCTCAGTAGAGGAGTATGCGGGAGAGTTTGGCCGTCTCGGCAGGTTTGTTGAGGGGTTGAGCGAGACGGTGAAGGCCCAGAGGTTCCGGAAGGGTCTGGTCAAGGAGGTCAAGTCCCTGACCAAGGGGAACAGAGATGCTACGTTTGAGGAGATCTTGACGGGAGCCCTGTTAGCTGAGGATGATCTTGAGCTTAGGCTCAAGAGAGGAAGAGACCCAGTCGGAGGCAGCAGCAGCGGGGGCCAGGCCAAGAGGCCCCACTTTCAGTTTCAGCAGCCCAGGCAGTTTCAGTCGCAGCCGATTCAGCAGAGGCCGACTCACCAGCAGCAGTTTCAGCATCAGACACCCACGCAGACAGTCAGTTGTACCTTCTGCAAGAAGCCCGGGCATGGATGGAATGAGTGCAGGAAGAGGCTCGGAAAGTGCCTTTCTTGCGGAGCAGCAGATCACTAGATGAGGGATTGTCCTAGGTCTGTGGGATGAGCAGCTCAGGGAGGTGGAGCCAGAGATCCAGCAGGTCAGCAGCGGGGACCAGCCCTGCCGACTCAGCAGCAGAGGTTTGTCCAGCACCAGCAGCAGGCCAGGAGAGGCCACCAGGGGTAAGCTTTTGCCATGGCAGCATGAGAGGCTGAGGTAACAGGAGAGCTGATAGCAGGTGCGATTCTTCTCGACTCCAGTCCAGCATTTGCATTGTTTGATTCTGGTGCATCGTATAGCTTTATTTCAGTATCTTTTGCGATTAGGTACGGTATCATAGCTGAATCGTTGCCTAGGACTTACAAGATCACGACCGGGGGTGGTATTATCCTCGTGAGTGATGTTTATAAGGGTCGAAGAGTAGTTTTGGGAGGCCGTGAGTTGGAGGTGAGCCTGCTCGTAATGCCATTGTCGAACTACGATATAGTACTAGGCATGGATTGGTTGAGCATGCACCACGCCAGCATTAATTGCAGAGGGAGTAGAGTTCTCTTCAGAGCACCGGGGGAGCCAGAGTTCAAGTACTCCAGACGTCAGGCAGAGCAGAGCAGCGGAGTCTTCTGTAGAGTCTCGGTCGAGGAGCAGACGATTCCACACCCCTTGATAGCAGAGTATATAGATGTTTTCCCAGAGGAGTTGCCAGGACTGCCACCAGACAGGGATATAGAGTTCTCGATAGACTTGGTTCCAGGAGAGGAACCCATCTCTCAGCATGTCTATCGGGTGAACAACAGCGAGCTGGTGGAGCTGAAGAAGCAAGTGGATGAGCTACAGGAAAAGGGCTTCATCCGCTCGAGTTCGTCGCCATGGGGTACACCAGTGTTGTTCGTGCCGAAGAAGGATGGGTCAGTACGCATGTGTATTGACTATAGGGCACTCAACAACCTCACGATCAAGAACAAATACCCACTGCCACGGATCGACGATCTATTTGACCAGTTGAGCGGAGCTCGGGTATTTTCCAAGATTGATCTGAGGTCGGGATATCACCAGGTGAAGGTGAAGGGGGAGGATATTTCCAAGACCGCTTTCAGGACGCGGTATGGACAGTTCGAGTTTTTAGTTATGCCGTTTGGGCTAACCAATGCACCAGCAGTGTTTATGAACCTTATGAACAAGGTGTTCCATCAGTATCTGGATCAGTTTGTGGTAGTGTTCATAGATAATATTTTAGTATATTCTAAGACCGAGGAGGAGCACGAGGAGCATCTTAGGATCGTGCTAGAGACTCTCAGGAAGGAGCAGCTTTACGGGAAGCTCTCCAAGTATGAGTTCTTCTTAGATCGGGTGGATTTCTTGGGGCATGTGGTGACTGGAGATGGTATCTCAGTTGACCCCAAGAAGATTGTGGCAGTTGAGGCATGGACAGCGCCGACTTCAGTTGCAGAGATCAGGAGCTTCCTGGGGCTGGCAGGATATTATCGGAGATTTGTGCAGGATTTCTTCCGGGTTGCAGAGCCGTTGACACGGTTGACCCGGAAGGATGCTGAGTATGTTTGGTCAGAGGAGTGTCAGGCAGCTTTTGATGAGTTGAAGAAGCGGCTGACGACAGCTCCGACTCTGACGTTGCCTTCAGGATCAGGTGGTTTCACTATTTATAGTGATGCTTCAGGAAAGGGGTTGGGTTGTGTGTTGCAGCAGCACGGGAAGGTGATTGCCTATGCTTCCAGGCAATTGCGTCCCCATGAGAAGAACTACCCTACCCACGACCTGGAGCTGGCAGCAGTAATTTTTGCATTAAAGCTGTGGAAGCATTATCTATATGGTGAGAGGGTGGAGATCTTCACAGATCACAAGAGCCTTAAGTATGTGTTCACTCAGAAGGAGTTAAACATGAGACAGCGCAAATGGTTGGAGTTGATGAAGGACTTTGACATTGCACTACAGTATCATCCAGGGAAGGCCAACGTGGTTGCCGATGCCTTGAGTAGGTATCCGACAGCCATGTGTTTGACCATGGATCGGCATTTGCTTGCCGACTTGGAGAGCCTTGGGATTGAGGTGATCGTGCCGGGAGTGCAGATGCAGCTATGGGGGATGCAGATTCAGTCAGACTTGGTAGACAGGATCAAGGCGGCCCAGTTCGAGGATGTGGCTTTGCAGAGTATCAGAGAGCAGATCAGTATAGGAGTGGGGGATCCTGAGTTTTCACTTGCAGAGGATGGTGCCCTGAGGCACGGTGCCAGGTTATGTGTGCCTAGCGGGGAGCTCAGAGAGCAGATTATGCAGAAGGCCCACAGATCTCAGTACTCTATACACCCGGGTGCCAACAAGATGTACCGAGATCTGCGGGAGCATGTATGGTGGACAGGAATGAAGCGGAAGGTGTCCCACTTCGTGGCTAGATGCTTGGTCTGTCAGCAGGTCAAGGCAGAGAGACAGAGGCCCGGTGGATTGTTGCAGCCGCTGTCCATTCCCGAGTAGAAATGGGAGCATATCACGATAGACTTCGTTTCAGGATTGCCGCGTACTCCAGGAGGGAAAGACGCGATTTGGGTCATCATTGATAGTTTGACCAAGTCGGCCCACTTCTTGCCATTCAAGGTGGGTACGTCTACAGAGAGGCGGGCGGAGATGTATATGCGGCAGATAGTCAGGATCCACGGAGTTCCGGTCAGCATCGTCTCAGATCGGGATAGCCGTTTTACTTTCCATTTCTGGAGGAGTCTGCAGACCAGCTTGGGCACTCAGCTCAAGTTTAGTACTGCATACCACCCCCAGACAGACGGACAGTCAGAGCGGACTATTCAGACCCTTGAGGATATGATGCGGACGTGCGTCCTGGACTTTGGAGGTTCCTGGGAGGATCATCTTCATTTGGTGGAGTTTGCCTATAACAATAGTTTCCAGGCCAGCATCGAGATGTCACCTTTCGAGGCTCTGTACGGTCGTAGGTGCCGTACACCCTTATCCTGGGATGATGTTGGTGAACGAGCTTTGCTGGGGCCAGAGATGATTGTGGATGCGGTCGAGAAGGTAAAGCTCATCTGGGATATACTTCGCGTGGCACAGGACAGACATCGGCACTAGGCCGATAGCCACCGGAGGCCCTTGGAGTTTGAGGTACAGATTAGAGTAGGATTAGATTTAGGGTGTTTCTTTGTGATTTTTTTGATCATGTTTGTTATTTATATTAATTGAGACCTTGCTTGTGATTAGGTCGGAGACTAGGTTTTCTTGAGGATATCTCCGACTCATGGTACGATACGTTTTGGTGGAGGCGGGAAGCTTAGCCCGCGCTTCATCGGCCCTTTCGTTATCAACGGGAGAGTCGGTGACGTGGCTTACAGGCTAGACTTGCCGCCTGCACTTGTGGGGGTCCACAACGTATTCCATGTATCACAGTTGAGATAGTACGTGGCTGACCCTAGCCATGTGCTCGATCATTCGGAGATTGAGGTGGGGCCTTCTCTCAGCTATCCAGAGCAGCCAGTAGAGATTCTGGATCGACGGGAGAAGGTCCTGAGGAACCAGGTGATACCCTTGGTACGCGTCGCATGGAGGCATCATTCTCCAGGAGAGTCTACCTGGGAGCGGGAGGATGAGATGCGCGAGCGGTACCCCTATCTTTTTGGACCGTGAGGTATGCTTTCTATCCTTCTCATCAGTTGTATTTCGCCTTTCAATTTCGAGGACGAAATTCTTTTAAGGAGGGTAGATTTGTCACTACCACATTTCTAGTTTGAGGGTAAATTTGTCATTTTTGGGGTAATTTAAAATTATTAGTATTAATTAGAATTTATGAGAATTTTTAGGAATTATTTTGGATTTATTTGGACTAGTTTGATTTTTGACTAGTCTTGACTCATGTAGACCAACCTAGGAGCTAACCCTAGTTAGTTGAGCTTGGTTAGGTCAAGTGACTCTAGTCTAACCTAGTATGACTTAAGTTAGTAGTTATTGATTCATTAGAAATTTAATTAGGAATTTAGGAATCAAGTGTTTTGATAAATGGCTTGTGGTTTCACAAGTCATTTTGTGACTAAACTTGATTGGACTAGCTATCTTGGCCCAAAGCCCAATGTTTTGGCAAAACCCAAACCCAACTATAGTGGCCGGCTACTCCCTCTACCTAGGGATTCCTACCATATAAAACCCCTCCCAAATCTAGGGTTGCTTCTTTTCTTTAGGAAGAGCCCTATTTTCAAGGAGGTGAGTTCTTATCTAAATAAATTTATCATAAATCCATTATAGGTCCTAAAATCCCCAAATTAGTGGCATTAGTTTCTAATATTGTTCTTCTTGTTGTTATGGGTGATTTGGTTCAGTTTGGAGTTGTTTAGAATTGATTGGGATACCAAGCAAGGAGCTAGCAAGGAGACTTTTCCATTGAAAGTTCAACAAGAGGTATCTTCATCAAATCTCAATGAAATTTCATTTAGTCTTCATGTATAGGGAGCCCTAAGAGTCCCCCTAAGGTCTGGATAGGTTTCGTGTCCAGTGTCGAAGGATTCGTGTCCATTCTGGACACGTATCAGTACACTAGACATGGTGTTCGACAGAATGCCACAAAGGGCATGTCGATCCAGTTTGCCCATTATTTTTGAATAGGAAATAGGTTTTTGATCTAGCTTAGGGTTTCCTGTCCTTGTGTCGTAGTTTTTGTGTCGTCCTGTGTCATTTTGATGGTGTGGACACGCGCACGCACACACGCGTGCGCGGCTACAGGAATGCCCTGCCTATCGGGCTCTTTCCTGGACACGACACGAACATGCTGGACACAAAATTTTGTGGGAGCCTCGGGACACCCACTGACACGCCATGTGTCAAGTTTCGTGGGCCCACGTGGCGTATCGAGTGAGAAATCCTCGACGCACGGGTTTCTCACTGTTCTGTACAGTGTAGTTTTGGGCCACTGACACGGGTCTCGTGTCCGACCCTGACACTTCATGGACACAGGCCAGTGGGCCCATGAGGTAGCCCTATAGGTGGGCTATCCATGTGTGTCACCACGAGATCCCTTCGTGTCTTGTGTCGTGCACACGACACAAGTGCATGTGTGCACGAGAGAGTGCACTGTCAGTGTACTGTATGTGTATCACTTTATGATTTCTTGCTATGGACACGCCGTATCAGGCTATGGGTGACACGAGATGATGTGTGGGATTGTGCACGAGGGTTGTATTCATTTTTCCAATCATTAGATTCATGATTAATTGATTTTTGCTATTTCAATTTCCCATTAAACCATGTTCTGATACTGTGGCATTGTTCTACCTGTCTTTCCAATTTCTAAAATGAGATGGGTTGATGATTTTAATCCCTGGAGTGATGTTTAATACTTAGTTTTTGATTCTAAACATGTCTCCTATATACATTGTCTTGCCATGATCAAGGTTGGTGTTGAATTGATGAGTGTGGGGCTGTTAAATGAGTAGATGTTTCATAATATATATTGAACTGATTTTTATTGTTAAAGGTTCTTCAAAGCTGAACAGGGGTTTACCTGTCCTTGGTTTCATTATATGTTAGTTATCAAATCTGCACAGGGGTGGGAAATCTCAGTTTTGAATGTTAGTTAAGGACCTGAGATTTATTGAGTATTGTACTGGTTGGGTTTTCTTCAAAAACCGAGATTTAGAGAACATGAATTGATTTCCTATCCTTTCTTTCTAACTGAGATTTGTTCTCAAAATCTGAGATTACATAAACCTGAGTATAGGTAAAGTTCACATTTGTTTTGAGATATAAACCTGAGATTAATAACTGTTTTGGTATTCTTCAAAAACTGAGAATAGGAAGGAGGGGGAAGAACTGTCATTTTGATTTTCTGAGTTTATGATATGGAAATCGGTGGGTGACACTGCCCCTTTGCAGTCCAGTTTGTATTGAACACTACACACTATTCTTCATTGTCTTGTATTTTCCTGCTAACACATGTGACACACCCCCTTCCTGTTATTTCCTGCCTATACACATGTACACAACACACACCCACTATTTCCTGTTACAGCCTCACTCACCCTACTCCCATTCATCACTGTCACACATGGTACTGTTTTGCACTCTCACTTATTATGACACACACACACAGTCTTCTCTTTCCCTGTTATTAACATTCCTGCACGCCCATGTATACACACTCACACACCACAGCCCACACACACACATGTTTTATTATGCCTATCTATGTTAATGTGTATATAATGTTAGTGTGGATTAATGTATAAGTTGTAGGGTGTGGGTTGTAGATAGTGTTGATCTAGTGTTGTATGGTTATCATAGGCATGTATTAGATGTATGCTCTATGTATACGTTGTATGTGTATAGGTATAAGCCTTTACTCATGTATACATGAATCTCTTGATTGATAGCTAATGTGAGGTATTTTTATGTGTGATTGTTGTTGGCTTGTATAGCCTAGGAATGGTGTGTGTTGTCTAGAATAGATTGTTAGACTTAGTATAGCCTAGTTTAGACTCAACTAGACTTGGTTGACCTAGTTTGACTTCTAGGGTTGACCAAAGTTGACCAAGAGTTGACTTTGGCCTAGATTGACCTAGAATCATGTAGAATGCATAGTAGGACCCCATTTTACTATTCTGGACTTGTTGTGACTTGTGCTGTTCTGATTAGGAGCCAGACACCACTCCTTGGACGGTACTTTTCATATTGGACACTCAGATACAGGCGAGTACGTTCTCTGATCATTTTATATCCTGCTTAGAATTATATTCCTGCTTTAGATTACTATACTTGATGCTGTCACGACATTATCACGGATTAGTACTATATGGATCTTCTCATGCGATGTTATCCCCCTCGGGAGCATCGGGTACATTGTGTCATGTGCGTTTCACTTTCATCGTGTACTCCTGTGCTTTCATTACATGTGCACTCCTGTGAATCTTGTACTCTCATGTTCACGGAGCCCCCATGTATACTATCATGTGCACCCTATATGGGCCCCCATCACTACCAAAATAACCAACTTTAGCGACGGCCACATCCGTCGCTCATCCGTCGGTAACATAAATTACCGACGGAATAGCGACGGATATTTGATGAAAATGGCCGTCGGGAAATACGTCGTCGCTAAAATTTGTCCGTCGCTAAGCCGTCGGACAAATGATTAACCGACGGACTAGCGACTGATTACCGACGGTTGCCTTTTATGGTTTAGCGACGGATTAGCGACTTGTTCCCGTCGGTTTACATGCCATATAATATTAAAATATCCGTCGCTAAGCCGTCGTAAATAGGTCGGTAAAAGCGTATCAGAGAGGTTCCTGATACGCAAAATCAGTCGCTATTCCGTCGCCATTCCGTCGTTAACCTCGACGTTATAGCGACGGATTAGCGACGGGTAGGGCGTCGGCCTGGTTCTGGAAAGCTTCCATATTTCCAGAACCATGTCGACGGATAATGGGTCGCTAAGCCGTCGCTAGTCCGTCGTCATCCTCGACAGATTAGCGACGGATTAGCGACCCACTATCCATCGCTAAGTCTCTGGAAACCTACCATATTTCCAGAACCATGTCGACGGATTTGCCGTCGCTAGGTAGTCGATATTCCGTCGCTAATATTCCAGTTAGCGACGGAAGTTCCGTCGCTAGTTCGTCACTACCTGCAAATTTATTTCAACCAGTTAGCGACGGATTCGCCGTCGCTAGGTAGTCGCTAGGTGGTCGCTAACTGCAAAATATTTATATCACCCAGTTAGCGACGGATATTCCGTCGCTCGTCCGTCGGTAACTGCAAATATTTATATAACCCAGTTAGCGACGGATTTGCCGTCGCTAGTTAGTCGCTCATCGGTCGCTAAAAGATATATCCGTCGCTAGTTAGTCGCTAGTCCGTCGCTAAATGCAACATTAATTAAAAAAAATTACAGAAACATTCTATTTCCTTTTCGTAAATATTACACATATTCATAATATCCAATATCCAAACATCCATGTACGATCAACAAATATCCAAATATCCAAATTCATAATATCCAATATCAAACAGAAATATCCAAACATCTATGTACAAATATCCAAACACAAATACACAAATTCATAATATCCAAACATTCATGTACGCTTCCAAAATATCCAGAATTCAAAATCCAAAAACAGTACAAATATCCAAAAACAGTACAAATATCATTGAGATGGATCGCGTCGTCGTCTCGGCGCCGCCTCGGCTCTGCAGATGTAATCTTCCACCATGTACGCCGGTACCTGGGACAACACATGCTCTGGAAGCGTGCGGAGATGCTCTGGCGACATCAAGTCCATGAGCCCAATGAGCGCAGTATCCGGTACCAGGCGGACCTCGGCAGAACGGTCAAATGAATAACGTCCAGGGTCGGAAGGACCGGCAACCGCACTAGACGTACCGGGAGCAGACGGATCTGGACCGGGAGCAGAAGAAGGACGCGGAAGGCGCTCCAGCACATCCGACATTAGACTCCGCATTTCCGACATATCGGAGGTGAGAGTCGCAAGCTGCGCCCTCATATCGTCCGACGGGGGCGCGGGAGGAGGCGGGGGCGGTGGATATCTCGGAGTCGCGCCCTGCAACGACGCCGCCATGGAACCTACGCCATAGACGCGCCCTTTATTAAAGCCGCCGACAGACTCTACGAACACGTCGTCGTAGCGAGCAGCCATAGAAGAGGGCGTCTGGGTGGGCGTCGTTTCGCCGACAACCTCGGCAGGGGGCTCAATCTGACTAAGGGCCTCACGATATGCAGCCTATCCAATGAATGTGTTTATACTATAAGTTTTCCTAAGTTATAATCTAAATCCTATGTTTCCCTAAGTTATAATTTGAATCCTACGTTCACCTAATTAAGTTAACAATAATTATATTTCTAATATAAATCTCATAAACGTAATTACTTACATCAGTCGCCTGGGCCCTCGCGTCGACGAAGCTCCCGTCTGCCCGCCTCTTGTGTGTATGCAGGAATACATCGTAGGCGGTGACCGACTCCGGCTCTCTCCCCTCCTTTACCGCCCGTTGTGCCTGCATACGAAATATACGTCGAATTTAATTAACTACGTATATTAATAGTACCGAATTTAATAGTGAAATAAATTTGCGGTATCTCACCAAATCTGCACGCGTCGCTGCGTGGGGCTTTGAACCTCCCGTATGCAGACCAGCGGCCTGTCTGCTCGCCTTCGCTTTCTCATTCTTCAAATCATCGTTATCGTTAGTTGTAAGTGCTTCTAATATATACCGATATTTAATCTAATCATCGTTATCATCCTCGTCCTCATCGTCATCGTCATCGTTCTCATCCTCATTCTCATCGTCGACTTCATCTATATCATCATCCTCATCGTCGACTTCATCTGTATCATCATCCTCATCCTCATCCTCATCCTCTTCTTCTTCTTCTTCTTCTTCTTCTTCTACTTCTTCTTCAGGCTCAATACTTGGGACAAGACGCCTCTTTCTCCCCTGGTTGACAGCTAAGTCTTGTATATCAACCTCTTCCTCCCCTCTATTTTCCTCAGCATGAGGTATATCGACATCTTCCACGTCCATGGTATCCGACTGTTGTCCCATGTATTGGGGCTTCTCGATCTGGTCCTCTTGGTATGCTGGGTCTCCAACGTTGAATGTATTTCTAGATTTAATCTTGCATACTGCCCACCAGTCAAATCGATCTCTACGACGCCTTGGGTAGCTTGTATAGTAGACTTGAACAGCTTGACTTGCTATCGTAAACGTGTCGGACCCTCTATACCTCCTGCGATGATTTATATCGACGAATCTAAATTGTTTATCGATTCTCCAACCGATATTTGGTCTCGTATCGAACCACTCACATTTGAACATCACAATATGCATATCATATGGGGCACTATATTGTAAATCTACAATCTCCCGAAGCACTCCATAATAGTCAAAGTCCGGCTCGTCGTCATAGATGGTGCCTCTTATGCAAACACCAGAATTCTTGGTATCGAAGCCGTCATTGAGAAATTCGGCATTTATAGCATGCTGAGTTGACTTAAACTTGAAGCCATTAACGACATAGCCTGACAAAGTCTTTGCATGCTTCTTCGGTCCCAATGCCAAATAACGAATGCTCTCATTTATGAGTGTTGTTTCAGGCAATAAAACCTGTAAACATGTATTGATAATTTAAATATTTTAGCTGCATATATTTTAATGGTAGCCGCATAACATATTATCTCAGTTACTTACGTATTTACGAAACCAGGACGGAAAGGTACAATCAACCTCTCTTTGAAGTCCCTCATCTGTAATATATGGTGTCCTCATTTTGACTTCACCTCTAAATACACTGTTAGAGAGAATAAAAATAAGTGTAGTCACTTAATTCACCAAATTAGAGATTATAACGAGGCGTAGTCACTTACTTCTCCAAATCTCTCACTTCTTGTATGTCACAATTTAACAAGACATATCGGTGAGCGGTATCATACTCATCGTCGGTCAACCACCGTTTCTTACTAGCTCCAATAGGCTTGCCCCTTAAATTGAATATACCTCCATCCTCAACGTCTTCTTCATTCCTTTGAGGTCTATTTCGATTTGTCTCGACATGAGTATCGAAATAAATGGAGCAGAAATTTGACACCTCCTCGATAAGATATGATTCGCATATCGAAGCCTCTATATGAGCCTTGTTGCCAACTTTCTTCTTTAGATGGTGTAGGTACCTAAAGAGACAAATTATCTTGAGAATTAACAATGAATTGTAAAATCCACTTAAATTTCACTTAAATTATATCGATTTTTATTTACCTTTCAAAGGGGTACATCCATCGATAATGAACAGATGCACCGACACGGGCTTCGTATGCTAGATGAATCGGTAGATGCTCCATGCTGTCAAAAAAGCCCGGTGGAAATATTTTCTCTAACTTGCAGATTGTTAAGACAATCTTCTCCTCAAGTTGTACCATATGTTGCACCGTCAGCTTAGTTGAACAGATATCCCTGAAGAATGTAGACAGCTCGGCCAACGGAACCCATACAGCAGAAGGCAACAACTCTCTCAAAGCAATAGGCAGTAATCTTTCCATAAACACGTGGCAGTCGTGACTCTTCATTCCCGTTAGCTTGCGTTCATTGAGATCAACGCATCTAGACAAATTCGAAACATAGCCGTCGGGAAATCTTAAATTAGATATCCACTTGCAGATTATTAATCTATCTTTCTTGCTCAATGTGTATGGCGCTATAGGCTTACTTAATTGTCCACCAGCACCCCTTTGTATCAAGTTCAGATGAGGACGCTTGCATATCTCGGCTATGTCTTGTCTTACTTTTGGATTGTCCTTCGTCTTTCCTTTAATATCTATGACGGTATTGAAGACATTATCGAACACGTTCTTTTCGATATGCATGACATCAAGATTATGCCTTATAAGATTATCTTTCCAATAAGGCAAGTCCCAGAAGATACTCCGTTTGGTCCAGTTATGGCTTTGTCCGAACCCCTCGACACGATGGTTCGATGGATCTTCCATTGTGGTGGGCAATTCCTTTACAGCTTCCCAAATATCGTATCCCGAAAATCTGGCAGGAGGTTGAGAAAATTCTTGTTTTCCATATCTGAACGCGTCCTTATTCTTTCTCCAAGGATGGGTCGCGGGCAGAAATTGACGGTGACAGTCAAAGAAAGAAGTTTTTCCTCCATGCCTAAGGCGGAACGCCTTACTATTTTCCATGCATATCGGACAAGACATGTTGCCGTGCGTACTCCATCCCGACAGCATACCGTATGCTGGAAAATCATTGATTGTCCACATGAGTGAAGCTCTCATCTGAAAGTTCTGTTTCCTGGAAATATCATAGGTCGTGACGCCGATCTCCCACAGCTGTTTCAGCTCATCCACCAACGGCTGTAAATATATATCGATGTTCTTCGTCGGATTTTTAGGACCGGGTATGATAGCTGTCAGAAACATATAAGGAGTCTTCATACACATCCATGGTGGCAGATTGTAAGGGGTAAGAATGACCGGCCAGCATGAGTACTGAGATCCCGACTGTCCGAAAGGGGCGAAGCCATCAGCACATAGCGCCAGGCGTACATTTCTAGGCTCTGCAGCAAAATCTGGATGACACAAATCAAAATGTTTCCACGCCTCTCCATCCGAAGGATGTGACAATTCTCCTTCGTCCTTTATGCATTTTTCGCTGTGCCACGTCATGTGTTCTGCTGTATTTAGAGACATATACATCCTCTGCAAGCGCTTCGTGATCGACAAGTAATGCATATACTTGTAAGGACGTCGTTTTCTAGTCGACTTTCCTTTTCCCTGTACTGGCTTGTAACGATCCGTATTACAGAAGCTGCAACTTTCTGATACGCAATTCTCTTTGTAGTACAACATGCATCCGTTGCGACAATAATCTATCTTCTCGTACCCCAGTCCCAGTTGTCGGACCATCATCTTTGACTTGTAGAAGTTTTTTGGTAGCTCTTTTGATTCCTTCGGTAACACCTCCTTGATTACTTCTGTGATCCGATTATAGCAAGCTTGTGGCAAGTTAAAATCAGACTTTATGTTCAACAACCGCATCGTCACTGACAGTGCGGAATGAGTCTCATAACCAGGATATAGAGAAGTATCTGCATCCTGAAACATGTCATAGAACTCCTTCGCCTCGGGATTAGGATCCTCCGGATCAAAATTAGGCCCTGCCGCATCATACACCATATCTCGTGCAAGGTTCTGCAGATCTCCATAATCAACAGAGCATCCGTGGTCTTCGATGACATCCGTTGCAGCATTATCATCAAAAGCATAAGTAGCAGCTTCCGCAGCCTGTCTTTCCAAATATAGTTCACCTTGCGATGACCACAGGCCGTAATTACGTACGAAACCCTTACGGGTCAAATGATCTCTCACAGTCACCACTTCTTCGTAACGTCTATTGTGACATTTAACACATGGACACTTAATTTTGTTACCGTCCATGTACTGAGCTTTGCTCATTGCATAATTAAGAAATACTTCCACGCCTGCCTGAAAATCGTCACTCACACCAATTCTACTCTCGTGTTGCCGTTTGTACATCCATGTACGATCAACAAAATAACGACTCATCCTCAATTTGGATGTAAAAATCTGTATCGTAAGACAAATTAAACATAAGAATAGCCCGATACCGATACTCATAAATTTGGATTAGGGTTAGGATGTTTGTCACCCCCATTTCTCGTATTTCATATTTTGTGCGTATTTTGATTTTATCATGTATTTTAATTTTCTGTACTTGCAGTATTCCTGGCTTCTCGTATTTTGCTCGGTTTTATTTTGGAGGAGACTTGGCTTGGTTTGACTTGGTTTAGCATGGTTTGGTTCTATTTTGGTTTATTGTTGGACCACCCTAACCTATACTACCCCTCAAGCTCACCCCACCACCACCATTTAATACCATTCCCCTCTCTCTCTCCTCACATTTACTTTTATTTATTTCCCCCACCAAGAAACCCCCTTCTTCCTCCATCCTCCAAACCCTAGTGGAAGAGAGGCAAGTTGCATCTTGCCAAACATGAGAATCCACTTTCATGAGTTCATCACTTAGCTTAGCTCATTGGGAGTAACTTTAGTTCTTTGTATTTTCGGATTTAGGGTTTTGTGGAGCTTGAATCTTGTACTTTACATTTTCAGATTTTACATGTTTTGATGTGTTTTGGCCGATCTTGGGTGGGATTTGATGTGCTCATGTGGTAGAGAATCAAATTTCACCCAAGATGGACCCTTGGAAGTTTGGATTTGGAGCTCGGATGGCCGAGTTGTGATGTTGCTAAGTTTTCGGCCATGGTGTTCTTCCTTGGGAAGAAGATGACTCTGTGGTAGCCGATGGCGCCTATTTCCCCTGCGTAGGTCCGATGGCGCCTACTTTGGCCGCTTGCCCTTGCAAGTGCGCCTCTTGGCCGTACGCTCCTTAGCGCTGCACGCCTCTTCCAAACAGAACGCTTCATAGCGCCTGTTCTTCTTGACTTGGCCGATGGCGCCTATTCTGTGAACTAGGCGCGGTTGGCCAATGGTGCCTACTTCTCCTTTGATTAGGCGCAGTTGGCCGGCCATCCTCGACTAGGCGCCATCTGTCCCATCAGACTAGGCGCCATCTGTCCTATCAGACTGGGCGCCAAACTGTCCCATCAGTGGTAGGCGCAGTTCATTCTATGGACTAGGCGCAGTTCATTCTATGGACTAGGCGCAGTTCATTCCCCATGACCTAGGCGCACTTGGGCCGGCCTTATTCTAGGCGCACTTCAGTGAGCATGGTAGGCGCACTTTAGGGTGCTGCCTACTAGGCGCCCTCTAGTGCCCTCAACCTAGGCACACTCTAGAGTGTTGTCAACCCCCCCTTTTTGGCACACTCTAGTGTGTTGCCACCCTGGCCTGCCCTGGTGTACCTGCATCCCTTGTGCCCCCAGAATCTGCTTATTTCTGGGTTTTATTTTAATGAAGTGGAGCTTCAAGGATTTTGTTGCCCACGTCACGACTTGGCTCGACTTGGCACTTTTGACACAACTTAGAGTTTTGCCATTTTCTTGATCTTGACATGATTTGAGTTGACTTTTCATAAATTGTGACTAGAACTATATAACTGGAACCTGTTAACTTGACAACTTGCTAGTGGCCCGCGGCGGCGCACTTCCTTGTAACATGACATGATAATATGATAACTTGACAACTTGAGCTGCTGAGGCAGGCTTACTTGACTTGCTACGTGACTTGACACCGTGGGTGTGCATCTTGTGCTTGATTAATCTACTGGTCCAGTCTTGCATCATGTCTAGGACGTGAACCTCTGGGTACCACGGCCAGAGGTTCACATGAATTCGGACTAGGTAAATGATTAGTTCACAAAACTAGAACATGGAGATTTCCCGGCTACAGGCAATCCCGTTACCTGGGCGGCCTTGGGAATTGATGCTTGCCGACGAGTAGGGCACAATTCCAGCACACTGTTAGGTGTTGCACCCCTTAATGGTACTTGAGGGTACACTTGTCTCTCGGACAATGTACCCACCTGTACCTAGCTCCTTGCTTGCGTTCTGGGTAGCCTGGATAGTCTGCAGGGCCTGTGGCTGATAGGAACATCTCATTGCATCTTGCTAGTAACTAGGTTGTGACAACCCTAGTTAGTTAATTTATCAAGCCGTAGGACTTGCTTGGTCGTTGTGAAATGGTTGGCGTCTGGTCTTGTCTAGCCTTGTCTTGCTTGCCTAGTCTTGCCTAGGCCTGATCTAGTCCCTGTACCTGGCTCTCATCCCGAGCATGCTTGTCTTTATTTTATTTTTTTAGATAAATGGTCTAGCGCATGCGTTATTCAGGCGAAGGGTCACAACCCCGGTCCTTGTTTGGTTTAAGGGTTGTAACCTGGGAGACCGGAATATTCTCATGTTATGACCAGTTATCGCCCTATTGCATGTATTTCTTTCTTGTACCTTTATTTTCATTCCGACTTGATATGCCGGTTTTAGTTCTTGTGCATGGCCTCCTTTGTGGCACTTGCTTTTTCTGGGGTCTGACCCAGCTGGTTTTGTATGGCCAGGTTTCGGAGCAGCTACCGAGGATCTACCGCAGTTCCGGCCCGATGGTGTCAACTAGAAGAAACCGGGGCCAAGAGTGGGTTTCTATTTTTGTACCGCTCACTCATATGTAAATTAAATATTCTTTTGAGGCGTTTGCCGGCGAGCACCTGTTAGCTCGTATGTACATTTTCTTGATGCTGTAAACATGATGAACAGATCCTAGGGTTGATCATGTATGATGTACTCTTTGCTAGTCCTGACATTTTGTAAGACTAGCTGCTTGATCATCCAATATGTAATATTTGGGACGCCTTGTATTTATATATTTGATGCTCAGACATCTTGTAATCTTAACACTTGCTTGAGATTGAGACAATAGGCTTGCTAATGACCATAGGAGACTGATGGCTTGTAGTTAACCCTCATATTTCTAGACAGCTGTGACCGTATACCGAGGTGTTTTCCATTTCGATATACGTAGCTGGCTGTGTATGCCCCCGCTCTCCAGTATTCTGGTTCTGGGGCGTTACACGGTTTAAGTGGTGGCCCATGCAGGTCTTGAAAATTCAAGAAATGTGAGGGTTACCGGTAGATGTCTCAATCAGTAATCTCCCTTGATCTCTGCTCGTACTCTCTATTCCCTGGGAATCTTGATTCGGTCACTTGCATGCATCCTTGCTCTTTCACTGTCCTTCCTTATCGTTTCCCCCTGTCGTCTTCTTCAGCGGCACTGTTCCCGGACGTGCCGATCAGCCAGGAGAAGCCCAGCATGAACCCCAGCAACAAGAGGAGCAGTCTCAGGACTCTGGAGCGGCCTCTAGAGTTGTACCTTCTGGAGGTCAGGAACCTCGCGTTCATGAAGCTCAGCCCGTTCCGCCTGTGAGACAAGAGGAGGGAGCCTTGGTAGGGCTTATCAGAGATTTGCTTGCAGCCCAGGATCGTCGAGGCGACGCCCTGCACCAGGAAGTTCATGAAGCTCTGAATAGAGGAGGTCACCAAGGGAACCAGGCGGCCAACAGTTTCAAGCGCTTGAACCCTCCGTTCTTCGATGGCAGCGAAGACGCAATCACCGCGGATGCATGGCTTCAGGATACCGAGGTAGTTCTGGAAGCGGCGAGGACTCCAGAGAATGAGAAGGTAGCGGTGGTCCGCCTACAGTTGTTGGATCTTGCCCGCAATTGGTGGGCAGCTCAGGCCATAGGATTGGCAGCGCCAGTCCCTTGGGCAGTATTTAGGAAGAGGTTCCAGACGAAGTACTTCGATGCCGTGGCACGGTACGATTTGCAGACTAGATTCACCAACCTGAAGCAAGGAGGCAGGACGGTCGATGGCTATGCGACCGAGTTTTCGAGGCTGAGTAGGTTTGCCCCCACCTTGGTGGCAACCGAGTATGATCGGGCCCAGCGTTTCCAGCAAGGGCTCCACTTGGAGATTTTGTTAGCAGTTGAGCAGTTCGAGCACCAGACGTTCGACGCCGTGTTGAGGGCAGCCAGGAGGCATGAATACACCTCCCAGAGGATTATGGATAGGACCGGAAGTAGGAAGCGGTCCCACAGCCAGTCGCACCAGTCGTCAGCACCAGCCCCGGCAGCTAGGGGTATTACGATTGGAGCTCCGAGGCGGACGGCCTCAGTAACGTCGGACCGGCATTCGACCCCGACGTTTCCTCAGCAGCAGCAGAAGCAGAAATCTTCTTCCATAGTAGGATGTTCATACTGTGGGAAGCCGGGCCATGTGGTGGCAGAGTGTCGGAGGGCACAGGGATTGTGCCTAGCTTGTGGGGCGACGGACCATAGGATAGGGTCGTGCCCAAATCGAGGGAGTTCATCCTCGTCCAACCTTACTAGTCCTTCAGTTAGGGGACCAGCACCAGTACAGCAGCAGCACCCGAGGCCGATGTTGCCTCAGAATCAAGCTTTTCAGCAGCAGAGTCCCCAGCAGTATGCTCAGGCCCAGGCTCAGATTCAGGCCAGGCAGAGAGGTAATCAGCAGAGAGGACAGGCACCCAGAGGTCAAGTGATGGCAATGACCGCAGCAGAAGAGGTAGCGCCAGGTGAGGTTGTGGCAGGTACAATTCTCGTCAACTCTACCCCAGCATCAGCATTATTTGATTCTGGTGCATCTCATTCATTTATGTCTGCACGATTCGCGACACGGATAGGATTGGAGCCCGAGTCATTATCAGTGAGGCTTAATGTGCTTACTGGTAATGGTCTTGTGGGAGTAGATCGAGTGTTTTCCTCGTGTCGGATCGTGGTTAGCGGTAGGGAGTTCCCCGCTAGATTGGTAGAGTTTCCCCTGGCAGATTATGATGTAGTCCTAGGTATGGACTGGTTGAGAGATCATTATGCCAGGATAGACTGTCACATTGGCAGAGTTATCTTTAGTATCCCCGGAGAGCCAGAGTTTTCATTTTCCAGAGGCGCAGTAGAGCCTTCTTCCCCGGTATTGCGGATGGCAGTAGCAGCAGTGCAGTTGCCCAGGATTGTGGACGAGTTTCCAGATGTCTTCCCAGAGGAGCTTCCAGGTATGCCGCCAGAGAGGGAGATCGAGTTCACCATAGACTTGATTCCCGGAACCGCACCAGTGTCAGAGCGAGTCTACAGGATGGCGCCTTCAGAACTAGAGATTTTGTATAAGATGATTGAAGACTTGAGAACCAAGGGATTCATCCGTGCTAGTGGATCGCCTTGGGGAGCCCCTATGCTTCTTGTGAAGAAGAAAGATGGTACGTCCAGGCTATGTGTTGATTACCGTACCTTGAACTCAGTGACGATCAAGAACAGATACCCTCTCCCGAGGATTGATGACTTGTTCGACCAGCTTAAAGGGGCTTCAGTATTCTCGAAGATATACTTGAGGTCAGGCTACCATCAGATCAGGGTCAGAGAGCAAGACATCCCGAAGACGGCGTTCAGATCAAGGTACGGGCATTGGGAGTTCCTAGTTATGCCCTTTGGAGCAACCAATGCGCCGGCAGTGTTCATGGATCTCATGAACCGTATCTTCATGCCTTACTTGGACCAGTTTGTGATCGTATTTATTGATGACATCCTGGTCTACAGCAAGAGTGAAGCAGAGCACGATCAGCATCTCAGAGTTGTCCTTCAGACACTTAGAGAACATCAGTTGTACGCCAAGTTCAGCAAATGCGAGTTCTGGCTCGATCGCATTTCGTACTTGGGTCATATCATTATCCGCGGAGGAGTGGAAGTGGATCCCCAGAAGATTGTGGCCATTGAGTCGTGGCCAGTTCCTAGATCAGTAGCAGAGGTTCGCAGCTTTCTTGGATTGGCCGGCTATTACCGGCGATTTGTTTCAGATTTTGCTAGAATTTCAGCGCCGATGACCCAGTTGACCAGGAAGGATGTGCCATTTGTTTGGACAGCAGAGTGTCAGGAATCCTTTGAGAAATTGAAGCGAGGTTTGATGACGGCTCCCATTCTCACTCTTCCGGATGGGACCGGTGGATTCACAGTGTATTGTGATGCTTCAGGGAAGGGATTAGGATGTGTTCTGATGCAGCATGGGAAGGTAATTGCTTATGCTTCGCGGCAACTTTGCGATCATGAGAAGAATTACCCAACCCATGATTTGGAGCTAGCAGCAGTTATCTTTGCATTGAAGCTTTGGAGGCACTACTTGTATGGTGATAGAGTTGAGATTTTCACGGATCATAAGAGCCTGAAGTATGTATTTACCCAAAAGGACTTGAATATGCGGCAGAGAAGATGGCTAGAATTATTGGTGGATTATGATGTCAACTTGCGGTATCATCCAGGGAAGGCTAATGTTGTAGCAGACGCCTTGAGCAGACGAGCAGGAGTCTATCTCCTGACAGCGCAACCAGAATTATTGTCAGATCTTCAGAAGATGGGTATTGAAGTAATTCTTCCTTCCAGCGTGGCTTTGATGGCTAGTATTCAAGTTCAGTCCAGCATAGTTGAGAGGATCAAGGCAGTGCAGTCGGCAGACCAGAAGCTTCAGCGGCTCAGAGCAGAATGTGAGGCAGGACGCAGACCAGAGTTGAACATTCATGAGGATGGTACACTTAGATATGGCTCGCGTCTTTGTGTGCCCAGTGGAGATATCAGACAGGAAGTCATGGCAGAAGCTCACAGTTCGCAGTATTCCATTCACCCAGGTGGCACGAAGATGTACAGAGATATCCGTCAGCACTTTTGGTGGAATGGCATGAAGCGAGAGATAGCCCGATTTGTCTTGCGGTGTTTGGTTTGCCAACAGGTTAAAGCTGAACATCAGAGGCCAGCCGGACTACTTCAACCTTTGCCTATCCCAGAATGGAAATGGGAGCATATTACCATGGATTTCGTCACAGGATTGCCGAGATCTCCAGCAGGCAAGGATGCTATTTGGGTTATCGTGGACAGGCTCACCAAGGTTGCGCACTTTCTCCCTTTCAGAGTTGGGCAGTCAACGACGCAACTGGCAGACAGGTACCTCAGACAGATTGTCAGGCTTCATGGAGTGCCAGTCAGCATAGTGTCAGACAGAGATTCGAGATTCACTTCTCACTTTTGGCGTAGTCTTCATCAGAGTTTGGGGACTCGTCTCAAGTTCACTTCAGCATATCATCCGCAGACAGATGGTCAGTCGGAGCGCACGATTCAGACTTTGGAAGATATGCTAAGAGCTTGTATGCTAGACTTCGGTGGTTCGTGGGAGGATCACCTGCACTTGGTGGAGTTCTCGTACAACAACAGCTACCAGGCCAGTATCCGGATGGCACCCTTCGAGGCCTTGTATGGCAGGAAGTGTAGGTCCCCGCTAGCATGGGACGATGTCGGAGAAAGGCAGATGCTCGGTCCGGAGATGATTTCTCAGACTGTCGAGGTAGTCAGGAGAGTCAGAGATCACATCCGAGTTGCGCAAGATCGCCAGCGCCGTTGGGCAGACTTGCATCGGCGTCCCGTAGAGTTTTCTGTAAACGACCATGTGTTCCTTAGGATCTCGCCCAACCGTGGCGTCATTCGCTTTGGCACACGGGGAAAGCTTAGTCCTAGGTATATAGGGCCGTTTAGTATCCTGGAGCGAGTAGGAGATGTGTCCTATCGTCTCGCTCTTCCACCGTCGCTAAGCGAGGTGCATGATGTCTTCCATGTATCTCAATTACGACAGTACATCCCGGACACGAACCATATCCTGGATCATTCGAATTTGGTCGTTGGTACCGACCTTTCGTATGAGGAAAAGCCCGTGTCTATATTGGACCGGAGAGAGAAGATCCTCAAGAACAAGACTATTAATCTAGTCCGTGTTGCTTGGGGTCATCACTCTCTGGGAGAGTCAACGTGGGAGCGTGAGGACGACATCCGATCGCGTTATCCCTATTTGTTTGACTCGTAAGGTATAATGTCTTCCTTGTGCCTTACACCCGTTCCATCCTTGATTGAATGCATGATTGTATGGCTGCCTGCTTAGCGTAACTTGCCTGTGATTAGTCTAGCCTGTCGTGGCAATCTCTAGCTCCTTGATTAAATTCCGAGGACGGAATTCTTTTAAGGTGGGTAGAGTTGTCACCCCCATTTCTCGTATTTCGTATTTTGTGCGTATTTTGATTTTATCATGTATTTTAATTTTCTGTACTTGCAGTATTCCTGGCTTCTCGTATTTTGCTCAGTTTTATTTTGGAGGAGACTTGGCTTGGTTTGACTTGGTTTAGCATGGTTTGGTTCTATTTTGGTTTATTGTTGGACCACCCTAACCTATACTACCCCTCAAGCTCACCCCACCACCACCATTTAATACCATTCCCCTCTCTCTCTCCTCACATTTACTTTCATTTATTTCCCCCACCAAGAAACCCCCTTCTTCCTCCATCCTCCAAACCCTAGTGGAAGAGAGGCAAGTTGCATCTTGCCAAACATGAGAATCCACTTTCATGAGTTCATCACTTAGCTTAGCTCATTGGGAGTAACTTTAGTTCTTTGTATTTTCGGATTTGGGGTTTTGTGGAGCTTGAATCTTGTACTTTACATTTTCGGATTTTACATGTTTTGATGTGTTTTGGCCGATCTTGGGTGGGATTTGATGTGCTCATGTGGTAGAGAATCAAATTTCACCCAAGATGGACCCTTGGAAGTTTGGATTTGGAGCTCGGATGGCCGAGTTGTGATGTTGCTAAGTTTTCGGCCATGGTGTTCTTCCTTGGGAAGAAGATGACTCTGTGGTAGCCGATGGCGCCTATTTCCCCTGCGTAGGTCCGATGGCGCCTACTTTGGCCGCTTGCCCTTGCAAGTGCGCCTCTTGGCCGCACGCTCCTTAGCGCTGCGCGCCTCTTCCAAACAGAACGCTTCATAGCGCCTGTTCTCCTTGACTTGGCCGATGGCGCCTATTCTGTGAACTAGGCGCGGTTGGCCAATGGCGCCTACTTCTCCTTTGATTAGGCGCAGTTGGCCGGCCATCCTCGACTAGGCGCCATCTGTCCCATCAGACTAGGCGCCATCTGTCCCATCAGACTGGGCGCCAAACTGTCCCATCAGTGGTAGGCGCAGTTCATTCTATGGACTAGGCGCAGTTCATTCTATGGACTAGGCGCAGTTCATTCCCCATGACCTAGGCGCACTTGGGCCGGCCTTATTCTAGGCGCACTTCAGTGAGCATGGTAGGCGCACTTTAGGGTGCTGCCTACTAGGCGCCCTCTAGTGCCCTCAACCTAGGCACACTCTAGAGTGTTGTCAACCCCCCCTTTTTGGCACACTCTAGTGTGTTGCCACCCTGGCCTGCCCTGGTGTACCTGCATCCCTTGTGCCTCCAGAATCTGCTTATTTCTGGGTTTTATTTTAATGAATTGGAGCTTCAAGGATTTTGTTGCCCACGTCACGACTTGGCTCGACTTGGCACTTTTGACACAACTTGGAGTTTTGCCATTTTCTTGATCTTGACATGATTTGAGTTGACTTTTCATAAATTGTGACTAGAACTATATAACTGGAACCTGTTAACTTGACAACTTGCTAGTGGCCCGCGGCGGCGCACTTCCTTGTAACATGACATGATAATATGATAACTTGACAACTTGAGCTGCTGAGGCAGGCTTACTTGACTTGCTACGTGACTTGACACCGTGGGTGTGCATCTTGTGCTTGATTAATCTACTGGTCCAGTCTTGCATCATGTCTAGGACGTGAACCTCTGGGTACCACGGCCAGAGGTTCACATGAATTCGGACTAGGTAAATGATTAGTTCACAAAACTAGAACATGGAGATTTCCCGGCTACAGGCAATCCCGTTACCTGGGCGGCCTTGGGAATTGATGCTTGCCGACGAGTAGGGCACAATTCCAGCACACTGTTAGGTGTTGCACCCCTTGATGGTACTTGAGGGTACACTTGTCTCTCGGACAATGTACCCACCTGTACCTAGCTCCTTGCTTGCGTTCTGGGTAGCCTGGATAGTCTGCAGGGCCTGTGGCTGATAGGAACATCTCATTGCATCTTGCTAGTAACTAGGTTGTGACAACCCTAGTTAGTTAATTTATCAAGCCGTAGGACTTGCTTGGTCGTTGTGAAATGGTTGGCGTCTGGTCTTGTCTAGCCTTGTCTTGCTTGCCTAGTCTTGCCTAGGCCTGATCTAGTCCCTGTACCTGGCTTTCATCCCGAGCATGCTTGTCTTTATTTTATTTTTTTAGATAAATGGTCTAGCGCATGCGTTATTCAGGCGAAGGGTCACAACCCCGATCCTTGTTTGGTTTAAGGGTTGTAACCTGGGAGACCGGAATATTCTCATGTTATGACCAGTTATCGCCCTATTGCATGTATTTCTTTCTTGTACCTTTATTTTCATTCCGACTTGATATACCGGTTTTAGTTCTTGTGCATGGCCTCCTTTGTGGCACTTGCTCTTTCTGGGGTCTGACCCAGCTGGTTTTGTATGGCCAGATTTCGGAGCAGCTACCGAGGATCTACCGCAGTTCCAGCCCGATGGTGTCAACTAGAAGAAACCGGGGCCAAGAGTGGGTTTCTATTTTTGTACCGCTCACTCATATGTAAATTAAATATTCTTTTGAGGCGTTTGCCGGCGAGCACCTGTTAGCTCGTATGTACATTTTTTTGATGCTGTAAACATGATGAACAGATCCTAGGGTTGATCATGTATGATGTACTCTTTGCTAGTCCTGACATTTTGTAAGACTAGCTGCTTGATCATCCAATATGTAATATTTGGGACGCCTTGTATTTATATATTTGATGCTCAGACATCTTGTAATCTTAACACTTGCTTGAGATTGAGACAATAGGCTTGCTAATGACCATAGGAGACTGATGGCTTGTAGTTAACCCTCATATTTCTAGACAGCCGTGACCGTATACCGAGGTGTTTTCCATTTCGATATACGTAGCTGGCTGTGTATGCCCCCGCTCTCCAGTATTCTGGTTCTGGGGCGTTACAATGTTAGATATAAGTGAACTAGGTGATGTAGAGTACAATATAGGGAACTGTGAATGGACTGAAAGTTGCACATGAGAAGGTTCAATGAAGGGCCCATAAATGGGTTCACATGATAAGTTAGTAAGAATCCACATCACTATACATACTCCCCCGTCTCAGGAGTGTGTCTGGCTCCTATTTAGAACAGCACAGGTCACAACATGTCCAGAATAGCAAAACAGAGCTCTACAATGTATATCGGTATCGGACTATTCCTACGAGTATTGGTATCGGCGATATCAATACTCGTGTGAATAGGAGATTGCAATATAAGTCTAAGCTATCTAGCTAACATGTATACTTGCATTTACATTATATCATAACTTGTATCTAGTTACCTTGCTAATCATGTATATACTCTTAACATATATGTGAAGACACTATACTAACATGTATTTAAATCAAGGTTCAAAGTATCGGTATCGGAATCGGTATCGGACTATATATTCCTACGAGTATTGGCATCGGCGATATCAATACTCGTGTGAATAGGAGATTGCAATATAAGTCTAAGCTATCTAGCTAACATGTATACTTGCATTTACATTGTATCATAACTTGTATCTAGTTACCTTGCTAATCATGTATATACTCTTAACATATATGTGAAGACACTATACTAACATGTATTTAAATCAAGGTTCAAAGTATCGGTATCGGAATCGGTATTGGACTATATATTCCTACGAGTATTGGCATCGGCGATATCAATACTCGTGTGAATAGGAGATTGCAATATAAGTCTAAGCTATCTAGCTAACATGTATACTTGCATTTATATTGTATCATAACTTGTATCTAGTTACCTTGCTAATCATGTATATACTCTTAACATATATGTGAAGATACTATACTAACATGTATTTAAATCAAGGTTCAAAGTATCGGTATCGGAATCGGTATCGGACTATATATTCCTACGAGTATTGGCATCGGCGATATCAATACTCGTGTGAATAGGAGATTGCAATATAAGTCTAAGCTATCTAGCTAACATGTATACTTGCATTTACATTGTATCATAACTTGTATCTAGTTACCTTGCAATATAAGTCTAAGCAATCTAGTATTGGTATCGGCGATATCGGTAGTATCGGCGGTATCGGATCGAAGTATCGGATTTTTTTGGTATTGGAAAACAAATAATTATTAATAAATTATTTACATTTAAAAACATATAATTTATACATTTAGGCATAATTTTAAGTGTTTTAAGTATTATTTCTTAGTAGTTTTAAAATTAAATGAAATTAAATTAAATGAAATAGTATTATTTCTTAGGATCGGGACATGCCAAACCGTATCCGTATCGGGGAATGCAACCCATTCCCCACCCCCCCGACCCCCCTGCCCCCATTCAACACCCCCCCCGACCCCCCTGCCCTCTCCATTACCCATCCCCCCCGACCCCCCTGCCCCCATTCCCCACCCCCCCGACCCCCCTGCCCTCTCCACCCCCCACCCCCCGCCCCCCCGACCCCCCTGCCCCCATTCCCGACCCCCCCCCCCGACCCCCCTGCCCCCATTCAACACCCCCCCCGACCCCCCTGCCCTCTCCACCCCCCACCCCCCGACCCCCCTGCCCCCATTCCCCACCCCCCCGACCCTCCGACCCTCATTCCCCACCCCCCCCACCCCCTGCCCCCATTCCCCACACCCCCCCGACCCCCTGACCCCATTCACCACCCCCCCGCCCTCTCCACCCCCCGCGAAGCCGACCCCCCCCCCCCCCCACTCCCCCCCCGGCCCCAAAACCCAAAATTAGAGAGAGAGAGAGAGATACTTGGTAGAGAGAGAGAGAGCCGCGAGAGAGAGAGAGAGCCGCGAGAGAGAGAGAGAGAGCCGCGAGAGAGAGAGAGAGTTTTGGGGGGAATGAAAAATTCCCCCCCGTCGGTTCAATTTAAGTTAGGGCACAGAACCTAGCGACGGAATAGCGACGGAATAAATTAGTCGCTAAACCGTCGCCAATTAAAAGGTGTTTTCCGAAGGATATATCCGTCGCCAGTTAGTCGCTAAAGTTTCCGCCAATGTTTTAAAGATTTTGCCGCCAACATTTGCGACGAATAAGCGACGAAAAAGAATCCGTCGCTAACGTTCGTCGACTTAGCGACGGAAACCCGACAAATTTTTATATTTAAAATTGGAAAAAATTATGTTATGTTGTCTGTCGCTAATCCGTCGCTAAGATGTCGGAAACTGGTCGCTATTAGCGACGGAATCCGTCCGTCGCTAAACTTTCGTCGGTAAAGTGGGGTATTTTAGTAGTGCATGTGATATCCTGTGCAATAACATAACCTGTTTAGATCCTTGTGTATTGATTGGGGATACGGGGGAGTGCTAGTAGTCGTGTGAACAATTCCATTGTAGTGTAGATTCCTGTGCAACCTCGATATCCTGTACAAATCTGTCATGTTCACATGTGCTATCTCGTACTCTGACTCACTAGCCACTGTTAGTTTTCTATTTATAGTAGATATTTCTGTTACAGTTTTCTCTCTTATTTACATACTGTATTTCTTCAGATCCTGTATTTTGCTCTACTGCATGTTTATATTTTCTAACCTGCTATGATCTGTTGAGATGTACTGTACTCGCTCCTGTCCTGACTGAACCTGTTGAAATATTACAGAGGACGAGGAGGAGGCCTGCCTGGATACTTTCTACGGGGCAGCCTTAGAGGACACCTGTGAGCTGGACTCCCAGGAGGATCCAACAGTAGCTATGGACCTTCCCCCGACTGCCTAGACTAGATTAGTTAGGTTGTCTTACTTTTGCAGTCTTGAGACATGTTCTAGTTAGACTCTTTATTTGGAGATCAGTTGTATATATTCTTTTATCTGAGACCTTGTATTGCTGGGATTATCTTAGACTGCTGTTATCTATTTCATTTTCTTGAGTTCTATTTTATATCGTGCTATCTCTTCCTTAGTTGTGATTGAGCTTTCTACAACTATGTTACCCCATTCGGGGAGTATAAACTGTTTAGATATATATTGTTAGATGTATATATGTTGACCTAGGACAGCGCTCTACCGCCGACACTGCGGCGTAGGCTGGGCGTTGTTACGTTCTCGTACCCTCACAGTGGGTGCGGGTCGTGACACGTTTTTAGTGGTGGCCCATACAGGTCTAGACTAGAAGTGTAGTGGTGCTCGAACTAGAGTATCACTGCAGCCTGCTATAGGATATAGGACATTAATTTTAAGATACTCAATCACTTTAGGAAAATTTTCTTTTATTGCCATCTAAATCCTTTTGTCAGCTGATCCTTTGAATTATAATTGTCCGCCTTTGTTATTTCACTTCTTTCTCAGAAATTGATACTTTTGTTTGTCTATCTTCAGGATGGTAGAGACTCGATCGCAGCGTACCGTCCATGAGGATGCTATAGAGGGGACTGCTACCTCTCAGCCAGCACGGCGAGGCCAGGAGACTGTAGCTCTTGTCACCTCAACTCGTGTTGAGACCTCGGCAGCCGCAGCAGGGGGTATGCATCCACCGACTGGGAGGCAGGACCCGGTCATTCCAGAGGATCTTTTCCAGCCGCCACCGCCTCCAGGACATGTGGACGCAGCTCAGATGTTCGCATATTTCTAAAAGTTCATGGACCGACAGCAGGCTCGGCAGGACAGAGGCATAGAGTTGGCCGTCACGACAGCCGCAGCTCGACCAGTGGTGCAGCAACAAAGGACATCGGGGAACGAGCAGTTTCAGAAGATGAGCCCCAGGGACTTCATGGGGACAGAGGGGATCCTATATGCCGACGAGTGGATCGAGCATATGGAGGAGATCTTCCGCTTGGCCAGGATTCCAGCAGACCTTCAGATCGAGGTCGCAGCTAGCCGGATGCGAGATCTTGCTCGCACCTGGTACCAGTCGGACCCCAAGGTGGGGGTACCAGGGCAGACTTGGGAGCAGTTCAGGGGCTTCTTCAAGAAGAAGTTCTTCCCAGATTCAGCAGTCAGAGCCTTGGAGACGCAGTTTGAGAGCTTGGTCCAGGGGAGCCTCTCAGTAGAGGAGTATACGGGAGAGTTTGGCCGTCTCAGCAGGTTTGTTGAGGGGTTGAGCGAGACGGCGAAGGCCCAGAGGTTCCGGAAGGGTCTGGTCAAGGAGGTCAAGTCCCTGACCAAGGGGAACAGAGATGTTACGTTTGAGGAGATCTTGACGGGAGCCCTGTTAGCTGAGGATGATCTTGAGCTTAGGCTCAAGAGAGGAAGAGACCCAGTCGGAGGCAGCAGCAGCGGGGGCCAGGCCAAGAGGCCTCACTTTTAGTTTCAGCAGCCCAGGCAGTTTCAGCCGCAGCCGATTCAACAGAGGCCGGCTCACCAGCAGCAGTTTCAGCATCAGGCACCCAGGCAGACAGTCAGTTGCACCTTCTGCAAGAAGCCAGGGCATAGATGGAATGAGTGCAGAAAGAGGCTTGGGAAGTGCCTTTTTTTGCGGAGCAACAGATCACCAGATGAGGGATTGTCCTAGGTCTGTGGGACGAGCAGCTCAGGGAGGTGGAGCCAGAGCTCCAGCAGGTCAGCAGCGGGGACCAGCCCTGCCGACTCAGCAGCAGAGGTTTGTCCAGCACCAGCAGCAGGCCAGGGGAGGCCACCAGGGGCGAGCTTTCGCCATGGCAGCATGAGAGGCTGAGGTGACAGGAGAGCTGATAGCAGGTGCGATTCTTCTCGACTCCAGTCCAGCATTTGTATTGTTTGATTCTGGTGCATCGCATAGCTTCATTTTAGTATCTTTTGCGATTAGGTACGGTATCATAGCTGAATCGTTGCCTAGGACTTACAAGATCACGACCGAGGGTGGTATTATCCTCGTGAGTGATGTTTGTAAGGGTCGGAGAGTAGTTTTGGGAGGCCGTGAGTTGGAGGTGAGCCTGCTCGTAATGCCATTGCCGAACTACAATATAGTACTAGGCATGGATTGGTTGAGCAGGCACCACGCCAGCATTAATTGCAGAGGGGGTAGAGTTCTCTTCAGAGCACCGGGGGAGCCAGAGTTCGAGTACTCCAGACGTCAGGCAGAGCAGAGCAGCGGAGTCTTCTGTGGAGTCTCGGTCGAGGAGAAGACGATTCCACACCCCTTGATAGCAGAGTATATGGATGTTTTCCCAGAGGAGTTACCGGAACTGCCACCAGACAGGGACATAGAGTTCTCGATAGACTTGGTTCCAGGAGCGGAACCCATCTCTCAGCATGTCTATCGGGTGAACAACAGCGAGCTGGTGAAGCTGAAGAAGCAAGTGGATGAGCTACATGACAAGGGCTTCATCCGCTCGAGTTCGTCGCCATGGGGTGCATCAGTGTTGTTCGTGCCGAAGAAGGATGGGTCAGTACGCATGTGTATTTACTATAGGGCACTCAACAACCTCACGATCAAGAACAAATACCTACTGCCGCGGATCGACGATCTATTTGACCAGTTGAGCGGAGCTCGAGTATTTTCCAAGATTAATCTGAGGTCGGGATATCACCAGGTGAAGGTGAAGGGGGAGGATATTTCCAAGACCGCTTTCAGGACGCGGTATGGACAGTTCGAGTTTTTGGTTATGCCGTTTGGGCTAACCAATGCACCAGCAGTGTTTATGAACCTTATGAACAAGGTGTTCCATCAGTATCTGGATCAGTTTGTGGTAGTGTTCATAGATGATATTTTGGTATATTCCAAGACTGAGGAGGAGCACGAGGAGCATCTTAGGATCGTGCTGGAGACTCTCAAGAAGGAGCAGCTTTACGGGAAGCTCTCCAAGTGTGAGTTCTTCTTGGATCGGGTGGATTTCTTGGGGCATGTGGTGACTGGAGATGGTATCTCAGTTGACCCCAAGAAGATTGTGGCAGTTGAGGCATGGACAGCGCCGACTTCAGTTGCAGAGATCAGGAGCTTCCTGGGGCTGGCAGGATATTATCGGAGATTTGTGCAGGATTTCTCCCGGGTTGCAGAGCCGTTGACACGGTTGACCCGGAAGGATGCTGAGTATGTTTGGTCAGAGGAGCGTCAGGCAGCTTTTGATGAGTTGAAGAAGCGGCTGACGACAGCTCCGACTCTGACTTTGCCTTCAGGATCAGGTGGTTTTACTATTTATAGTGATGCTTCAGGGAAGGGGCTGGGTTGTGTGTTGCAGCAGCACGGGAAGGTGATTGCCTATGCTTCCAGGCAATTGCGTCCCCATGAGAAGAACTACCCTACCCACGACCTGGAGCTGGCAGCAGTAATTTTTGCATTGAAGCTGTGAAAGCATTATCTATATGGTGAGAGGGTGGAGATCTTCATATATCACAAGAGCCTTAAGTATGTGTTCACTCAGAAGGAGTTGAACATGAGACAGCGCAGATGGTTGGAGTTGATGAAGGACTTTGACATTGCACTACAGTATCATCCAGGGAAGGCCAATGTGGTTGCCGATGCCTTGAGTAGGTATCCGACAGCCATGCGTTTGACCATAGATCGGCATTTGCTTGCCGACTTGGAGAGCCTTGGGATTGAGGTGATCGTGTCGGGAGTGTAGATGCATCTATGGGGGATGCAGATTCAGTCAGACTTGGTGGACAGGATTAAGACGGCCCAGTTCGAGGATGTGGCTTTGCAGAGTATCAGAGAGCAGATCAGTATAGGAGTGGGGGATCCTGAGTTTTCACTTGCAGAGGATGGTGCCCTGAGGCACGGTGCCAGGTTATGTGTGCCTAGCGGGGAGCTCAGAGAGCAGATTATGCAGGAGGCCCACAGATCTCAGTACTCTATACACCCGGGTGCCAACAAGATGTACCGAGATCTACGGGAGCATGTATGGTGGTCAGGAATGAAGCGGGAGGTGTCCCACTTCGTGGCTAGATGCTTGGTCTGTCAGCAGGTCAAGGCAGAGAGACAGAGGCCCGGTGGATTGTTGCAGCCGCTGCCCATTCCCGAGTGGAAATGGGAGCATATCACGATGGACTTCGTTTCAGGATTGCCGCATACTCCAGGAGGGAAAGACGCGATTTGGGTCATCGTTGATAGGTTGACCAAATCGGCCCACTTCTTTCCATTCAAGGTGGGTACGTCTACAGAGAGGCTGGCGGAGATGTATATGCGGCAGATAGTCAGGATCCACGGAGTTCCGGTCAGCATCGTCTCAGATCGGGATAGCCATTTTACTTTCCATTTCTGGAGGAGTCTGCAGACCAGCTTGGGCACTCAGCTCAAGTTTAGTACTGCATACCACCCCCAGACGGACGGACAGTCAGAGCGGACTATTCAGACCCTTGAGGATATGCTGCGGACGTGCGTCCTGGACTTTGGAGGTTCCTGGGAGGATCATCTTCATTTGGTGGAGTTTACCTATAATAATAGTTTCTAGGCCAGCATCGAGATGTCACCTTTCGAGGCTCTGTACGGGCGTAGGTACCGTACACCCTTATCCTGGGATGATGTTGGTGAGCGAGCTTTGCTGGGGCCGGAGATGATTGTGGATGCGGCCGAGAAGGTGAAGCTCATCAGGGACAGACTTCGCGTGGCGCAGGACAGACATCGGCACTGGGCCGACAGCCACCGGAGGCCCTTGGAGTTTGAGGTACAGATTAGAGTAGGATTAGATTTAGGGTGTTTCTTTGTGATTTTTTTGATCATGTTTGTTATTTATATTAATTGAGACCTTGCTTGTGATTAGGTCGGAGACCAGGTTTCTTGAGGATATCTCCGACTCGTGGTACGATACGTTTTGGTGGAGGCGGGAAGCTTAGCCTGCGCTTCATCGGCCCTTTCGTTATCAGCGGGAGAGTCGGTGACGTGGCTTACAGGCTAGACTTGCCGCCTGCACTTGTGGGGGTCCACAACATATTCCATGTATCACAGTTGAGACGGTACGTGGCTGACCCTAGCCATGTGCTCGATCATTCGGAGATTGAGGTGGGGCCTTCTCTCAGCTATCCAGAGCAGCCAGTAGAGATTCTGGATCGACGGAAGAAGGTCCTGAGGAACCAGGTGATACCCTTGGTACGTGTCGCATGGAGGCATCATTCTCCAGGAGAGTCTACCTGAGAGCGGGAGGATGAGATGCGCGAGCGGTACCCCTATCTTTTTGGACCGTGAGGTATGCTTTCTATCCTTCTCATCAGTTGTATTTCGCCTTTCAATTTCGAGGACGAAATTCTTTTAAGGAGGGTAGATTTGTCACTACCACATTTCTAGTTTGAGGGTAAATTTATCATTTTTGGGATAATTTAAAATTTTTAGTATTAATTAGAATTTATGGGAATTTTTAGGAATTATTTTGGATTTATTTGGACTAGTTTGATTTTTGACTAGTTTTGACTCATGTAGACCAACCTAGGAGCTAACCCTAGTTAGTTGAGCTTGGTTAGGTCAAGTGACTCTAGTCTAACCTAGTATGACTTAAGTTAGTAGTTATTGATTCATTAGAAATTTAATTAGGAATTTAGGAATCAAGTGTTTTGATAAATGGCTTGTGGTTTCACAAGTCATTTTGTGACTAAACTTGATAGGACTAGCTATCTTGGCCCAAAGCCCAATATTTTGGCAAAACCCAAACCCCAACTATAGTGGCCGGCCACTCCCTCTACCTAGGGATTCCCACCATATAAAACCCCTCCCAAATCTAGGGTTGCCTCTTTTCTTTAGGAAGAGCCCTATTTCAAGGAGGTGAGTTCTTATCTAAATAAATTCATCATAAATCCATTATAGGTCCTAAAATCCCCAAATTAGTTGTATTAGTTTCTAATACTGTTCTATTTGCTGTTATGGGTGATTTGGTTCAGTTTGGAGTTGTTTAGAATTGATTGGGATATCAAGCAAGGAGCTAGCAAGGAGACTTTTCCATTAAAAGTTCAACAAGAGATATCTTCATCAAATCTCAATGAAATTTCATTTAGTCTTCATGTATAGGGAGCCCTAAGAGTCCCCCTAAGGTCTGGATAGGTTTCGTGTCCAGTGTCGAAGGATTCGTGTCCATTCTGGACACGTATCAGTACACTAGACATGGTGTTCGACAGAATGCCACAAAGGGCATGTCGATCCAGTTTGCCCATTATTTTTGAATAGGAAATAGATTTTTGATCTAGCTTAGGGTTTCCTGTCCTTGTGTTGTAGTTTTTGTGTCGTCCTGTGTCGTTTTGATGGTGTGGACACGCGCGCGCACACACGCGTGCGCGGCTACAGGAATGCCCTGCCTATCGGGCTCTTTCCTGGACACGACACGAACGTGCTGGACACAAAATTTTGTGGGAGCCTCGGGACACCCACTGACACGCCATGTGTCAAGTTTCGTGGGCCCACGTGGCGTATCGAGTGAGGAATCCTCGACGCACGGGTTTCTCACTGTTCTGTGCAGTGTGGTTTTGGGCCACTGACACGGGTCTTGTGTCCGACCCTGACACTTCATGGACACAGGCCAGTGGGCCCATGAGGTAGCCCTATAGGTGGGCTACCCATGTGTGTCACCACGAGATCCCTTCGTGTCTTGTGTCGTGCACACGAACAAGTGCACGTGTGCACGAGACAGTGCACTGTCAGTGCACTGTATGTGTATCACTTTGTGATTTCTTGCTATGGACACGCCGTGTCAGGCTATGGGTGACACGAGATGATGTGTGGGATTGTGCACGAGGGTTGTATTCATTTTTCTAATCATTAGATTCATGATTAATTGATTTTTGCTATTTCAATTTCCCATTAAACCATGTTCTGATACTGTGGCATTGTTCTACCTGTCTTTCCAATTTCTAAAATGAGATGGGTTGATGATTTTAATCCCTGGAGTGATGTTTAATACTTAGTTTTTGATTCTAAACATGTCTCCTATATACATTGTCTTGCCATGATCAAGGTTGGTGTTGGATTGATGAGTGTGGGCTGTTAAATGAGTAGATGTTTCATAATATATATTGAACTGATTTTTATTGTTAAAGGTTCTTCAAAGCTGAACAGGGGTTTACCTGTCCTTGGTTTCATTATATGTTAGTTATCAAATCTGCACAGGGGTGGGAAATCTCAGTTTTGAATGTTAGTTAAGGACCTGAGATTTATTGAGTATTGTACTGGTTGGGTTTTCTTCAAAAACCGAGATTTAGAGAACATGAATTGATTTCCTATCCTTTCTTTCTAACTGAGATTTGTTCTCAAAATCTGAGATTACATAAACCTGAGTATAGGTAAAGTTCACATTTGTTTTGAGATATAAACCTGAGATTAATAACTGTTTTGGTATTCTTCAAAAACTGAGAATAGGAAGGAGGGGGAAGAACTGTCATTTTGATTTTCTGAGTTTATAATATGGAAATCGGTGGGTGACACTGCCCCTTTGCAGTCCAGTTTGTATTGAACACTACACACTATTCTTCATTGTCTTGTATTTTCCTGCTAACACATGTGACACACCCCCTTCCTGTTATTTTCTGCCTACACACATGTACACAACACACATCCACTATTTCCTGTTACAGCCTCACTCACCCTACTCCCATTCATCATTGTCACACATGGTACTGTTTTGCACTCTCACTTATTATGACACACACACACAGTCTTCTCTTTCCCTGTTATTAACATTCCTGCACACCCATGTATACACACACACACCACAGCCCACACACACATGTTTTATTATGCCTATCTATGTTAATGTGTATATAATGTTAGTGTGGATTAATGTATAAGTTGTAGGGTGTGGGTTGTAGATAGTGTTGATCTAGTGTTGTATGGTTATCATAGGCATGTATTAGATATATGCTCTATGTATAGGTTGTATGTGTATAGGTATAAGCCTTTACTCATGTATACATGAATCTCTTGATTGATAGCTAATGTGAGGTATTTTTATGTGTGATTGTTGTTGGCTTGTATAGCCTAGGAATGGTGTGTGTTGTCTAGAATAGATTGTTAGACTTAGTATAGCCTAGTTTAGACTCAACTAGACTTGGTTGACCTAGTTTGACTTCTAGGGTTGACCAAAGTTGACCAAGAGTTGACTTTGGCCTAGATTGACCTAGAATCATGTAGAATGCATAGTAGGACCCCATTTTACTATTCTGGACTTGTTGTGACTTGTGCTGTTCTGATTAGGAGCCAGACACCACTCTTTGGACGGTACTTTTCATATTGGACACTCAGATACAGGCGAGTACGTTCTCTGATCATTTCATATCCTGCTTAGAATTATATTCCTGCTTTAGATTACTATACTTGATGCTGTCACAACATTATCACGGATTAGTACTATATGGATCTTCTCATGCGATGTTATCCCCCTCGGGAGCATCGGGTACATTGTGTCATGTGCGTTTCACTTTCATCGTGTACTCCTGTGCTTTCATTACATGTGCACTCCTGTGAATCTTGTACTCTCATGTTCACGGAGCCCCCATGTATACTATCATGTGCACCCTATATGGGCCCCCATGTGATATCCTGTGCAATAACATAACCTGTTTAGATCCTTGTGTATTGATTGGGGATACGGGGGAGTGCTAGTAGTCGTGTGAACAATTCCATTGTAGTGTAGATTCCTGTGCAACCTCGATATCCTGTGCAAATATGTCCTGTTCACATGTGCTATCTCGTACTCTGACTCACTAGCCACTGTTAGTTTTCTATTTATAGTAGATATTTCTGTTATAGTTTTCTCTCTTGTTTACATACTGTATTTCTTCAGATCCTGTATTTTGCTCTACTGCATGTTTATATTTTCTAACCTGCTATGATCTGTTGAGTTGTACTGTACTCGCTCCTGTCCTGACTGGACCTGTTGAAATATTACAGAGGACGAGGAGGAGGCCTGCCTGGACACTTTCTACGGGGCAGCCTTAGAGGACACCTGTGAGCTGGACTCCCAGGAGGATCCAGCAGTAGCTGAGGACCTTCCCCCGACTGCCTAGACTAGATTAGTTAGGTTGTCTTACTTTTGCAGTCTTGAGACATGTTCTAGTTAGACTCTTTATTTGGAGATCAGTTGTATATATTCTTTTATCTGAGACCTTGTATTGCTGGGATTATCTTAGACTGCTGTTATCTATTTCATTTCCTTGAGTTCTATTTCATATCGTGCTATCTCTTCCTTAGTTGTGATTGAGCTTTCTACTACTATGTTACCCCATTCGGGGAGTATAAACTGTTTAGATATATATTGTTAGATGTATGTTGACCTAGGACAGCGCTCTACCGCCGACACTGCGGCGTAGGCTGGGCGTTGTTACGTTCTCGTACCCTCACAGTGGGTGCGGGTCGTGACAGCAGGGGCACAGGACGCATGGGTCCAAGTGCGCGGGGAGCCAACTGCGCAGGAGTGAGCTGCGCAGGGGTCAAGTGCGCAGAGGTCAAGTGCGCGGGGACAGATGGCGCATGAGCAGACTACGCATGAGCAGACTGCGCATGGATGGATGGCGCATGAGCAGACTGCGCATGGATCCAAGCGCGCAGGGATCAGGTTGCGCTAAGGCGAACTGCGCCGGGGCGGATTACGCCAGGGCGGATTGCGCCAGCACCAAGAGGCGCTGGGCTGGTCCCCTAACCGAGGGACTAGATACTATCGAGGCTGAGTCAACTCTGAATGGACAGGACCCCACCCTATGGTCCGGTGCTCCATATAATAAACACAATCCCAACGCCTTGCGACACTCCGCTACCACGTGTCCAGACTTCCCACAATAAGAACAGCCCATGGCGGAAGACTGCGCTTGCTTCTGTTTCTGCTGAGGGTACGTCAGGGTTGAGTGCTGGTCCGACGTTACTGAAGCTGCTCGCCTCGGAGCTCCAATAGTTAAAGTCCTAGCTGTTGGGGGTGGTGCCGAAGACTGGTTCTGTCACGCCCCAGAACCAGAATACTGGAGAGCGGGGGCAGACATAGCCAGCTACGTATAACGGAATGGAATCCACACCGCTATACGGTCACTGCTGTCTAGATATGTGAGGGTTTCACTACAATCCTTCAGTCTCTTAAGGTCATAAAATAGCCTATTGTCTCAATCTCAACCAACTAATAATAATCACAAGATATCAGATCACCAAATATACAATTGTAAGGCGTCCCAAACATTACATATCTAGATGATCATGAAGCTAGTCGTACAAAATGTAAGGACTAGCAAGAGTTTAAGTCATACATGATCAACCTCGAGTTGCCAATCATGCTTACAGCCCGTAGGCAGACAATAAATAAAGTTGCAACGAGCTAACACTTGTTCGGTGGCTAAACGCCTCAAAAGAATAATTTTACAATAGAGTGGGAGAGCAAAAATAAATCCACTCGTTGCCCTGTTACGCCTGGTGACCACCATCGGGCTGAAAAGCAGGGAGATCCTTTGGTGCTGCTCCGGTATCTGGCCATACAAAACCAGCTGGGTCAGACCCCAGAAAGAGCAAGTGCCACAAAGGAGGCTTTACTTAAGAACTAAAACCAGCAATTAGCACAAGAGTAAAATTACATAATAAAAGGCAGTAGTTTAAGAAAAAGCATGATGGGTAATTATAAAAGACAATCTTGTATAGAATCACTAAAAGACAGGACATATGGAAAGAAAGCATGACAGGATGATATACGATGAGATAACCATGGGACTATTCAGATAGCCAGGTTACAACCCGTAAACCAAACAAGGACCGGGGTTGTAACCCTTCGTCTGAACGGAACTTGGTTTCTCTCACCATTTATCGGCAAGATAAATATAAGAATCAGGTCAAGTAACATTCTGGAGTGACAATCATTATAGTAACAATCTGGAGTGACAATCATTCAATCATTCCGGTACAATCTTACAATTAATCAATTCAAGACAATACTATACTGGACTAGACTCCATCCAAGCAATCACGACCAATCATTGCCTACGGCTTTCTACATTAACTAACTAGGGTTATCACAATCCTAATTACTAGCAAGATGCAATGAGATGCTCCAAGTAGTCACAGGCCCTGCAGCTATCCAGGTTATCCAGGCAATCATTATAGTGACAATCTAGAGAGTACAGTACATTAGAGAGACAATAGAGTTCAATCATTAAAGTGACAATCAAGAGTGCCCCACATGACAGTGGGCTGGAAATGTGCCCTACTCGTCGGCAGGCTACAAGTCCAAACATTTGCGGCCGGGATAACGGGATCGCCTGTAACTGGGGAACATCTCTTCATATCTAGTGAATTATACTAGTCATTAACCTTAGTCCATTTCAGTAGGTACTCCTGACCGTGGTACTCAGGAGTCCCTTCCTAGACATGATGCAAGATAGGACTGGATTATTTGTACAAGCATAATCGCCCACGGTGTCTGGATTAATTATACAAGTCATGTCACGTCAGGTAGCCGTCGCAACAGCTGCTCAAGATAATTATGCCAGGTTTATCATGTCAAGTGTTCTTGTTAGGAGTGCGCCACGTTGGGCCACTATCAGGTCATGTCAGGTTTTCTTGTCAAAAGTGCACCACTACGGGTCACTATCGTGTCATGCTCAGGTTTCATTTCCAAACATATTAAACAAATCCATGATTATCAAGTTCATGACAAAAGGCGTAAGGATATAAAATGGACGTAAAATATCTAATAAAATATCAATATCCAGGGCTATAGAAGAGCCATGCGGCTAAAGCATATGCGGTCAGGAAAGGGTAGGCTCATGCGGCTAGAAGAGAACAGCCCATGCGACTGAATCAGTGGTTCCATGCGGCCAAGGGTTTGGGTTCAACATGGAGCAGGCGCGCGACTTCATGCGGCTAGAAGAAAGCCCAAGGCGTATGCGGCTCAGGGTTGCTGGAAGTCCATGCGGCCAGGAAGGACTGGGACTCATGCGGCTGGCTAACACTCAGGTATATACGACCGGGCAAGTGGAGTTCTATGCGGCTCGATGTGGTGGGCGCATGTGCGACTGCAAGGACAAGGGGCGCATGCGGCTGAAAGGAAACCGAGCCTATGCGGCCAGGAGCATTGGAGTCTATGCGGCTCAGAAGGGAAGAGTGCTCATGCGGCTAGGTCAATACAGGCTCATGCGGCCGGAACTGCACGCTCATGCGGCTCAAGGATCAGGGCCTATGCGGTCCACAAGTGCTAGAGTTCATGCGGCTCAAGGAGATGGGCACATATGCGGCCGATGGGGAATGAGCCCATGCGGCTCAGGAAATTCAGAACTTATGCGGCTGGGAATTAGGGCGAGTCATGCGGCTAAGTGAGTCCGACTCTCATGCGGCTCAAGAACTTCCAGTCATGCGGCTGGATAGAACACTTGCCGCATGAATATTCATACGGTCAAGTCAAGCACTGTTCATCTTCTCCAAAATTTCAGAGAAGAAGAACACCATGAGAGCCAAGTCCTCAAGCTCCATAACTCCATCATCCGGAGCCTAAATTCGAACTTTCTTAGGTCAAAATGGGGTAGAACGAGATCTCTACAACATGGAACCATCAAAACATAGAGATAACAAGATTAAGTAGATCAAAAACCCAAGAAATCTGAAAATGAAATAAACTTAGATCTACAAGAATCTAGCCATGGAAATTAAAAATGTCAAGTATTAAAGCTAGTCAAAATGCTGTAAGGAAGAGAATGAAGCAATAAAATTTGGAGTTCCTCCATGAATCAAGTTGCACTTGCCTAGACCTCTCTCTCCTTACTCTGGTAGGTAAGGAAGTAAATGAGGAAGAAGAAAAAAGAGTAATGAAGAGAGAGAAAGAAGAAATGGCAATAAATACAAATGGTGGTGGTAGGTAGGGGGTTCACCTTGGGTTCATCATGAACCCAATCAAAACCAAGCCAAGCCGAACCAACCAACCCGAACCAGGAATAAACCAAGCCAAGAAGGAAATCATGCAATACAAGAATAAAATACGTACACGTATTCCAAGAAATACGTAATACGAACCACAGGCATTACAGGTTCATTTGACTATGGGACCGCTTCCGACCTCCGGTCCTGTCCACTATTCTCTGGGAGATATACTCGTGCCTCCTCACTGCTCGTAACACCGCATTATAGGTCTGATGCTCGAACTGTTCTACTGCCAATATAATCTCCAGTTGAAGTCCCTGTTGAAACCTCTGTGCTCTGTCAAACTCGGTTGCCACCAAGGTGGGAGCAAACCGACTGAGTCTGGAAAACTCGGCCGCATAACCGTCGACCGTCATCCCCATCTGCTTAAGATTACTGAACTTGGTCTGCAAGTCATATCAAGCCACTGCATCATAATACTTGGTCTGGAACTTCTCGCTGAACACTGCCCAGGAGACAGGTGTTGCCAATCCCACTGCTTGTGTGGCCCACCAACTGCGGGCTAGATCCAATAACTGTAGGCACACCACAGCCACCTTCTCATCTTCTGGAGTCTTCGCGGCTTCGAGAATCACCTCTGTATCCTGTAGCCAAGCATCGACAGCAATGACATCCTCGCTGCCATCGAAGAATAGAGGGTTCAGACGCTTGAAACTGTTGACCGCACTGTTCCCTCGGGGACCACTTCTATTCAGAGCATCTTGTACTACTTGGTGCAGGGCATCTCCCCGACGATCTTGGGAAGCAAGCAAATCACGGATGAGTCCTACCAAGCCTCCATCCTCTGACCCTGCTGGCTGGACGGACTGAACTGGCGGTACTGGTTCTCCAGGAGGCACGGCTCGGGAGACTGCTGCTGAGGACTGAGCTCCTTCTGGCTGATCAACAGGAACGATGTCACTGAAGCAAATGACATCAGGGATATTAAGGAAGGACCAGGATAGATCAATGATACAAGCATGATATCAAGTCAGGAATTCAAGGAGATATGAAGATACGAGTGGAGATCAAAGGAGAGTACAGATTGAGACATCTATTCGGTAAACCCTCACATATCTTGATTTACAAGACCTGCATGGGCCACCACTTAAACCATGTCACGCCCCAGAACCAGAATACTGGAGAGCGGGGGCGTACATAGTCAGCTATGTATAACGGAATGGAATCCACACTGCTATACGGTCACGGCTGTCTAGATATGTGAGGGTTTCACTACAATCCATCAGTCTCTTAAGGTCATAAAATAGCCTATTGTCTCAATCTCAAACAACTAATAATAGTTACAAGATGCCAGACCACCAAATACACAATAGTAAGGCGTCCTATACATTACATATTCGGAATGATCATGAAGCTAGTCGTTACAAAATGTGAGGACTAGCAAGAGCTCAGTCATACATGATCAACCCTGGGGCTTGTCAATCATGTTACAGCCCGTAGGCAGACAATAAGTAAATGTGCAATCGAGCTAACACTTGCTCGTCGGCTAAACGCCTCAAAAGAATAATTTACAATATTACAGTGGGAGAACAAAAGAAACCCACTCGATGCCCTGGTTACGCCTGGTGACCACCATCGGGCTGGAAAGCAGGGAGATCCTTTGGTACTGCTCCGGTATCTGGCCATACAAAACCAGCTGGGTCAGACCCCAGAAAGAGCAAGTGCCACAAAGGAGGCTTCACTTAAGGACTAAAACCAACAAATCATTAGCATTCAACATGTAAGAAAATAATAAGTAACACAGATTGAGGTTGTGCACTACCAATGCACTTATCCCAATCAGAGAAAATAATTAAGTGAAGCATCATTGACATACGATAACTGGAGAATCATGCTAAATAAAATATAGCTGGACAATATATGAAGAGAAGACGAATGTACTATTCCAGAAGCCAGATTACAATCCTTAAACCAAACAAGGACCGAGATTGTAACCCTTCGCCGGAACAGAACTTAGTCTCTGATCATTTATTGCTCAAGGTGACAATCATTAAGGTGAAAATAAGAGAGTACAACGATAAAAGTGACAATGAAGAGTACAATACGCTAGAGTGACAATAGAGTTCAATCATTATAGTGACAATCTAGAGTGACAATCATTCAATCATTCTGGTACAATCTTGCAATCAATCACTTCTAGACAATACTATACTGGACTAGACTCCATCCAAGCAATCACGGCCAATCATTGCCTACGACTTTTTACATTAACTAACTAGGGTTATCACAATCCTAGTTACTAGCAAGATGTAATGAGATGCTCCAAGTAGTCACAGGCCCTGCAGCTACCCAGGTTATCCAGGCGAACATTATAGTGACAATTTAGAGAGTACAATACATTAGAGTGACAATAGAGTTCAATCAATTAAGTGACAATGGTGGGTGCCCCACATAACAGTGGGCTGAAAATGTGCCATACTCGTCGGCAGGCTACAAGTCCAAACATTTGCGGCCGGAATAACGGGGTCGCCTGTAACTGGGGAACATCTCTTCATGACTAGTGAATTAATCTAGTTATTAACCTTAGTTTATTTCAATGTGTACCCCTGACCGTGGTACTCAGGGATCCATGCCCTAGACATGATGCAAGACACACTGGTTCATTTATCAATACATTCACAAGTCACCCACAGTGTCCAGGTCAATATTCCATTATCATGTCAATAGAGCCGTCGCAACGGCGCTCAATAAACTATGCCATTCACTTATCGGGAGTGCACCACCACGGGTCACTATCAAGTTGCTCACAGAATTCAATACATCAACCATGCTATGTTCACATCGTGCTCATATCAATGCCGTGCCAAAAGGCGTAAGGATATAAACAGGAAATACCATGCACTAAAAGAAGATGAAATAAAACATAATACAATAGGTGCCAAGACTAGACTGCGCTGGGCAGCCAGGGTCAGGTTGCGCCAGGGTTAGATTGCGCATGGGGTTCAGAGGAACAGGTTGTGCCAGGATTGGATGGCGCAGGAGATCAGAGGGTAGGTTGCGCAGGGTGTCAGCTGCGCAGGGTGCCAAGTGCGCAGGGGCACAGGGCGCATGGGTCCAAGTGCGCGGGGAGCCAACTGCGCAGGAGTGAGCTGCGCAGGGGTCAAGTGCGTAGAGGTCAAGTGCACGGGGACAGATGGCGCATGAGCAGACTACGCATGAGCAGACTGCGCATGGATGGATGGCGCACGAGCAGACTGCGCATGGATCCAAGCGCGCAGGGATCAGGTTGCGCTAAGGCGAACTGCGCCGGGGCGGATTGCGCCAGCACCAAGAGGCGCTGGGCTGGGCAGCGCCAGCGCTAAAGAGCGCTGGGCTAGACTGGGTGAGTGGCGCCAGCGCTAAAGAGCGTTGGGCTAGCTGGATTGCGCCCGGGACAGGGGGTCTTCTTCCCCAAGCTGAGAGCAAATGGCCATGGAACTCAAAACTTCAAAAGACCATAACTAGGTTAAATCTCAATGAAAATCCACTTTGCAAGGGTCTAAGTTGTGTAAAATTAAATTCTCTTCAACATGGAACAATCAAAACACGAAAATGAACAAGCTTTATAGATCAAAACCACCAAAATCCGAAAATACTTCAATCCTAGATCTATAAAATTCCAAGCTCCAAATGGAGAAAATCCAAGTTCTAATGTTGCTTAAAATGAGATAATAAAGCTATTAGACAAATAAAATGTAGCCCTCAAGTGATAGCAAGATGCAACTTGCCTAGGTTGGTGGGGTGTTAATGGTGGAGAGGAAAGAGTAATGAGGAAGAAGATGAAGAAAATAATGAGGAGAGAGAGGAAAATTGATATTTATATTAGGGTGGTGGTTCTCCATGTCAAACCCAAAATAAACCAAGCCAAGATAAACCAAGGTGAACCAAGTCAAGGCCAATAAACTCTCTTTCTCTAGCAATTTAAACCAAATGAATCATGAAATAAACCAAGCCTCACTAATCCAAAAATAAACCAATGAACCATTAAAACCAATTGAACTATCTATGCCAATAAAACCAAGCCAATGCAAAATAAACTAAGATAACTAATCATGACTAAGTAAAATATAGGTCCAAAATACGTATACGTACACTAAATACGTATCACGAATTTGGGACATTACAGAGGTTGCAGTGCAGGTTGCGGTTGTTGTGGTAGTTGATCATTATCGATGATATAAATCGTCTCTTCACACTAGGTTGTTTGTAAAAATTGCAAGAGGAAATAAATTGTTGGTGTGATTAAGTTTGAAGATTGATGTCATATTTATAGATTTTTTGGGGTACAAAATGACCTATTTTACCTCAAAAAAGAGTTGTTATAATGATATTTTTTGTCATTTTCAGCAAAATGATCAAAATATCCTTCCAACGATCTAAAAACAGCAAGTAAAATGGGATAAAATGGTTATTTCGGCCTCCAAACGTTAAAAAAAAATAATTCCAAATAGACCAGGTCGGTCCGGAGGCGCAACTAGTTCGGACCGATTTTTCGATGGATCGAACCGGTCTGGATCATTGACCGGACTCGAATTGGTCCAGACCGGATTTGACTGGATCGGACCCGAGCCGGGGCGGGCCGCGCGGCCCAAGTTGCACCTTGATCTATTTTCTAAATTTCTACACTTGCCCTCTCGTCATTCCAACCAGGGTTTAGCTCCCACTCAAAACCCTTCCCCCATTGATCCCCTCTTCCTTCTTCTGACATGCTGCCCCACTGCAATAAGCCCAAATTTCGTCTCCTCTTCCGAAAGCTCTCACCTTTTCCCTCCTCCGCTGCAAAGTTCTCACCTTTCTCCGCCGCCGCCGCCGCCGCCGCCGCCGCCGCCGCCGCCACCGGTGACGCCTCCCTCCAGGTCCTCCCCTCCCCTGCAACAAACCCTAACCGAAATCCCCCCCTCTCCTCCCTCAAGGTCGCCCAGGCCCTCTCCACCCTTTACTCCAAGCCCACCATGGCCCTCTCCCTCTTCAACGACGCCCACAACCTCGGCTTCCGCCACGACCTCTCCACCTACTCCGTCATCGTCCGCATCCTCTCCGAGTCTGCCCCCAAGCACACCCTCGTCTCCTTCCTCTCCGCCATGGTATCCAACCCCGACCTCGGCTTCGACATCACCGACCTCTTCATCCTCCTCTCCGGCCTTGTCCCCGCCGGAAGCCCCGACCCCCTCTCCGTCCCTGTCGACTCCCTCGTCAAGGCCTACACCCTCTCCAACCGGCCCGCCGAGGCTGCCACCGTGCTGTTCCGGTTAAAAGAACTTGGTCTCGTCACGTCCATCAGGCCGTTCAATTACCTCTTAAACCTCGTGGCCGAGGCTGACTATGGTGGTCTGGAGAAGGTGAAGGTGTTCTATGACGAGATTCGGAGGTCCGGGATGAGCCCGGATGTGTACACCCTCACCATCCTGATCAAGGCCTTCTGCCGCGGCGGGAAGCTGGTAAAGGCCCGCGAGGTATTGGGAGAGATGAAGGGTATGGGGGTCAAGCCTGACTTGATCACTTACACGACCTATATAATGGGCTTGTGCAATAACGGGGAGACTGATTCGGGTTTCGAGTTTCTCAAGGAGATGGTAAGGAATGGCGTCCCGGTCGATTATATCGTGTACAATAGAGTGATTAGCGGGCTGTGCGACGAGTCAAGGCTGGAGGAAGCGGAGAGGATTTTGGAGGATATGGCGAGAAATGGCGTGGAGCCGAATGTGGACAGCTATCGGCATCTTATTAAAGGCTATTGTGCTTCGGGGAACATTTTGAGGGCATTGGATCTTCACGACGAGATGTGTACGAAGAGTATCGAGACAAACCATGTGATCATCAGCCTCATCCTCCACTGCATGTTGAAGATGGACATGGTGTCCGAGGCGTTGGAGTGTTTCCGGAGATTTAAGACTTCTGGGGTTTACCTCGACAAAGTTGTTTATGATATAGCTATAGGTGCCCATTGTAGGATGAGGAGCATGAAGGATGCGGTGGAGTTGTTTGAAGAGATGAAGGAGTTGGGAATGGTTCCAGACAAGATCCACTTCACTAATTTGATCAGCGGATATTGTCGCATGGGTGAAGTCAATAATGCCCGTAAAGTATTTGTTGACATGGTGAGCAATGATGTGGAGCCTGATCTGGTTACTTATAACGTGCTTGCTGCTGGATTATGCCGGAATGGACTAGTTAAAGAGGCTTTAGATCTGATAGATTTTATGTCGGAGAGAGGCTTGGAACCCAACGCGTTGACCTATAGCGTGGCCATTGAGGGTCTATGCAGGGGCGGGAAGGTAGAGGAGGCAAAAGTAATCTTTTATGTATTAGAAGACAAGGGAATTCACCAAGGTGTGGTTCTTTTCAGTGCTATGGTCTGCGGCTATTTGATATCGGGCAGCACGGAGGAAGCTTATACTCTCTTTTTCAAGCTGTCGAAGAAAGGGACCCTTGTGGACGAGATTGCGTGTTCTAAGCTGGTGAATGAGCTCTGTAAGGAGGGGAATGTCGAAAGAGCTTCTGCAGTGTCCAAGATAATGTTAAGGATGGGTGCTATTCCGGATAAGATTTCTTATAACAAGATCATTGCAGGTTATTGCCAGGCAGGAGATTTGAAGAATGCTCAGGCATGGTTTGATGATTTTATTGAACGAGGACTCTCTCCTGATGCTATTTTGTACACTACACTAATGGATGGATACTGCAAGGCCTATCGCTTGCAAGAAGCCTGCAAGTTGTTTGATGAGATGAGAGAAAGAGAAATTCAACCGGACGTGATTGCATATACAGTGATCTTAGATGGTCATTTGAAAGAAATCTTGCATAACCGGTTGATAGGCCTTGACAAGCAGATGAAAAAGGTGAAAGTCAGAGCCAATTCTTCAAAAATGTTGAACCAAATGAAAGTTCTGGATCTCGAGCCTGATTTGGTTTGCTACACAGTTTTAATTGATGCACATTCCAAGGTGGATTATCATCACAAAGCTCTTAAGTTTTTTGATGAGATGAAGGAAAGGGGCTTGGCACCTGATGCTTTTGCATGTACTGCTCTTATATATGGGTACTGTAGCCAGGGAGAAGTAGGTAAAGCTATAACCCTTCTTGATGATATGTTAGGTAAGCAAAAGCTAGACGGTCGTGCTAAGTCTGTTCTTGAGTGGGGGAAGGCCAGACAGTTGCAGCTCAAACGGTAGAACTCCTTTCCCATATATCCTTGTCTTTGCAACTACCTTTATCCCCTCTTTCTGTATTCTTTTTGGTTTTGAATCCCAAACCATTGTGTAAATAAACATAATAAACTTTTATTTGTATGTTGAAATTAAGTGGGTAGTATATGTAAGCACTTTCTTTGATTTACTTTGCAGAGAAAAGGTTGCCTTCTCTTAGGAATTTATGCTACACCAACTTTGGTTGATTAGGAGAAACTCTTCCTTGAGCAAGGCTGGGCAGGTACCTGTTGACTATCCTACAAATAACTTGTATACTCCTAACAGAAAAGAAAGAATTGTTTAAGGAGTTCTTAATTCGGTATGCTAGTATTCTTCAGGGAGGGTAAAAAGGGGGTTCACTATTTTGGCATATACCACAATTTATTTAGAGCGTTTTCTGACATTTGCAAATTCCTTTTTGACATTTGGTGTTTCAGAGAACTGTTGCTTGGGATGTGCTGAGGATATATAATGACTTTATTGAAACTCAAGAAAGGCACAGGTAACCTATACTTGATTGTGTTGCTAGTTCTATAAATAAAACAAAAATGACTTCATGCTACTATTTTAATGTATACACCAAAAATGTGATAACTTGGATAAATACATAACGCAAGTAGTAATTTGGGCAGTTAAATCCACCAAATACCTCTTGGCCACCTTATGGAGTCACTCTATGAACTATGTTATTGTTATACCATTGTTCCTAGGCAATGATATTAGGACGAGTTAATTAACTCTAGTCATTTATTAGGATGTAGAACTTTAATGATATGTGAGCACACATGTTTAATGCCTTAGAATCTTAGTTAACGTTATTGCATCCGGCATAGATTATTTCATATTTTTCCCATCCTATAGTGATCATACAATACTTAGGAATTTCTTTTGCTAAAATGAATTAGAACTCAAACTTGAACTTATTTCTCTCCAAAAAATTTAATATGTTAGTTTTATCAGACTCTTGCCTATATCCAGTTGGAGTTCGAATCATTTTCATTAGATCCAGGTATCCCTATGTAAGGTTTGGTTAGACTGCTATGCTCCAGTTTTTTGTGTTTATGATTTGGGAGATATCTATGGAAACATGCTTGTTTTGAGGGAAGCATCATTTGGACAAGGTTGAGCTATGGGCTTCTAATGTCCATCAATGTTGATCGCAGTTTTTGAAGGGTTCATGCAATCCCTTCTTTACATTACATGCATATCTTCTGTTTCCATGTCAAAGAAAATAGTAATATTTGGTGGTTAACTGGCATGTTCATGTTTTTCTTTTTGCAGTATCTCAAGGAATGCAATGTATCAATTGCTGCAGCCCAACTAGAGATCATTCTTTAGGACAACTTCCACTCCCAGAAAGTTTCATCAAAATAGGTTGACCACATATCACCTTTCTTTCAAAAGGATATTTGAGAAAGAAACCTTAAAATGAGACAGAAGGTTTGGTTCCTTATAGGATTTGGTATTCTCGAGTATCAGCTTTTCATTTCGGAGAAGTCAATTGATCAATTGTGTTATATGATGTTTGTACATTGATCAATTGGTTTCTTATAGGATTTGGTATTCTCGAGTATCGGCTTTTCATTTCGGAAAAGTCAATTGATCAATTGTGTTATATAATGCTTGTATTGTCCAGTCTTTGTTATTCAAATTTGTATGCATCAATCAGAACTAATGCAATTATTTCTTGTTGGTACACATCTCTGGCTCATAACCTAAGGACATACATTAACAATAGATGATTTTGTTTTAGGGTGCAATACTAAGTTCTTGATTTCAGTTTTTGCTCTATGTTGTTGTACAGGGAACAGTACCAGATGTCCAAAAGATTGCAGTAAAGTGCCTTTCTACAAGTTCAAGACAAGGTCTAGGAGAGATGAAAATGAACTGGTGTTAGTGGCCAAACTTCAGCATCAGAACCTTGTCGGACTTCTAGGGTTTTGCTTGGAGAAAGAAGAAAAGTTTCTTCTTTACGAATATTTACCTAACAGAAGCTTGGATACCTTTCTCTTTGGTATTATCTTTGACAATGTACAATTTAGTTTGTGCTAGTCCAGTTTGCCATAATTACACTAGGGGAAACCACAGTTACTCGTATCAGTATAACCCAACTGCTTGTTGATGTATAGTAATATTATCCGAAATTCATTCTCTACGACTATTAGTCCAACATTACAACAGTATACTTATTTCTAAACTAGTTACTGCTCCTTGGAATTAAAGACATTCTTTATGTTACATTTGTTATCTAACAGTACAGTTTCTCCAATATAGATCGTATCAAATGCAGAGAGCTGAACTGTGAAAGAAGGTTCGTTATCATTGAAGGAATTGCTCGGGGTTTGCGCTACCTACACGAGGAATCTCAGCTAAAAGTTATACATAGAGACCTCAAAGCCACTAACATTCTGCTAGGTGCAAACATGAATCCTAACATTTCAGACTTTGGTTTGGCTTAAGATATTTGGTGGGGGATCAAACAGAGTGCACAAGTCGAATTGTTGGAGTTTTGTAAGTTCGATTTTTGATAATTATTCATACAACAATATGTTAGGTGCATCATTGGTGATCTATCGTGGTTACATGGCACCAGAATATGCATTGGAGGATGCTTTTCAACCAAGTGATGTGTTTAGCTTTGGAATTCTAGGTCCTAGAAATAGTGAGCGGAAAGAAAAATGTAAGATGCTATGATTCTGAACATGCTCATGACCTCGGTACTGATACGGCATGATGATGAGTGCCTCCCGCTATTGGTTTAGGGATCTGGATCTTGGTTTGAATTCATATCCCCCTTTTTTGTGTCGGGTTTGGCAATTAAGGGAGGTGTCTGATCCTCCATGTGCCTTTTGTTCTTTAAATCAGGACGAGTAGGAACCCTCCCACACAAGAATTGATTGCGAAGGACTTGCATGGGGTTGAGTGGCAATTCCGTCACATATTTCATGGTAACTAGCTACTACTACTATGTTATCACAACATTTTAACAATTAGTGTTTGGAGAGATTTTTTTGTCATTTTTTCTGGGGCTTTTTGGACTTAGAGTTGTGCTCCATATGGCACTGCATTTGAATGGGTGAAGTCTTGGATGGTTATGATAATTGTAGAGAATAATTGTTGTGTATTTTATTGATTGGCTACTCCACTATTTATAAGGAGTCTAGCTCCTCTTCATACTACATTTTCCAATGTGGGACTAAGTCCCTTATTAGTTCTCAACACTCCCCTTCAAGATGGGCGATAGATATTAATCATTCCCATCTTGTTACATAGCTTCGACAGACTTAATGAACTAAGACCCTTAGTCAGACAGTCTGCCACTTGTTCTTCTGAGCGAACATGATCAATCTTCAGTATCCTTTGTTCCAGCTTCTCTTTGATGAAGAACCGATCGATCTCGATGTGCTTCGTTCTGTCGTGCTGAACTGGATTGTTAGCTATACTTATTGCAGCTTGACTATCGCTCAGAAGCGTAACGGTGCTCCCTTGTCCAGCTTCAACTCTGTCAGCAACGCTTTCACCCACAGCAACTCCGACACTCCTAAAGCCATTGTTTTGTATTCTGCTTCAGCTGTAGACCGTGCTACCACTGACTGTTTCTTGCTTCTCCATGAGACCAAGTTTCCTCCTACAAAGACACAATATTCCGTGGTAGACCTTCTATCGTCTATGCAGCTCGTCCAGTCTGCATCGCAGTATCCCTCAACTTCTATACATCCATTCTTCTTGAACCATAGCTCTTTCCCCGGCGTCCCTTTCAGATATCTCAAGATCTGAAACACTGCATCCATATGACCCGTTCTTGGATCATGCATGTAGCGACTTACTACACTCACCGCAAATGAGATATTAGGACGAGTGTGCCCCAGATAAATCAATCTCCCTACAAGTCGTTGATATCTTTCACGATCAACTGGCTCACCTGCTTCTGCTCTCAACTTGCACTTCTGGTCAATTGGAGTGACTGCTGCTTTGCATTCCAGCATTCTTGTCTCCATCAGCAGATCTAGTGCTTATTTTCTCTGTGAGAGAACAATTTCTTGTTCGCCTTCACACACCTCGATACCTAGAAAGTACCTCATCGCTCCTAAATCCTTCACCTCAAACTCCTTCGCGAGTTTTGACTTCAGCTTAGCGATCTCGACTTCATCATTACCTGTGATTACTATATCATCCACGTATACAGCAAGTATAGTGATGTGGCCTCTTGCATGCTGAAGAAAGACCGTATGATCTGCATTTGCTTGATGGTATCCCATGCCTGTAACAGCCTTTCTAAATCTGTCAAACCAGGCTCGAGGAGATTGCTTGAGTCTATATAGTAACTTCTTTAGTTTGCACACTTTTTCATGCGACGTCCCTCCGTCTGATTCTGTAGCGTAGCACCCTGGCGGGAGTTTCATATACACTTTTTTTTGTAGGTCCCCATGGAGAAAGGCATTCTTCACATCTAACTGGTATAGCTTCTACCCATAGTTTGCTGCAATGGAGACCAGAGTTCTTACGGTGCTCATTTTCGCTACTGGAGCAAACGTCTCATCATAGTCGATGCCATATAATTGTGTGTATCCTTTTGCAACCAACTTCGCCTTGTATCGTTTCACTTTTCCTTTTGACGTCTCCTTTACTGTGTACACCCATTTGTATCCCACAGTTTTCTTTCCTTTGGGTAATGGAACCAGCTCTCACGTCTTATTTTTCTCCAGTGCCCCAAGTTCTTCCATCATTGCAGCTTTCCACCTTGGATCTTTCTTTGCTTCCTGCCAACAATTGGACAACGAAGTAGAGTCTAATGATGCAATGAAGGCTCGATAATTCGAAGAAATCTTAGAATAAGACAGGTAGTTGGCAATATCATGTTCATAATCATCAAAACGACTAGGAGCCTTACCCGCATTGATGCGAGAAGATCTCCTTAAGGGAGCAATAGGTGGTGGAGAGATCATACCATCAGAGTCAGAAAGATCCGCATCCGAATCAGATTGATTCAGTGCGGGGGCAACATCTTCAAGAGTTGGAGCAGGAGTAGACGAGGGGCTTGGTACAGTAGGCACAGGGCACGGTACATGCACAGTACTGGACTTCTGCTGTCTCCTTCTGTAGACTTGGAACTCCTTTTCCATTGTCTGCTGCTCCTCCTGTTTAACATATGTATCTTCTTCATCTTCTGTATTGGAGCCACTGCTTTCTCCTCCTTTCGTCCAGTTTTTCATGACCGGGCATGGGACCGATCCGATTACCACAGATGGGCTTATTTTCTTCCCCTTACATCTAACACCCTCTGAGTTAGGTGTGTCTCCAAATGCGGAACCGTCATCCGAACCATAATATGGTTCCAGTTCTCTGAATGTAACGTCCATGCTTACAAATATCTTCCGCTCAACTGGGCTCCAACATGCGTATCCCTTCTGAGTTGTCGTGTACCCGACAAAGACACATTTAACCGCTCTAGGATCCAGTTTGCCAACTTCTGGCCTATTATCTTGGACAAAACATACACACCCAAATACTTTCGGTGGAACAGTGTATGTGGTTGCACCAGTAAGCATCTCCAACGGTGTCTTCCAGTCCAATACCTGAGATGGCATTCTGTTGATGAGATAAGAGGCCGTTAACACCGCCTGCCCCTATAAGTGTTTCGGGACATTCATAGCCAGCATCATCGTCCGTGCGACCTCCAGCAGGTGTCTGTTCTTCCGTTCGACCACACCATTCTGTGCCGGTGTATAGGCACATGAAGTTTGGTGTAGTATTCCATGAGTGGATAAATATTCAGCAACCTTCTTATTTGTATACTCCGTCCCATTGTCAGACCGTAAGCACTTAATTTTAGTGCCATATTGTGTTTCTATCCGGCGATGAAAGTCTCGAAACGCCTCAAAGACGTCACTTTTGTTCTTCATAAGGTAGACCTATGTCACGCGAGTATAACAATCAATAGAAGTGAGGAACCATCGAAAACCGTTAATACCGGTTGTAGGACAAGGGCCCCATACGTCCGAATGTATCATATCAAATGCAGCTGAACTACTTCCTGAACTCACATACGTGCTTCTGGTATGTTTACCCAACTCACATGCATTACAAAATAACTTCTCTTTATTAGCCCTTTGGTATAAGGACGGATACATTGGACTAATAATTTTAAAAGAAGAATGACCGACACGCTAGTAGTTGAGTAGTCAATCAATAAAATACACAACAATTATTCTCTACATGGTATCAGAGCCATAACCACAATTTTTTTTCACCCCTTCCCCAACCCGACGAACCCCCCTCCTGCTGCTGCCCCCTCTGCACCCCCCCCCCCCCCCCCCCCCCCCCCCCCCCCCCCCCCGCCCGCCCGACGCAAAAAAATAAATAAAAATGTAGAGAATAATTGTTGTGTATTTTATTGATTGGCTACTCCACTACTTATAGGGAGTCTAGCTCCTCTTCATACTACATTTTCCAATGTGGGACTAAGTCCCTTATTAGTTCTCAACAATAATGATTGTGACATACTGAAACCTTGATTTTTGGCAGTATATCATTGCAAATGTGGCTTATTGACTGCCAATACTTTTACATAAACGGGCAATGTAGTGTTAAGGATCTCTGTTGTACTCTTTTTTTTGTCAACCTCTATTTCGCAATTAGTGGGTTATCCTCTTTTGCCTTTCTTACTGTGTCTTTTCTAGTGTTGTAAATATATGCATAAATGTTGAATTCATACCTGGTTATGAATATTTTAGGTCAGCAAAGGAGGCACCTGCTGCAGAGGGGTTGGAGTGTTTTTGTTAGTTCAAAGAGGCTTGTTGCTGGGATACATTTATTTTCCTCAGGTATAGTACTGTTTCTCTTCTCTATTTTGTACCCTCATTTTTTATGGATATTGTTCAGCTTTTTGCTGATTGTAGTGTCTTGTTACGCAGGGGAGAAAATGGTGAACTGCATATTGGAGTTAGACGTGCAATGAGACAACAGACAAGTGTTCCATCATCTGTCATATCTAGTTGCAGTATGCACCTTGGCATCCTAGCAACAGCATGGCATGTTGTCAACACAGGGACCATGTTCACTGTCTACTACAAACCCAGGTGTGTGGTTGATACTTGGTAATTCTTCATGTACTTTGCTAGGATACTGATACACATACTACATGGTCAATGGTTCTACCTTGAATGCCTTACAACTGTACTGAACATGCAAATTGTTATCAAGTTCTGAGATGCTTATGTAAATCTTTTGAATTCTTTTAAGTTATTTGCATTATGGAATGTGGTTCTGAATGCGAATCAGGGAATCAGGGAAACAACTGTTATGAACTTTTGATAATACACAATCAGGGAATCAGGGCTTCAGTGGAAGAAGTATGCTCATCTTTCAACTGTTATAGATTCATTTTTTATAAGTTTACTGCTGCCTAATATTTACATTTGTAGATAATTGTTGTTTCACTTACTGCTGTTTTAAATTTGTCTTCTGACTTATGTTTGGTTATTTTTGTAATTGGTTTGTTTTGTCGATTATATTTATTTTCCTATTGCGTGATCATTTTGTTAGTACATTCAGTTTTAGCTTGAATTTACTCTAGTGACTTTTGAGGTTTTATCGTCAGAATTCTCTATTAACATTGGCAATGAGAAGTTCTCTAAAAGGCCAATAAGAAAGCAAAGCAACAATGACATAATAGTCCAACACCAAGATTGCTTGACCATAAGTAGCGGCTAAGATGGTCAAAATGCTACATCTGTGAGGCAGTTTATCTCATTCATTCTTTTATGTAACATTTATTTGCACATAAACTAGGAGAAGTTTGCTTTAGTTTGTAATTGAAAAATGCTCTGATGTGCCTGACATGTGTTTTTGAAGTGTCATTATGATTAATTATTTCTGCTGTGCAGATGCCTGGGTACGCTGCCACAAATAGTTGATGACAAGATCTATGTTCATGATGGTATGTTTCTACTATCAATTGACTTGCTTGGTTATTTTTTTTCTGCTTCTCATTTTTCTTAATCCTTATGCAGGTAGCAGCTTCACATCTGGATAGTGTATTGGAGAAGCTAAGGTTCATGTTAGACAATGTTGGGAATAATAAATTTCAAGGGTACTAGTGAAGCTAGATTGAGGTGGTTTTGAAGTATCTCTTCTTTCTTTAAGTGGAGGATCTTAATTGTTATCATGGCATGGAAAACTCATTATTTCTACCAGAAGCTACAGAGCAAAGATGTAGCCTGTGCAGAGAAGGATTGAATCGAAGTTAGAATTATTGTTGGCGAAGCTTTCGTGGTACATTCACCAGTCTACACCCGAACCCTAACAATATACTAGAGAAGATGTTTCGAATGTTTATGGAGCAACATGCTTATAGAGGTAACAATACCCCATCAGAATAATTTCTTTTCGGAGCAAGTTGCTTATAGAGATGTTTCAGATCTTTATGTATTCTAAGAATTGTTTAGTTATGCTATAACATTTTCTTATAGCGTCTAAATTTAATTTGGAGATGAATGTGATTGTAAAACAATTAAATTTTACTATGAATTTTTTATGCTTTTTTATTTCAATGGAATCCCAAAAACAAGACTCATGCTCATGTGAGACCACTTGTTTATCCCTCATGATCCATGATCATCCTAAGTAGTTCACGTATTGAATCTTGTTTCCTAAAACACAATGTGCACATGGTGTCTTCACGATATTCTGCTCTTGATATTCTTTTCATGATATGCTTTCTTAATATCATTTTCTTGTACTCTAGATATTAATGTCTTCCTATACTGATTTAGTTTCTTTTCTTTTATTCAGTTATTACTTGTCATTTACTGTATCATGTAGTCTTTATTGCTAGTATGTGTACTTTGCTTCCATCCTGACTGAACAACAATAATATGACAACTATAGATGAATTGTACCTGGAGTACTATGGTACGAAGGTGAGGATACTAATTGAATGATCTTGTTCTTGACTCTTCTTATGGAGATCTTTAGTCTGGAGATGCATATTTTCTATTTTATGTTATAGAGACTTAGTTATCTTATTGCTTTAGTTGCTTTAACATTCAGTGGTTTTGTTTCCGAGTTAGTGACTTGATTTAGTTTGGGAGACATTGATCTTGGACTAGTTAGATAGTTGATTTTGGACAATTGTTTTATTGAGACTTTATGGTCATATCATTCTTATTCATTCATTCTTCCTCGTTAGTTTCTTATTCTATCTTCCTCATCTTCCTCATTAGTTTCTTATTCTTTCTTCCTCGTTATTATGCATGCTAGTTATAGACAACAAAGTATATATACTAGATACTCTTAGGACTTTCCTAGTATGCGCGCTGAGCATATTCACGTATTTGTAACCAATTATTTGGGAGCGTGTCGTGACACTTATTGGCAGCATTGCGGCGCAATTGCATAAACACTGGTGAACAGTGAACGCTACATTAGCTGTCACAGCATTGCAGTTATTTGCGAGTAGCACCAATAATCTTGGGGCCAAGTCTTGAACAAAAAATTATAAAAAAAAACTTATCAAGTATATCTCGAACGAGTGTTGAACAATAGTTGAGATATGAACCACGGATGGAGCTTTGGAGAAGCTTCATTTGTTTTTTGAATTTTGGTTGACGTTACAGTTTAGATACACTCTGTTTCTCTCCTATTATTCAACTTTGTCTGCCTATTATGAATATTCTTTTAAGCCAATTAGGGAATTGATTAAGTTTCCTAATGGGCACTGTCTTTACACAAATATATGTAATTAGGAAGAATATTCTTACTTCGTACTCGAGAACATTGTTTGTTCCTGAACACCTAGGGTCGACTAATATTTTATTTGACTATTTATGGTCTAGCAATTGAATACAGGCCCAACGTAAACCTTTCATCTTTGTCTAATATTATGGTTAAAAAATGCACTCTGCTTCATATGTAGTTTCTGATGTACTGATTGTTTTAATTATCTAAAAGGGAGTTTTGAAGGGCGTCAATGAGTGACTAGATTGACTTGGAAGGAAGAATGGTTTCTAAATAATCACACTTCATATAGGGGCTGTCACAGCAATGGAAAACACTACTGTCATTCATCTTTATTGAAAACCATGTGTACTTTTACAGTTACAATATATAGAATGTGAAAACAGTATTATGTATGAAAAATATCTTGACCTACAATATATCATCTTTGTTTGTTATGAGTCTTATGACGGACCCATCATATTTGATGTACTTCTACAGTTGCAATGTATAGAATGTGGAAGCACTATTGTGTATGAAAAATATCTCGACCTACAATATTTCATCTTTGTTTGTTATGAGTTTTATGACGGATCCATCATTTGTGCACCACATCAGAATAATCATAAAACTATTTGTCCATTTCATAATTTATCATGAACATTGTGTAGGTTGGCTCTGCTTGCACACCCGAGGAAGTTCAACAATTTTGACAGACAAGTTTGGTCAGCCCAAGGGGTTTGCATATGTGGAATTTGTTAAGTAGAAGCTGTGCAGAATGCTCTCTTGTTAAGTGAATCTGAACTGAATGGTCGTATATTGTAGGTTTCTGTTGATTTGGTTGGTTGTCTGAGTAGCTCTTATTTTGCTCTATTTTTTAACCTGTTTCATTTCATGGGTATCAGCTATGCGGACGAATGTACCAGGAATGGAGCAGTATCGTGGTCGGGGAGCTAATCCGTTTATGGGAGTTCGATCACGAAGGCCATTCATGCTACCCCCTTTCTCTTTCTATTCTCCTTTTGGTTATGGGTAAGCTTTTATGTTCTTACTTTAGTAGCTTCATGGGCATACTCTTTGTCCTTAGTTCTTTTATATGGATCTATGAAATTGAATACGCCTATTTTCTTGTAGTGGAATTATCTTGTCATAAATCCTGATCTGTGGTGCCACAACTCACCCTTCCATGTCAAGGAGGCACTCTTGTAATGAGAGAGAATCTCTGTAGATGTGCATTGAGTTATTAGAGTATGTAAAAGTCAATTTCACTGTGTAATTGGTTTTCTCTTAAATTGTTCAACTTTTGGGAACAAAAGCAAGTTAGAGAAGATGGTTAAAGTTGGGAAATATGACAATCTGATCCTGCCAGTTAGTTTACAATAGAACTATAGCAAGATGTTGCAGTTAAGGGTTCAGGGCTCATGACAGTAGTGTCATGGTGCAAATTTTAAGTTTTAACTTAAGATATCTGTTTTCGAGGAAGATTCTGAACTAGGCTGTAAGAATTATGTTGAAATTTAAGGATATACTAATATGTTTACCAACATATGCTTTAAATATATGTTTATGCAACAATTTCAATTCTTAGAGATTTCAACATGTAATTTTTAAGGTCTACAACAGATGATGGACCTTGTCATTACTATATATAATGCAATATCCCTGCAGATATGCATTGAGTTATCAGAGTGTAAAAGTCAGTTCCACTGTGTAATAATAATCGGTTTTCTCTTAAATTGTTCAACTTTTGATAACAAAAGCAAGTTTTAGAAGGTGGTTATAGTTGGGAAAGATGACAATCTGATCCTGCCAGTTACTTTACAATATAATTAGGCCTCGTTTGGTTCACGGAAAGGAAATCAATTCCCATGTATTTTCCATGGGGATGGGAAAGTAGAATTCCTATCAAATTTCCTTTCCTATGTTTGGTTGGTGTAGGAAAGGAAAGAAAAAATATATCATTGTTCCAACAATATCCAATGTCAACATAATTATAATGAAGAGTTAATTGGTAAAATAGGTAATAAATCAAGGCTACTTTTGTCATAATGTTTGGCAATTAATGTTGGGAAAGAAGGAGGGAAAATGAATCCCATGGGTTATGAGAGGAACCATTTTCCCTCCTATTTTCCCCCATGTTAGGAAAGTGTTTCCCAAATTTGTGGCTACCAAACAAAGGAAAGGAACAAGTTTCCTTTCCGGATTCCTTGAATCCGTGAACCAAACGAGGCCTTATAGTAAGATTTTGTAGTTAAGGGTTCAGGACTCAGGAGAGTAGTGTCATGGTGCAAAGTATATCTATTTTCGAGGAAGATTGATTACTGGGCTGTATGAATTATGTTGAAATTGAAGGATATATTAATATGTACCAACATAAGATATAAATATATCTTTATGCAACAGTTGCAATTTTTAGAGGCTTCAACACACATAATTTTTAAGGTTTATAACAGATCATGGACCTAGTCTTTAGTAGAATAAAAGATATATAATGCTAAATATCACCTTCAAATAGTTTTATTGTAAATTTCCAAATTGGCCTTGTTGAAGAAACGTTCAATGACCAGTGCGCTAGTGGAGAAGCCACGATAACATGGAGCACATAGTGACTTGGAGGTGAATCAGATCTCATTTCACTCACAACGGAACTTTGGCTCGCTATTCGTCGTCTCCCATGGACATCCCTGGATTGAACTCCTCCAATGCTCAAATTACAACTATGGTCAAGAAATAATGAGTTACTTTCAAGTATATTTGCTAAAATTAGCTAGTATTGGAATGCATACGTTTATCTTGGATTTTGGTGTTATTTGTTAGAGAACTAACAACTAATATGGTAGATTCTTGGGATACAAATTACAAAGTCTCAAAAATTACAAAATACCTAAAGATCTTTTGTGTCTTGGAAAATAAGTTGCTATATTTACCAAATGATCAAACTAGTGGTAAAAATAAATAATATTTCATGAAATATTCTCCTTCTAGATGGAATTTGGCACGTGCTCTTTTCATTGGATGGAGGTTGACTTTTTATTTGCTATGGCTCTTTTGTTTGGACATGTTAGTTCTTTCGGTCGGTCTACTTTTGGACCATACTCCATTAGTTGTCGTTTACTCTGGGCTCTTTTGCTTGGACGTGCCTTCCTAGTTCCTAGTCCAAGGTCCGACTCTTCCTTGCGTATGGACGTTTGCGTGCCTAAGGTACAACTTATGAGTATGTTTTCTTTACGTGAGTTGTATCCCTGTAATCAGCAAGTTGGTCTAATTTGTCTTTTGTTGACTATATATCCAAGACTAAGGAAGCTCGGTAGAGTTGAGGGTGTAACAACTTGCAATTATTAGCAAGATAACTTGATAATAAAGCAGTGAAGATATGAGCAGTGGGCATAATGACTTGCTATTCGAGGTAATTCGGAGATAAATCACGGATGATATGGGCCTAATATGTGATGACTTTTGATTTTTATCGAGATAACTCGATTATAAATCAGTGATGACGTGATGTGACAACTTGCGATTATTATCAAGTCAACTTGATAATAAATCAGTCAGGATTTGGACCGTGGTTGTGACGGCTTGCAATTATTATCAAGATAACTTGGATGTAAGGACTTGCAATTATTATCAATGTAAGTGGATAATAAAGAAGTGATGATGTGGCCCGTGGATGTATCATCTTGCGAATGTTGTCAAGTTAACTTGTTAATGAATCAGAGGAGATATGGGCCGTGGATATAACAAGTTTGCAATTATTATCAAGGTAACTTGATAATAAATCTGTGATGACATGGGTCATGGATGTGACAACTTGCAATTATTATCAAGGTAACTTGATAATAAATCAGTGGAGATATGGGCCATAGTTGTGCCGGCTTGCAGTTATTATCAATTTAAATTGATAATAAAACAGTGAAGATATGGGCTGTGGACTTGCAATTATTATCAAGGTGACTTGATAATAAAGCAGTGATGATGTGGGTCGTTGATGTAACATTGTCAAGTTAACATGTTAATAAATCAGACGAGATATGGGCTGTGGATGTAACACCTTGCAAGTATTGTCAAGGTAACTTGATAATAAATCATTTAAAAAAAACAAAATTTTGGCCATTGGCCCCTGCTTATGAAAAAAGACAAACAAACATGTATTGAAGTTTTAAAGAAGGATATTTTTTTTTTTTTTTTTGTTACATAAAGCACGACCTTTAAATTGAACCGAACGAAAGAAAAGAATTCAAACACATGACCCCAAAAATTTGGGATAAATGCTTTGTTGTAGTATTACCAGCCTCCTATATACAAAACTTTGGCAATCAGACACTTCTCAAAAGTAGTGCTATCGGCCTATAAACAAAATTTAGCCATCAGACTCGACATAAAATTTTGGCTCCTTGGTCCTTATAAATCTTGGTCATTGTTCCACAAATTTTTTGTCATTGTTTATTGCGATACTCGGACCACCATCACTTATCCAACATAGGACACGCCTCAATATGCAAGAATCAACTACTTTTGCCCTGTAACAAAGGGGCATGTCTTCGGCCGATCTCATGGACGACAAATGGTAGATTATGATCCAAAATTACTCCAAAAAGAACCAACACATGTCCCAATCTGTCCAAACCTAGGACCCATAACAAATGAAAAGTCCACCCTCCATACAGAAGTCCATGTTCTCAAGATCATCTAAAATGAAAATATTTCATGGATATTTCCTTTGGGAACACTAACTTGGCAATCTGGAAAATATAGTAACTTGTTCTACAAAGCATAAAATATCTTTAGGTATTTTTGTCATTTATGAGATTTGCATTCTAAGATCTACTCCTTTTAGTTCTTTAACTCTCTATTGATTAGCACCAAAATCCAACGTAAATATTTGCACTTCAATACCTAGCTAATTCTAGCAATTTACTTGAAATTATTTCATTATTTATTGGACGTGGTCTAACTTGAGCGCTGGAGGGATTTTATCGAGGAACCCACCTCAATTTGCGAGCCTTTGAGCAAGATGCCTATGGGGACAATTGGGGATCCGAAGTTCCGTTGCGGGTAAAGGGCTTCTCCATTAGCCCATTGATGTTCTCCAACAGGCCTGATAGACACTGTAATATGATTGCAATATCAAACAAGAAACCATTTTATCTTGTAAATTTCCAATCATCCTGATAGTTCCATCTTTTATTGCCAAATTGGCCTGATAGTTAACAAGGTAATTTATTAAGTAAAGTTAAGGATATGATGGACCTATGGAGCATCCACCAAAGTAATTTCAATGATAAACTTGTTAGAAGATTATTAGACATGCTTCATCGATTGCCAAACTTGTTCTTTCTTAGTAAAGCCCATTAGACGTTATTCTTCTTTAATAGCACTATATTGCAACTTAACCAAGGATTCAAATAACTGCTGCTGGTTTAGGTTGTTATATGAACTAAAGGCAATTAAAGAAATGTAAGAAATAGACGAGCTTACAAATTTTGCTAAGATATGAAGTTGTCTATAGGTGTTTCCGCCTAGAATGGTTCGGAGGCGATAGGTTATGTCTCTAGACAGTTTGAACTTGATGTCCTATTATGTTAGAAGAACTAACGAATATGTACATAAAGAGAAACTAAGACTGCACTGACAATTGATTCTTCTGGTTTCTCGTCTTTCTTCACATAAATCTTTTAATAATTGGGATATGCATGTTAAGAGTGCTAGGCTAGCAACAAAAAGATAAAAAGGAACGAAAGAACGAAAGAAAGAACAGACAACTGAAAACATATACACGTAAAGAAACCTGATTGTCTGATTGTAACTTCATAAAAAATGTATTATCGTTTAACTTATCCAAAGTACGGTCAGTGTGATCAATGGATATAGATTCCATTGCATGTTTTAGGCATAAATTTCAGAGGTGAAAAGTGCACTTAGGCGATGAGGTCCTTCACGGGCTTAGGCGGCCGCAAGGCATGCGCCTAAGCAAAGAATGATGTGTCCCGTAAGGAGAAATAAAGGGAGTAGGTATATCATTGAGGAGACCATAATTTGTATTCCTTGTTTGTGCATGTGGATCTCCAACTCTGGGCATGCTACTACTTCTCAATGGAGGTATTGTAAGAATGCAAGAAGTGGCTAATTTGAAGATTTTTCCAAGGAAAAGAGATCTAAGAAAAGATACAAAATTTCAATAACGCTACTATATACTACTACTAAAAACAATTAACTTTACCATGAAATTATAATCTGTAGACTATTATGTCTGGACGCAAGAAAAATGTCAGAGGGAAATCACCTACATAATAGCAACTGCCATTTTCTCTTTTACTGATGTTGGCCATTGAGTTGGCACCAGCATTCACCTATTCAAAGAATGCAAGGTGTGGCAGGCTGCAGGACTTCAATGATTAGGGCAGTCTGGAAGGAGGGGACACTTCAGATGTACATTATTAATACTGTCCATCATAAATTTATAGTCTTCTTAAGCTTTAATCTGAGGGCTAAGTTGTAGTTATCTTATTGTGCATAAATGGGACATTCCAGGAGCATACTCAGCTTGCAACGGTAGTATCAGCAGATAGCAGATGTGTCACCAGCTTCTGCAATTTTTCTCAACCAGTCGGTTAGCATAGCTGTGGCACCAACCTCGGCGAAACTTGATATGCATGAATCTGTTAATCATCAATTCCAACCTCGCTGGTATCCATCTGAATCAAGTTAGATAAAGATGGCCAATCCTATTTCTAATACATTTACTTTTTCCTACCTTTCATGAAGAGCTTATCTTATTCTTGAAGAGATGCTCATATTTTGAAACTCAACTGTTTCCAAGTCTTCCTCAACACACTCTTGTGTGGTAGAAAGCAATATTATTAAAGGCAAGCATGTTGCTTCTTTACTCTTTAGTACATCTATGAAGTCCTATCGCTCCATGAGCAAACCCAGGAAGATCTCTAAGGCAAAATGTCATTGTGGCTTGTTATCTACTTTCTATGGATGCTGGTTGTATCAATGGTACTGATTCTAGTAGCAATCTCCAGGATTCTTTATTTTGGGAATTCCTGGTAATTAAGAGCACAATCCCCTATTTCTACAATAAAATGTAAATCAATTTCTTTGCGTACTAATACATACTAATTTATTTCATTAAAGTTATTGTTATACTTCATCTCTAGCGACATTTTAGGGGGGAAAGTGCTAGTTAAATTTTCAAATGATATATATATATATTTTTCTTCTTCTAGCGAATTAGATGACAGATCAGTTCTAATTGCTCTAATATGTATAGCACTGAGCTGTTGAATTCAAATGCTGTCGGTGGCACCCTAGCTATAGGTTTGTGTGTGTGTGTGTGAACTGACAGGTATATGCAATTTGTATATGAAAATTCCTATCAGTATTTGAAGAATGGTTCATTTAATACTCGGCATCTTTAATTCTAAATGGGACTGGCCAATTATTGTTTTCTAGAGTTGGTGTATATGGAGTTGATGACAAACACCTTATCGCGGAGACTTTATATCTGCTTTTACAAAGTAGTTTATATAGTATCAATTTCATTTTTCTGAGTTTAGGAGACATTATGCTGCCGGTGGCTGATATAAATTGTGAGATTCTCTCTTCTTTCAATTGAATATGATGTAATATCAGGCTGCTATTGCCAGTAATTGCTACATTATAACAAACAAAAGCTTCAACTAGCTTTGAGCCCTTCCTGTATCATTTCGAGCCATTAGTAGGCCTGATGTTTTAATGCTAGATTCATGTAGTTTATAACATTCTTATGCTTACAGTTCACTTATTCATTGGAACTATGCCGACTTTATCGAATAGAAATTTGCCTGGTAAATTTAATTTTATCACAAGCACTTCTTGAATTCCTTGTGTGACAACTTATGATCTGTTTTTGGTACACAGAAAGGCCCCAAGGTTACTACTGACGAAGTTTCTTTCACTGGCAAGCCTTCGACTTTGCAAGAACCTCTCTGCTGGGACACCTGAAGAATGTCTTATTTGATGCATTTTCAAACTCAGGAACCCATTTTGCCAGATTAGTGTAGTAAGCTACCCTATTTATCTATCCAAACATATTTTGGAAAGTGTCACTTGCTGCAAGTGTATTGCAATTCAACATGTTGTATCACTTTTACACTTTCAAAGAGTTACTTCTATCCAAACATCCCCCTAGGTGTTTTATCATGCATAAATCACTTTGTTTCGGGTCATTAACAACATCTCGCTAATAGACGTGATGTTAAAGGTGCTTATATACATGGATGGCTCGTTTCGTATCGTGGATTGGTTTAGTAAAAGTTGTTGAACTTCCAAAATAAATGTAACCTTCAGATGTTTTTTACTCATCTTGAACTTCACAACTTTGGCTTCTTGAAGAATATGGAGTTTAGTTGCTGGAGTTTAACAAGCTTCACAACATGCTTTTCAATGTCTAGGGCAGTTATATAACTGGGGCAACAGATGTACAAGCAATACAAGTGCTTTTAATCAGCTATGTTTTACCAATGAAATCAATGGCTACCGGCATAGGACATAGGAGAGAGAATCGGAGTCGGGAGCTAGCTATAGAAAAGGTTAAGAGCATGGAGTTCAAAAATGCATCATGAGTCCAAATTTATAATAAAAAATTAATGTAGGGTAGGTTGGATTTGTATGAGAATTTTAAACAAATAAATCTTGAGGTCCACATGAGATGAATGAATATACTTCCATTATCAATTTTTTTTCCAAAAAATAATATAAAATTTAGAATTTGGGGTTCAAAATTGAGTTTTACTATTCTACAAAATGAGTCCCTACAATATGTAGAAGTTTTTAGGCCTAAGCTATAGTTCCTATGGCTGGGACATAACTATCAAGGAGTTTTAATTGAATCTTACTATTCTAGAAAATGAGTTCCTACGTTCTGAATCTATAATTTAGAAATTGGGATAAGTTTTATTATTGATGCTCTAACAGTTTTCAAGAATGTTTTGGGTTGAAATTATACAACACTTGTGCTGCTCCTAGTAACTTTTGTATTATTCTTAACATTTGCTTGAGAATAAGGATAGGAAAAATAAATTAGAAAATTATTAATAGCACCACAAAAAGTGATAGGGGCTATCACATGATAGGAGACATCAAATTTATCATGTCACATAATAAACAAATTAAAAAAAATTGGCGCCATCCACATCCTATAAAAAAAATTAAAAATTTTTTTGGGAGCCATCTAAGATGGCGCCGCATCCTAGAATAAATTTAAAAAAATTGGCGCCATCTAAGATGGCGCCGGATCCTAGAATATTACTAGGCACCATTAAGATGGCGCCCCAATCCCTCTTCCCGTAAATTCTTCAAACTTTTCATCTTTTGCGTAAATATATCAAATTGTATACCTCTGTATGAAGTTCTGTTTGTTAGAAAACATCTATTTTAAACACCCAAGCTTCTCTTCCCTCTTCATTTCTCTTGCAATCCTAATCGAAATGACAAGATAAAATTTTCTCTTCTTCTTCCTTTCTTCATTTCAATATACATACTCTAGATTTGTCCAATTAGATTTCAATTAATGTACGTTGAAAATTTCTTTCTTTTGAACACTATTATTGAAGGTTTTGAACACATTTTTTTTAGAATTTTGAAGTTTTAAAAAATCGGCACAGTAGGTTGGGGACGACGAATTACTATAATTCTGGCAGTCCTAAGACACATTTTTCTTTATTATGACGGTTAAAATTCCGATAGTTTTACTAAAATTCTAGCTGTTCTAATTGTAGTCAGGATTGCTAGAATTCTGACGTACATAAAAGTGTAATAGACCTAATTTTTTCAAAGAGCATTATATATATATATATATATATATATATATTTTTTGTATATATATATATATATATATATATATATATATATATATATATATATATTAAAAGCTATACGACAGTTGTGTGCTTCCCCTTGAATATATATATATATATATATATATATTAAAAGCTATACGACAGTTGTGTGCTTCCCCTTGGTTATTTCAAAAAAAATTAAAGAGGAGGGGTAGCCCCCTCCCCCCTCCTTTTTCCCCAGTTTTCCTCATCAACCGCCCACCAACCACATCCGTAATCCGAGCCAGTCAGTCAGCCAGCCGAGCCCACCCGCAGCCACACACCACAGCCCACACCGCCTGCCACCTAAACCATGCCATGCCATGCCAATGCCCACCCCCCCCCCCCCCCCCCCCCCCCCCCCCCCCCCTTCCTTTTCCTCAGCCTCAGCCGGTCATCTCACCCCCTCTTACTTCCCCCACCCACCTTAATCTCACCGCCACCACACAAAAAAATCCAATCTTTCCCCACCACCACCACCGCCACCAATGTCTCCCTCTCCTCCTTCCTCCCCCTCCTCCACCGCCCCCACCCCCACCTCCGCAGCTGGCCTCGTCTCCATCGCCTCCCCCGCCCCCACCACCCGCCGGATCCCTCCCCCCTGCTGGACCAACGACGAAACCCTAGCCCTCCTCGACTCCTACAGGGACAAGTGGCTCTCCCTTCGCCGCGCCAACCTCCGCGCCGCCCACTGGGACGAGGTCTGCGCCGCCGTCTCCCTCCGCTGCCGCTCCCTCCCCGGCGCCACCCCCAAGACCTCCCTCCAGTGCCGGCACAAGATCGAGAAGCTCCGCAAGCGCTACCGCTCCGAGCGCAAGCGCGCCCTCTCCCTCAACCCCTCCGCTCCCCCCTCCTCCCCGTGGATCTTCTTCCCCCACCTCCACTCCATGGAAAACCCCAACCCCAACCCCAACCCTAACCCTAACCCTAACCCTCCTCTCGCCGTCGCCGTCCGCTACGAAAGCGACGACGACGCGGACAACGAGGAGGCATACCTCCCCTGCCGTCCCGTCATGGCCAACGGCGGAGGCGCAGGGCTCAAGTTCAAGATCCCCAAGGCGGTACGGTCAAGAAGTATCGGATCTAGGCCTGGCCCTATCCCTAACCCTAGGGGCAGCGGGGAGGACCCGATGGGGGAGGTGGTGAGGGCGCTGACGGCGCTCGGGGAAGGGTACGTGAGGGCGGAGAGGGCGAAGATGGAGATGGCGAGGGAGATGGAGCAGGCGAGGATGGAGGCCGAGCTGAGGAGGACGGAGACGGTGCTCGACGCACAGAGGAGGATCGTTGACCTCGTCGTCGGCGAGATCGCTTTGGGGAAGAAGAAGAGGAAGAGGGCTAAGATTGCCGCCGCCGCGGCGTCCGGACAGGATTCTTGATAAAGAAGAGGCACCGATTTCAGTTAGTGGAGGTAGTGAAAGTTGGGATACTTTTTGGCTCTAAAATTTGCATACTAAGTTATATTTATGCATGTTTTAGAACTCTTGATTTACTTGATGCTTGCTAGAATTCGGTAAAAGCTAGATCTTGTCAAATTTCTATGTAGAATTGTGCTTTATGTTTTGTGTACTAACTGCGCAAGCAAGCTTAAGAAGCAGTTTGTTGTGTTCATCTCACCTGTTAGTTATATGTACTAATTTGGTTTCCCCAAGATTACATACTTCATTTGTCTTGCCATGGAGTTGTGAAATGTTACAGGTTTCTTGTCATAGTTCAGTTCATAGTTTTTTGTTGAAGCTGTGTCACGCCATTCTGCCAGATATCAAATTGTGTGCTGCAGTTTACTATTTCTCTTTTAAACGTTTTGGCCTCGAGGACTTCCTATTGAAGATGCAGTCATGGTTTTTCCTGACTCTCATTTGCCTCAGCATAGTCTTATGTTTATAAATTGCTATGTTGCTCTGTTTGTTTAGATCAACAACCCTAATTAGAGCAAGAAACTAGTTTAAGTCTTCTATTAGTGTCAACTCGTTTCTGTTTCTTCCTGACCCTTTAGGCCTAAAGGAACATGGATACTGGATAGAAGCCGTAAAGGAGTGGTTTTTGTTAGTGTTACAAGGAACATGGATACTGGATAGAAGCCGTAAAGGAGTGGTTTTTGTTAGTGTTACAGAGGATGACCCTTAACTGAGCTGAATGGAAAAGGATTCAAATAGCCAAACCATGAAATTTTTGGATAAATGCTTTGTTGTTGTTGTTTTGTACCTTTCCTACTGAGATATCACAATATGGTTTACCGACTCACTATCACAGAGAAACTGAGTGCTTGTTTTGTACCTTTCTATTGCACTCTCTATAAGAGAGGATACTCTCGTTAATTATCATATATCAGAAAAGATCTTCTCGAACCCTTACTATATAGTTGGTGAACATGTACATCAAGTGGTAATACAGTAATACTTGACCTGCATTTGAAATGCAAGTTTATCTCGAATGACCATAAGATGTCTCATGTATTTACTATAGGTATTAGATATATACCTTGTGTTCCCATATCTCAGAAATGTGTGTGCTATGTTTTCATATCCTTCCTCACAAACTTCAATGTACGTCTCTTGGATCTCGCATGTAAACTTACCTGGTCCATAGACTCTACACCTGGTCCGATGTTTACCTTGTGCAGTAACCTTCCTTCGTTATTCTTATTAACCTCATTCTTTCGTTGCTAAGCATCAATCTTGGGTAATCCTCCTCCCATCTCCTACTTTACGTCTCATTGATCTAGATTTCTTACATTCCTAAAATCAAAGTTCATCTGATACTGATCAAAGTTTTCCTACATCACATTCCATCTACTTTATTCTTTTTTGGGGGGATAATTTAGTGTTACCTACATCACATTCCATCCACTTTATCATAACCAAGATAGTGGAAATAGGTAATATGAGATATCCATTGGCCATTAACTCTGAATGTTTAGTTCGAAGAGAGAGACCTAAATTTTGAAGGATTTAATTTTGTTCTAAACTCTTTTCATCTTTATTTTTGTTTGCCGAGTATATTTTTTGTGGATATTGAAAGAAAGCCAGGGTTTCCATGACATCTTTTCAATTCAAATGGATTTTGTAGTATTCCTGTGAAGGAGAAGTTGCAAACTGTCATGTATAAACCTAAAAGAGTATTGATATTTTCTTCGCTTCTCAATTTAAGATGTTCATAGTGCACTGCATTGTTTCCAAGTGACATATTTCCCTTAATCGTCTTCTTGTCAAACTCAAAACACTAATTCAATTGGCTAGCATGATATTTGTTTCTAATTTTGCTATGGTTGTCTTTGAGGCTCCTTTCTAAACATGTTGGATGCTTGTCTGTCTTTGCTTTGCCCCTGCTTAGACGCCTTCAGTTTCCGGTTACTGTAAACCATCTTGTATACACCAACAAAATGAGGATGTTCATGGAACAATATATTGCCTCTTCTAGTAAGGCTTTACAAACATATAATTGTACGACTTTCTGCGTTTGTTTGCTATTGTTGGTGAAGGGTGGATAAAGTTACACTTTAGCTCCCCTTGGATGTGTACAAATTAATGGAAGTTTCTTCTATTTCAAAGAAAAAACAACAACATTTGGACATTTCATTTTTCTTTCTACTGGATTCAGGTTTGAAAAACAAACAAATGTTGCTTCAATCCAAATAGCAACAAATTCACAATTCACTACTTGCTGGATTGAAGCTCATCCATGTCAGGTTCAAGGGGTTCAAACAGTTTGGATTGAAGCTTGTGTATGATGCAGATTATGGTTTTTATGTGTTAACCAATTTTAGCCTCATTGGGAAATTCATATCGAACATGATGTACAATTTATGGAATATATAGTTGCTCTCAGTAAGTTCTGCCACTACTTTCAGTCCGGTGTCTAGAGTTAGTGTTTAGACCCTAGATTTTATACCAGTTTAGAGTTTAAGCCTTAGACATGTCCAATTGTCAAGTTTAGACCATCAATTTCTATTCATAGTTTTTTTTTTTCCATTATACCCTCCCATCTATGCATAACAATAAAACTTTCCGATATAGGCTATAAAGGGTATAATAGGGAAAAGAAAACAAAAAACAAAAAACAAAAAACTCAGGGTTCAAATTTTCTAATTGGACATGTCAGAGCCTAAACTCTAAGCTGGTATAATATTCATGGTTTAAACGCTAATTAGCCCTTACTTTTTTCTTCATTTTTTCTAGTTGTCTTATTCACTATTTTCCTCGACTTTGTTACTTGTTGGTAGCTCTATATCTTGTATGAGGGATATGTTGTTAATAGGAATTAATCTCCCATTCCTGTGGATGCTTGACGACTCATATCATACTGCATAGAATTATAATAGTTTCTATTGCTTTGATGGTACAAGTTATTACTGCTTGGGTTAGTAGTTTTCTGGCAGGTACATAATTGTCTACTATCCTTCTCATTAGGGTTATTTAGTAATAGGGCCTCGTATAACAGTGTATATTAGGATTTGGATTTGGATTTCGAAAATGGTCGTGTTAGAATTTGGATCTTCAAATCACTGTCCACACAGACAAGTGAACTGAACCAGAATTGTATATGTACACATCTTTCTCGAATAATGATCATCCATTCAAGCTACTTGTTATTTGTGTCCTAGGTTGGAATTAGGCCTGGGATGTGAGAATCTTATGTACTCTGGCGTGTATCCATTGAGCAGAGTAGACTTTTGTAGTCTGTAGACAAGCTAATTCGGATAGTTATCGGGTCTTGTTTAATCAGTTACGGTGGTCCTTTCTCACACGGGTCAATCGTGGAAGTATATTCATAATCCATCAATGCCTATGAGATGAACATGTCATTCCATGCCAAAGCTTACCAGTTTCTAGTTGTCTTCTAATGCTTTTGAGATTCGCTTGGTGTTTGCCTTGAGAAACTCCTTATTTCGAATATACATAATCGGTCTATTGGGTTTCAACCAAACCGAAATACTCAATAAACCAAAATTCTAATAGATTGGACTATTTTTATTGTTTAATGAACTGGACCTAAAGTTAGAATTGTGATTAAATTATATTAAAAATTGTATTTTTTATACACACATTTGTTGTATTTTAAAATTGTGTCGAAAGTTAGACTAGTTGTTAAGTTATCAAAGTTGGACTTCAAACACACATTTTTTTGAAACACCTTGCATAATGCTCGAAACTTTGTACATACTGCTTTACATATCTCTCGGACCCACTGTCCCAACCACTGTTTATTAAATGAAAGAAATAATAAGCTCAGATGCCTTGTACCTCATTCACTTGGGCATTGACTCAAAACACATACATATAATTGTTATTTTTAAAATATACACATTTTTAATCATAAAAAAAATATATATATATAATTGAAGGTATTTATATAATTGCATAGTCTTATTAGGTTTTTAGTTTCGAGCCAAAATCGAAACCCAAAATCAAAACCGAATTTGTTTTTTAGTATTTTCAAAACCAAATTATAACCGAATCTCTTATGAGGTTCAGTTTGGATCGAATAATGCTCACCCTATGTACGACGACTGATGTAATGTACGGGTGAATAAGAGGATCAGAATAGTCTTAATGATGCTTAAAGAAGCTTAGGAAGCTAGTATCCACACATTTTCATAGCTGGGAATATGCTTAAAGATGTATGTGAATCTTGCACCTTTCAGGTTTGGGTAAAGATCCCACGTCATGGAGGCAAATCAAACAAATTACACCGTTCAAGGATATTTAATCATCCATATTTTATTGCAAATAAACAAAATGATATTGTACAATAATCAATATGGTAACAATATTCACAAAATATTAAAACTGTTCACCAATAACCATTTTTTAATGTCAACAAGACAATTAACAATTTATCAATTTTCTCTTTACGGTGTAAGAATCTACACTACCAATCTCCACGATGTGCATGCCAAATAAATTTTGTTCCTGATGATAGAATTCATCTCCTCCGTGAATGCTTTACAGAACAATAATTTTTCTGAACACTGGAACACAGATCAACATGATTATAAAGCGGATGTCAAAGAGGCATGTCACCATTGATCACCCAAGAGGCTTCAAGGGCAGAGTTCTACTGTTGTCTTTTTTGGTATCAGCATCCCTCAAAATTGAATGCAATTCCATATATAGATGTACATTCTAGACCAGGATGCTTCAATTACATTACCAACCAGGTGGTACTCTCTCAGCCTGGACTATTATTTTAGGACCAAATTTGATCAAGCCTTTCAAGAGAACCTTCTCAGGTTGTGTACCATAGCTGGACCAAGAAATTATGGTGATAGTCTGCCCAGAATGAATAGATACACATAAAATGAAGTCGACGTGTGATTATCATAAACTCCTATCTGCATAATTATGCTTGGCAGATATGGGGTTTGAAACAACGAAATCCATTGATGTGACTGTTCTAGTACAGGTGCTTACTGTTGGCTGAACAACCTCTAATAGAAACAAGTCAAATATGGTGCACAAAAACTTTTACTTCATATACATCTGAGTAATTTTCAAGAATGGCACTTGCAAGTTGCAACCACAATGTCGTGAATACCATAAATTCCCACCAAGCCTGCTCCCTTCTGAAGGAAATAATATATACAGAAACCGAACATAGATTAGCAATCAATAATAGGAATGAAGTAGGACCAATACCATACAACATTTAAACTTGAGTGAACTAGTCCGTCATGCTATATCCATTCTATTTTAGAGACTTTTGTCTAAATAACTAAATGAAACAGACACCACTCCCCAACCTAAGGAGTGGCCTCAGAAGCTCAACAGGAATTTGACTACCTTAAAAAATATGCAATAATTTTCATGTACACTAAAAAATTTCAGCATGCATTAATTTTCAGTAAATGAGAATAATTAGGTCAATATCCATAAGTACAAATGAAGAACAAATAGCAATATAACTAAATGAAACAGACACCACTCCCCAACCTAACCAGTAGCTTCAGAAGCTCAAGAGGAATTTGATTACCTTCAAAAGTATGTGGTAATTTTCATGTACAGTAGTACTCAAAATTTCAGCATGCATTAAATTTCAGTAAATTAGAATAATTAGGTCAATATCCATAACAAGGAAGTACAAAAATGAGGAACAAATAGCAATGTACCTGTAATGGAAATTAGTCGCATTGAACGAGGATTCGCAATTTCAAAATTTTGTGAAGGATCAAACTCAAATGATTAACATAAACTTGGCGTGACAGCGACTTCGGACCACTCACTGTCAGACTACAAACCTGGAACAATAGAAAATAAAAATTGGATGGCAAACAGATGCGATGAGAAATTAATGATACAAATTAATTCCACACAAGATGAACATAATCATAAACATCAGACAGTTTTTTTTTCCAAATAAATTCACCTAAACAATGATGACAGGAATAATGGCACAAGTTATCTTGGTTTCTAGCAAAATGTAAGAGCATCTCCAACCCTATTGTGAGTTTAGAAAAAATGGTTGCCACATAGGAATGACAAGCTTTCATATGTAGAATAAATCATGAAGTTGACATGGCAATGACATGGCAAGGACAATGTGAAGTTGATTGTCTCGATCTAGACAATGCACTTCACAATGACTTTGTCTCCACATCATCAATTATGAATATAAAAATTTATAAAAAAATGAAGAAGTGGAGGAGTTGTCTTGGAAGTTGGAAAAAATACTTTTTATTGTCTCCTCAATACTTTTGCATTGGAGAACACTTTTTTTTATCTCATTGTCTTGTGTGAATAGCATCTTGCCACATAGGAAAGACATTGTCTTGTGTCTCATGCCACAGAGAAATCACAACACAAAATAAGACAAAAGGGTTGGAGATGCTCTAAGAAAGTTTTATAACTCAAAAGGGCACAGTTGAAGATCAGCAAGAGTTGATTCTTTAGAGGATCCAATACTAATTTTTTTTGGAAAATCACTGACCATACTGCAAAATGAAATGATAATCAATTAAGCACGGATACAGTGAATTTATACTCATTGAGTATCAGATGAAATTGTTAAATGATAATTGGACAGGTGAAAAGATGGTTCCAATATAGAAATTTTCACACCTCTACATAATAATATATGTGGTAATTGATTCGAGATTAATGGCAAGAATATAGGCAAATAAATGTAGTTTCTGCTTCACAATCCCTTAGTAGCTATTTCAGCCTCAGTATTGCTTCACAATCCCCTATGCCACTACTCTTTGAATGGCTTCTCCTCTGTCTCTATAGTAGCTATTTCAGCCTCAGTATTGGTTATGGAAAACTCTATTTTGCCCGCCCATGGGGCTGGCCCGCGCCCACGTGGCAGGCAACCATTGCCCCCCCCCCTCCTTCTGCTAACTTGGGCCCACCCAGGCAGGGAAGCCAATGGGTGTCTGCCGCGTGGGGGCGGGCCAGCCCACCGGACGGTCAAAATAGCAGCGTTGATTGGTTATTTCTGCCATTCATGCATTTTTGTTTCATAACCTAAATTTATCTTATACCTATATTAAGTAATGGATTTAAAACTGAGAAATAGTAATTATTGCAGGAAGAGCAACTTGTTCAACATTTTGTACCTACAATAAATAATTTTCGTTTCCGTCATGAGGATGGAAATGTCTAGGTCCATCATGACTTACCTCAACCAACTACCAAGACATTAAATTGAGTTTCTAATATTAAAGAAAGTCTGCGACTAACCTCAGTTCAACTTCAAGTAGCTAACCTTTTCTGCATCATTTATTCCCAAAAACTAGGTTGATCAGATCACCGTATGACCATGGTTTCTTCTCTTTTGCTTCATAGTGAAGGGAGGAGTATAGTTTCTCACAATTCTTAATAAAATAGCCTTTGCCAAAAGCAGCGAGAACTAGAGGATCCGTGTTCATTTCCACCAAGCTTTCCAGATAACCATTTTGTCTCCATACTTCTATAACCCAAGTTCCACTATATCCAATCTTGCATGCATCAAAGAGAATTCCAAACGTTACCATATCAGGTTTCGAATTGTGCGTTCCAATTCGGGAAAACACATAATCCAAAGCCTTAAAGTCTTTGAACTTTAGATAAAATAGTCCCAGAACATTTGTGAAGTTTATGTTGAATTCAACTTTAGCTGCTTCCATTTCCACGACTAGAGATTCTATACCCTTCCGGCTCGAAAGACAAGCAGAAGAAAGGAGAAGGATGCACCAAACAAGGTCTGTTCTGCCCAATTTTGCACCAAGCTCATTACCAAATTCCTCTAACCGAGCAAACCTACAATTCTCAATGTAAACCATCGCCAGTTTCCTCGATAGGCTTTCTTTCATAAAGGCTTTTGAGTTTAAAACCTTTCGGTAAACCTTTTCCATCTTATCCAGAATTCCCAGGTCAGCATAAGCTTCAAGCATTGTAACAAGAGTGTGAGGTTGCAAATTCATCTTCTTAGATAGGAGTGTCCTATATACTCGTTCCATTCTTTCGAAAAGTCCAGCACGGGCAAGCTCTCCAATCAATACGTTGTAGGTAACTTCATTTGGAAAACACCCTTCCGATTCCATCTTCTTCACACACTTACTCATCTCATCATACAATCCATAATTTCCATAAGCTCGAATAAGCCCATTGTAGGTTTCAGGTGTAGGAAGTAGACCATTCTCCACCATCTTGTCAAGAGTGGCTCTTGACTTATCAAACTCTTTTTCTCTGGCAAATCCATGAATGATGTCATTGTAGATGACAAACGACGGGGAAAGACCATGCCTCTCCATGTCATCAACGGTTGTAGCTGCTTCTTTCATTAAATTTCTTTCACACAACAGTCGTATGATTCTGGAGTAGTTGGCATCAGTAATTCTGGATCTCTCTTTATCCTTCCAGCAATCAAAGACCTGGATAATCACGGTGAAAACTTATATTACAAGTTTGTAAGAATTCCATAATAAAGCCTTGTCCTTCCGATATATAATCTTAAGTCAACATATTTGATCTAAGTAAATTCTGAAAAAAATCAATTAAGTACGTGACCACCTGAATCATGAATGCATTCATGCAATAAGAAATGCACACTTGTAACAGAATATTCAAGAGTTCTTGATATATGAACGACATACATCACATGAATCAAAAGTTGTAGTTGCCTAAAGTGCATAACAGTGCCTATTAGAGCTTCAGGCTCAAATCAAATGATGCCTCTGCCACTTCCGCAAGACTAAAAATAGGAAATCATACATTTACAAGCAAATCAACACCACTCCACTAGCCTTATGAGATTAATACACAGTACTTAACCGCTTCTGTTGTTATCCTTCCTTCGATGACATAACAGACATCAAAGCTGTTACACAAACTGTTGGTTATCGTTTCTTGCTTTATAAAGAAATGGATGTATAATTTATTGCATGAAGATGTGTACGTACTCATTTGAGTGTGTGTTCACGGCGCATGCATGTAGATGGGTGGGTATGCATGCACACAGACTCACATTTGTATAATGTTTATCGATAGGTTTCTATTACTAGGATCATTGTTTCATTCTAGTGTTAGCCTATAGAAATAGGATTGCATATGGAGCACAGCTCCAAGTAGATAAGGCTTCACTGGGAAACAGATCAAGTTTTACGATCAGTGGTCAATCTAGCATCGATCATGGCAATACATTTTGGACAAGGCAACTAATAACTACATGCGTTAGATAGCTGCCATAATTTCTACAAGGCATGGTTGTGGAGGCAACCGATATCTTACTGGTTGTTTAGTTAATATCATGCACTCAAGGAGCAGCCTTCAGAACTTTCCTAGCCAAAACAAGGTTTAGGAGAGGAGATGAGTTCCTTCTGTGGAATATTTTTAATTATCAGAAATTGTAAATCTATTTGTGAGGCTCTCTCTGCATCATTCCAATCTTATCAGATATCTCCGAAATGATCATAAATTATATATCTATGGCCCGATAATATCTTTTGTGCACATTCTAGTTTGAAGATATTTGCAATAGTCAAATTTATCCCAATTTGTTAGTAAAAATCAAGACTGGGTACCTCATGAATTTATGCATCACCTACTTTAACCCACTTTTTAATCTAAGTAGCATATTGGGCCAATGGCGACTGGAAGAATTTTTAGCAGTTTAGCATGCTCTAGCACCTTTACCTCATGCGAGGTGTGCCGAGAAACTCTTCAAAATTTAAATTATTATTTGACCTCATCATGGTTAACTTAATCTTGGTTAGTGAAGTTCCATGCTTAATGACAGGAGAAACAACCATTCTGGCAAGACAAGGCAGCAATATTGAGAATGGTGATTCAAGCTGCATATGGCTAATCTTCCAAATGACGTGATAATCTTCGGTTATCTGGCAAACTACAACACCCCACAACTCTATGATGTGAAAGGATAATAAACTCGATCAAATCGCCTTGAAGATTTGCATGACGAGCCTCAAATATCAGTCTATAAAATTATCTATGCATATGGGTTTTAAGAAAATACCTTCAAACAATCGTGATCCTTAGACTGATTCCTCACTCTCATCCAACTCTTCTGTACCCATGGCTACTCAGACGCAGGACGAACAAACGGACGGAGAGAGTGACCCCCTAACTTTGAAAATGTTCAAAATTTACACTGTAATTTTGCAAAAAACTGAAATACTTTGTCTTGCCCTCGAGCACTTTTTAAGATGTTCACGAGTTAACGAGTTACACAAATCATTTTGAAAATTTCTGAAATACTTGAGAATGCACGTTTCATGTCTGAACTCTTAAAAATGATTCAAATATTTTTCTTTTCTGGGTCCGCCACTGAGAACACGAGACGGTTTGGACACGGCGGTACAAACATGGCATTTAATTCGGTATCCCCTGGTGCATTTTGGAGTGCATGTTTCATGTCTGATAAGTGTCCGACACCGACACTAGCGCCAATTTACTTCCTATTTGTTTCAAGCAATTTGAAACGGATCTTTAGGCTCAATCCTACAGTTTCGCGTCGTCGTCGTGATATGCATTTTTCACTCTTTTTGAACTAAAGATTGATTCTTTTAGCTACTTCAACAACAACAAAACAAAAATTGCAAGAACAACAACAGCAACAAATCGACAGGGAAAATAACTAAAGCAACAGAGGGATATACCAACCTGAAGTGCCTGTTGGGTCCGGCCGTGCTCGAAGAGGAAGACGAGGGCGGCCCAGAGCTGGTCCCTGGTCCAGTCGCCGTCCCTCTCCAGGAGACAGACCGGGTCCGAACCCTTCCGGGAGAGGTCGTCGATGAGGCTCCTGAGGCTGTTGTTGTAGTGAAACGTCTCCACCAGGAGGGTCTTGTGGTCATGCTGCTGCTGCTGCCGAGTCCAGACGCGATGTGAAGAAGAAGAAGAAGAAGAAGGAGAAGAAGAAGAAGAAGAAGAAGAAGAAGGGATTGAATTGGAAATGGAGAGATTTGAAGGAGGAGGAGAGGAGGGTTTTGAAAATAGGGGTTTGGGAATGGAGAGAGGGAAATGGCGAGGGAGAGTGGCATTGCTTGTATGGAGAGGAATATTAGGTTTTTCTTTCTTTCTTTCTTTCTTTCTTTTATTTATAGTCCTGAAAATTTTCTAATTACATTTATCTAATCTTGAAGAAACTTTTCCTCTTAGAATTAGTGAATATAATAATGGCAATTTATATGGGCACAACCAAATATGATCATGGCTAGTCCGGATTATGGCTAGTCCAAATTTTTTTGTTTTTCACAAGACTAGTCCAAATTTTTGATCATGGCTATCCCAAATCCTTCCCCCCCCCCCCCCCCCCCCCCCCCCCCCCCCCTCCCAAACCCATTTTTCTCCTTCATTTGCAAAATCCCTTCTCTCTCTTCCAAAATCCTCACCCCTCTCTTCTTCTTCTTCCTATTCTCCTCCACCTCTCCTCAATCTCCAACATCTTCCTCTTCTCATCCACAACACCTAAATTCTCAACATCTTCCACTTCTCCTCCACCATCCTCCTCTTTTGAAGAAATTAATTCAAGCACACAAATTCTTTCTCAATTTATTTCCAAAATTCTAGAAATTAATTTGAAAAATTCAAGCATCAATTACATTGTCTATTTCAATTCTTTGTAGCCCATTTGAATGAATTAAACTACATACGGAGTAGAAAATTACCCATTTAAATTAAACCCAAGTATGAACGAACGAGAAAACTCCGCATCGACAAGGACTGCCCAATTTTTTGGCAGTCCTACAAACTGAATGGACTGCCAGAAGAATGGGCAGTCCAACTCACAGCATGTGTAACTTTGGACTGTCTATTCTTCTGGCAGTCCAACATACAGACTGGACTGCCAGATAGTTGGGCAGTCCAAAGTTACACATGTTGTTTGTTGGACTGCCCATTCTTCTGGCAGTCCAACATACACTTGGCTTCTATCTCGCTCACTCGAGGCAACCCGTATAGTGGGATGCACGCATACTCCAAAAACTCATGGTCAAAGTTACTATCGAGCAATTCTCATCGCCTCGAGAAGGACACTACTTGCAGATTATCCCATGAGTTGATCATTCTTGTGTATCAGAACCTGGTGAGTGCGTGCAGAGTTGTTGAGCAAATGTTGATAAATCTTAGACAAGAGCAAATGTTGATAATCTTTGGCTGCTGTATGCATGCAGCTTATGACTGGATCACTAACTAGGCCAAGGTTAAGGTTATAGCGCTTTGGTGTTTGGAGAGAGAGATTTGTGAGCTGTCCACAGCATTGAAACGAAGGACTGCCCATTTTTCTGGCAGTCCTTACTGTATGTTGGACTGCCAGAAGAATGGGCAGTCCAACTCACAATATGTGTAACTTTGGACTGCCCATTCTTCTGGCAGTCCGATATACAGACTGGACTGCCAGATAGTTGGGCAGTCCAAAGTTACACATGTTGTGAGTTGGACTGTCCATTCTTCTGGCAGTCCAACATACAGTAAAGACTGCCAGAAAAATGGGCAGTCCTTTGTTTCACATGCTGTGACTTAGGACTGCATAGTTTTCTGGCAGTCCATTCAGTTTATAGGACTGCCAAAAAATTGGGCAGTCCTTGTTTACACTAGTTGAACAACAATATTATGGTTTTCACAAATATTAGAGTTTGTGCATTATGAGGAGCCTTTGGGTGCCATCAAAATTGAAAATGAGAAGAAAATTAGGGTTTAATTTTTGGATGTTTTCTTCTCATTTTCTTCTTCTCCGTCGATTGAAAATCGAAATTCGAAATGGGAAGAAAAGTAGGGTTTAAACCCCCATTATACTTTGAGATAGTGAGAATAATTTGAGAAAGAAAATTAGGGTTTAAACCCCATCAGAATTCTCATTTTTGTTGTTTTTGTTCTTCTTCTTCTTCTTCCTCTTCTTCTTTTTCTTGTTCTTCTTCTTCTTCTTGGATGAGTTGAGGAGGAAGAAGAACAAAATTAAAAAAATGACTTTTATACCAAAGAGTGGGATAGCCATGATCACTTTCTTCAATGGCAAACTTGTAAATAAACCAAAAAATGGGCTAGCCATGATAAGATTTGGATGTGCCCATATAATTAGCCTATAATAATATGGAGGAATATTAATATGATGTTGGTAGAAAACTAAGGTGATCGGTGAAATCAAGGAAAATTAAAATTACTGAATTATATATATATATATATATATATATATATATATATATATATATATAAACCAATGTCCGTGTCGAAGACACCCAACCGTTTTAAAAAAGTCGGCTGAGTGTCCTCGACATGAGCTTTGGTTTATATAGCAAATGACCTTTAGGCCTAGTGGTTAAGAGAGATGCATGCGGCCCGAGTGGTCAGGAGATCGATTCCCGGTGCGAGCGTTCTCCACAATTACCTTCTTTCAAAATATATATATATATATATATATATATATATATATATATATATATATATATATATATATATATATATATAGGACTGGAAAAAAACCTATGAATAAAACAACTAGGAGTCCCTGGGTTGTGGCCTAGTGGTAGCAAAGGGGGTCCCGGCGCGGAAGGCACAAGTTGCTAATCTCCCTTAGCATTTGCCAAGCCGGAGAAAAGGACACAAAATTGTGGTGTAACGTGTAATCCCCCCTTTGTTCCAGTCATGAAATAGATGAAATAAATCAAAAAATGGATTTTTGTTCAAAAATAAAATCTTATTGGAACTGTTCATATCTGGTTCATCCTTCGGAACCATATGACATCCCGGATCTGATGAAATAGGATGAATTCAGACGGTATTTTGTAAATACGTAATTATCTTGAATATATCAACCATTTCTTTATCTGGAAGGGGCTCAAAAAAAGTAAGAGAAAGCAGTGTACATTTATAAAGGAGATACAATAACGGTAATAAAATTTGTATTAGAGGAGGATACTATTAACATTATAAAATTAATAGGAAACCACTAAAAGTGATAGGCCTATCATAATTTTGTAAAAGATGTCAATTTTTTCGATATCCATTTGTCCCTAAAAAATTTAGAGGCTGCCACAATTTTTTATCTTGGACTGTCACGATTATGACCGTCCATACTCTCAGGACTAACAGTCTCATCCACAATGCGACTTTTAAAATTTTTAAACCTTTCAAACTTCTATAATGAGTTTTTTTAGGCTTTCAAACTCCTATAATGGTGTTCAAAAGAAATAAATTCCCAACATATATTAATTAGAATCTAAAAATAAAAATAAACAACCCTAAAAATAAAAATAAATCCTGTGTTTAATTTTATTTGAAATGGTGTGAGGAAAAAGAAGGAGGCTAAAAGAGAAAGAGGAATAAGAACTTGTGTGAGAGGAAGAGGAAGAGGAAGATGGAGATGTGATACCCCATAACAAATGGTGTGTTGTCTCCTAACATTTTTATAACTTAAAAAGTGATGTTTCCTATCATGTGATATTCCATATCATTTTTAGTTGTGTCCTTAGTAATTTCCTTAACGTACCGTAGGAATGCATGAAAATATTTTTAAAAACTAATTTATGCATCATAGGAATATATGAAAATATTTAACAAAAATACATATAGGAGCACATGTATACTTATGAATGGAGAAAAAAATAATACATAGGAGGAGATTGAATGGTTTTCTCGAAAAGAGGCTACTGGCGATGATATTGTATATAGGGGTTATATATATGGAAAAATAAAGTAATAGAAGATAGAATAACTTTAGTAAAGTTTGTTAAATGATAGATTAGAGTAAAATATAGAAGTTAAACACACACACCACAAATGAATGATATTAGATAATACTATTACCAAATTGAAGAGAAAGAATAGGATAAATAAAAGAACTAGAACTAGATGGTAGGATTTGAAAGAAGAGAATTTAGTCCCTCAAATAAGGATGGACCATAGAAAAAGATCCTAAGGTTATGTGGCATCATATTTTAAGATTATTTATAAGGGCACATCAAAAGTTGATCAGGGCTACTCCGGATTGGGGCTAGCCCAGGTTTGAGGGAAAATTAATCAGGACATTCCATTTTTTTACTCATTGAACTGTCCGAATCCAAACCCCCCCGTCATGCCCCGATTCGACAAACTGTTCGTCGCCGTTAGTATTATGCCGAATCGATCGTCCTCGCTAAGGCGTGATGTCGTACGAGTCTGGAATTGCACTCGTACAAGACAAGAACGTTACGTTTGATCGTTATATTGAAACACCAAGTTGAAACTTCACAAATCACATCAGAATTGAATATGCAGTTTAGGAAGATAGAAATATACTTTTTATTTATAGCTTGCAACGAAGTGCAAGTCGTAATTACATTGGATGCAATTGCGGCTACATTAATTGAAACATAAGAAATATACTCGACAAGCTGTCTGAACTAACACTCGTTCCATACATTCGCCCTTTTATACATAAGCCTTCGATGAATTGGCTTTAAAATACTTCAGAATAGGAAGAGCTTCAAAACGTCTCTCCGAACTTCAGCTTTAGTCTAGGGCTCCCGCAGCACCTGGGGAGTTGGGGAGGGGGTTAGCACACTTGCTAAGTGGACGGGACGAATCCACTCATCTAAATCGACTCTGATTGTTAAGGTAGGCATGCTTTAGAGTTTTCTTTCTATTTAAAACTAAATGAATTCAATTCATATTGATAGTCATCTTTGAAGTAATAAAGCATACAGTAAAACATAACGATTTATCACAATTCTTACCATGGCTGTGCTTGTCACGCCCCAGAACTAGAACACTAGAGAGCGGGGGAAGACATAGCCAGCTACATATAATGAAATGGGATCCACTCCACTATACGGTCACGGCTGTCTAGATATATGAGGGTTTATCTACAGGCCAGCAGTCTTCTATGGTCATGAACAAGCCTAGTGTCTCAATCACAAGCAAGCAAATAAATGTTTCAAGATGTAAGATCACCAAATATACAATAGTAAGGCGTCCCAAACATTACATATTCAGTTGATCATGAAGCTAGTCGTACAAAATGTCAGGACTAGCAAGAGTTTAGTCATACATGATCAACCCTAGGATCTGTCAATCATGTTATAGCATGTAGGCAGACAGTAAGTAAAGATACAATACGAGCTAACACGTGCTCGCCGGCTAAACGCCTCAAAAGAATATTTTTACAATAGAGTGGGAGAGCCAAAATAAATCCCACTCGTTGTCAGGATTCCTTCTAGTGGTCACCATCTGGCTGGAAGGTCGGTAGATCCTCGGGTGCTGCTCCGGTATCTGGCCATACAAAACCAGCTGGGTCAGACCCCAGAAAGAGCAAGTGCCACAAAGGAGGCTTCACTTAGGAACTAAAACCAGCAATTAGCACAAGAATATAATTACATAATAAAAGACAAAAATTAAGGAAAAATATGACAGGTGATATACGATGAGATAACCATGGGACTATTCAGATAACCAGGTTACAACCCGTAAACCAAACAAGGACCGGGGTTGTAACCCTTCGTCTGAACAAAACTTGGCTTCTCCTACCATTTATCGGCAAGATAAATATAAGAAATCAGGTCAAGTAACAATCTTGTACAGGATCAAGACAAGACTAGACTGATTGAACTCCATCTAACATTTCACGGCAAAGCAATAAGTACGGCTTGATACTTTAACTAACTAGGGTTATCACAGGCCTAGTTACTAGCAAGATGCAGTGAGATTATTCCACAGCCACAAGCCCTGCAGACCATCCAGGTTATCCAGGTCGAATATTAGTACAATAAGGGTGCAACACTTGACAGTGTGCTGGAAATGTGCCCTACTCGTCGGCAGGCTACAGATCCCAAGTGGGACGCCCAGATAACGGGATTGCCTGTAGCTGAGGAAATCTCTTCATGACTACTGGATTATTCTAGTTATTAGCCTTAGTCAATTTTACCGTAGGTACCCCCGACCGTGGTACTCAGGGGTCCCTGTCCTAGACATGATGCAAGACAAGACGGGTTCATTTGTACAAGCACAATCATCCACGGTGTCCAGGTCATTCATACTTGTCATGTTAGGCAGCCGTCGTAACAACTTATCAAGATATCATGTCAGGTTTATTTGTCATGAGTGCACCACGGCGGGTCACTATCAAGAATTATCATGTCAAGTTATCATGTCAAGTTTGTTGTCAAGAGTGCACCACTACGGGTCACTGTCAAGTCATGTCATTTGTCAAAAGTGCACCACAACGAGTCACCATCGTGCCAGGGAACATATTAAATTAATGGCACAAGCACACAAGCAGTAATTAAATATTAGCAGGGGCAAAGGCTGTGGGGGACTCATGCGGCTCAGGAAAAATTAATGGCTATGCAGCCAGCAAGTTGTAGGCCATATGCGGCTCAAACAAGTTGCATGCAAATGCAGGCAATAAATTATTGGCCAAGCAAAATGGCCATTAATTAATAATTAATTGTTGGCCAAACATATTGCATGTTGCATATGCGGCCAAGCAAAATGGCCATATGCGGCTAAGCACAAAAGGTGCTTATGCGGCTCAATGGTCAATGGCCTTATGCGGCCATAATGAATTTCATGCGGCTCACTTTGGCCAATGCAAGCAAAATGCTAAGAGCATTAAATACTAATGCCAAGTGCTAATGCATGCAACTTTTCATGCTGATGCATGCTAAAAGAATTAATAATGCATGCAAATTTGCTAATGCATGGAACCTTTTCATGCTGATGCATGCTAAAAAGGATTAATAACGCATGCAAATTTGCTAATGCATGGAACTTTTTCATGCTGATGCATGCGGTCAGTATTATTGAATTGGCCAAGTATTCATTTCCATGCGGCCAAGCATATTTTTTCATGCGGCTAAGCTTGGCTAAGTAGCATATGCGGCCAAGCTTGTATATAAGTATGCGGCCAAAATAAATTTCATGCGGCCAGCAATTGTAAGCGGCCAACACATTAATTCATGCGGCTCAGTAGTGTATGCGGCCAGGGATGTATAAGCATGCAAAGTTAAATGCATGCAAGGCTAAATGCAAATGCTAAGGCCAAATAATTATTTAATGCTAATGGCAATTATTAAATGCAAGCAAATATTTAATGCATGCATGCAAATAATGCTTCAAGGCCATGCGGCCAAGAATGGGTAAGGCCATATGCGGCTCAGCACTATTTGCTAGTGCATGCAAATGCCAAGCCTATATGCGGCTGAGCACTGTAATAGGGGGGAAAGCATATGCGGCTCAGGCAATTAACTAGTGGCCCATACAAATAAACACTTGCACGTTGCCAGCTAATGTATGCAATTAAATATTCAATTAAATGGCCATGCGGCTGGAAAAAAATACTTGTCGCATGAAATGGTCATGCGGTCAAGTACCGTTCTTCTCCTCCAATTTTCGAGAAGAATAACACCATGAAGCCATGCTTCCAAGCTCCATAATTCCATCATCCAGAGTCCAAATCCGGACTTCCATAGGTCAAAATGGGGCAGAATGAAATTCTCTACAACATGGAACCATCAACTAGCAGAAATATACAAGTTTGATAGATCAAAATTCATGGAAATCGAAAATACCACAAAACTAGATCTACAAGAAATTAACCACAAAATAAAAAATGCTAAGTACTAAAGTGGGTTAGAAACACATGAGGAAGACAATAGAACAATAAAAATGGGGTTCCTCCATGAAGCAAGATGCACTTGCCTAAGCTCTCCACTCTCTCAGGTTGGTGAGGAGTAATGGTGGGGAAGAAGAAGAGTTAATGATGAGAGAGAAATGTTTGGTGGGATATTTAATGAAGGGGGTGGTGGTAGGTGGGAGTGGTTTGGTTCACCTAAAATCAAGCAAAACCGAACCATACAAAACCAAGCCGAACCAAGCCAACAAGCCGAACCGAACCAAGGTAAACCCATCAATGAAATGCCAAAATAAATCAAGCAGGAAGACATGCAATACGGGTCAAAATACGTACACGTATTCCAAATACGTAATACGAGATATGGGCATTACAGTGCTCGTCCCTGCATAAAAATAAAGATAATATTTACTACCTGCATAAGACAATAGGTGAGCATGCTACTATCTTATATGTGCGGTCACTGATGTTACACACCAGTTGGTGTAATGCCCCGCTCCGCACGGCGCATTACGCTGAAACGTTGACTCGGCGAGTCGCGTTGACCCAAGGATATGTATCGGTGCAAAACGATACGAGAGTTAAGTTGTTCCGAGCAACGCATCGAGCTATGTCGATGCGATAAGTTATGTCGACCCGAGTAATGCATCGAACTAAGTCGATACGAAGAGTTGTCTTGTCCCGAAAGAATGCATCGAGTTGAATCGATGCGAAGCGCCGCGTTGCCCCGAAGGATGAGTGCGTTGAATCGGCTCGAAGATTCTAAGAAATCGAATCGACCAAGGCGCAAGTCCGAATCGTTGAAGTATTGGTTTTAGTTGGTTTCGTGTGCAGGTTATACTTTGACGGAAAAATATTAGAGGTCGATCTTTTGCAATATTTAGTAAGGGGTCCGCGAAATCAAATCGTCGCCTTGCGACGGGCTAAGACTTGGGCACGCTAAGGCAAATTGGACGTATAACTCAACGAAACATGAAGTGCTCGAATGGCTAAGTCAGGAGAGTGGCCGTACAACGAAGTTGGGAAATCGAGCCGCATCGGCTCGGCGAAACGACGAAGGCATATCGACTCAAGGTGGGAGGATTGACTTCTTTTTACTCCTTCATTCGATAAGTCAAATATATCATTGTATGCTAAGTTAACCTATCGACGCCACGGGCGTGGCCGATCGGAGATAAATTATAGTGTGAGTCGAACACTAAGTTAAAACAATTGAAATGAAACGTGCATCAATATGCACGAGTCGCTATGGAACATTGGATATCGCTAAGGCGAGCGCCTCGGTGCGCAAGCCGTAAGAACATGGGATAACTGTAATCGGCGAGTGCCTTAGTGCACGAACCATACCGTGCCTTTGTTGCACGAGTTAGACGGCTAGAACATTGAAAGACAATAGGCGAGCGCCCTAGTGCGCAAGCCCCGAACATTGAATGCTAAGTTATAGAACATAGAAATACGGTCGAAACGTGCCTACGTGCACGGGATAATAAAAGATGGCTTCGTTGCGAGAGAATACAGTTGTGGCATGAATGTGGCGGAACTGTCGAATATGACATGGCGCCTCGAAAGGTGTTTGAGACCTTCGGGTCGTTCGGTTGACGAGCATTGAGTTGAGGCACGATGCCATTGAATCATTGAAACGAAGTATGAAATGTAAGAACACAGAAAGTTAACGAAAGAGACGCGAAATGATAAAGTCTGAGTCTCGGACTCAAGACTATGTTTGGTTGTTTGAATTTAATTGCTTAATGGTAAGGGCGTTGCATGGTCGATTGGGATGGACTCGAGATTAATGCGATATCGCCCGTGCACGGGTGTTTCCTCCAAGCGGTTAAATGCCGGATGCGCCCCGGAACCGCTTGGCCTAGGACGGATTCGAATAATCTTTGTAGGCGCACATCCTTAAACAAGATGGGAAAAGCCGTAAATGATGGTATGCAGCGGGAACGTTTCGGTTGTTAGGATGTGACCCAACCCGTGAAACGCCGGGCAGCCCGACCAAACGATGAGAAAAGAAGGAGAAAAAAGAAAGGAACTCCTTTAGTCCATTCCGGCGCGGATACACCAACGACCCTCATATAGTTAAGGAACGATGGGTTGAAAGTGTAGGCGCATATGCGTCCCGCATGGAGATCCTACTTAGAGATGCACATATAACATGACAGTGAAGGATTACGGCGTATTCACCTTGCATCGGTACAAGGGCGAGTGCGTCGACTTGGTAGGAAGTCGCGCCACGAATCAAACACGAGATTGCTTGTTTGTTTGCCTATTCAATTCGATAACATGCTGCTATGATAACATGCTTTACGCTTCGAAGATGCCATGAAATTGACCCTAAGGAGAACATAGCAAGATCATAAGCTAAGTTGCATGATTCAACATAAATATTAAAATGTCGGTTTGGAAAGATGATCTTTACTTCAGTACATGCGAGGACGAACGCACTGATCCCCCACCAGCTTCATGCAGGGTGCAGGGAATGGATTGCTCGCGGCGAGGCGTTGCTTGAACGTGTTAAGGCTTGGAATGCCGAAGCGCATTGAAGCGTGCTATCGCATTGATGCTCGGACTACGCAGCTGGATTGATGCGGCCGAGATATAGAAGGCATGATGTATGGAACGGTAAAATCCTTTGTGGGCAAGAGAGAACCTGAGTGTTGTAGCCAATCTGGCATATATTGTTAGGCTATTGAAAGCCATTGTAATCTCAGTTTCAGATATCAATAAAGAGAATTGTTTCGTATACTCTGTTTCCTTCCGTTGTTAATATCGAATCAAAAGATAACAATTTGAGAACTTGTCACCTTGCCTTGCACGAGCGCAACTCCAGGCTCGTGCGGCATCACGCCCCCTGCGAGGACGATGATTCGGGTGATTCCGGGTCGGGACGTGACAAATTGGTATCAGAGCTCTAGGCTCAATTTCCTCTGGACGCTCGCTTCATTTCAATTCGAAAAGTTGCCCACCACCACTTGATATCACTCTTGACTCTACTCGATGCCGCACTGGATGTTCCATACAATAAGTCTAATACAAATCGTGTAATTTTGCCGCATGTGTTTTGGAAATTACATGATGTTTGCTAAGAAAGTCGCGAGGGGTATATTGTATTGAATGCAAACGAGCCGTAAAAATATTAGTTGCTGCAAGCGCAACAAATTGTGAAATACGATTTGAGATATTGTCGCAATGTAACATGTTGAAAGAGGAATAAAATGATGCACGATGTGCAACGAGTTAATGTGAATATGCGGTAAAATAAAAGTGAGAAGTGATAAGCCAATACCGAATGTGTTAAACGGATTGTGTATTGACTTGGAAAGTCGAGAGTAATTCGTTGCACGAGGTGCGGTAAATATCGAAAATGATCGTTGCACGATGTGCAACGCATATTGGAAAGAAAAATCATTGTACGTAGTGCAACGCATATCAAATTAATCGTTGCACGAAGTGTAAAGGAAATTGGAAATGAATCGTTGTACAAAGTGAAATGAAAGTGTCGGAAATAAATCGTAGCACGATGTGCAACGCGTATCGAAAGTAAAATTTTTGTTGCACGAGATGCAACGTAAGGAAAGAATTAAAATCGTAAATCTAATAGAACGAATCGTTCGGTTGCACACCAAACTTATGTTGGCAAGCGAGAACATTGACCGAATCGTGTCGAATTTGATAGAATCAAAGTTACGGTTGTGATCAAGCACGATCACTGCGGAAATCGTGAGTCGGAAGAGATCGTCGGTTTATACTAAGTATAGCACGAGGGAAATGGCTTGAATTTTGAGTGGTATATGCCATACCACGTAGGCGATGAATGACTCGATTTCGAGTGGTATATGGTATAACACTCGTGCGATGAATTGCATCGACGCGTTGTGAGAATTGCGGAAGGTTTGTCCGCAACGGACGGGGGAGTACCGAGACTCGATTGAAAATTTGTATGGCGATATGTTGATGCAAGTGTTCTTCGAAAATCGGTTGGGACGATAAGGCGAGACTCGTATCAATGAACGATACGTCGGACGAAAGTTATAAGTTGGTCGGACGACCGAGACTAGCGAAATGATTATGCTTTGACGCAATAATCGGATCGACGGGAAAGGAAAACTCGAGCTTACAAATGAGTCGCACGACTTGCGATTTCGATAGAAATGTTCGGCTAGGCAAATCGAATCGTACGACTTGCAATTTTGATAGAAATGTTGGGCGATGTGTATTGTAATTGAATCGCACGATGTGCGACTTCGGTAAGAAAGTTGGTTGACGTGAGAAATCATGCCTAAGAAATAGTTGGTTACGTTACGGTGACACTCATTTGAGTACGACTGAGAACACGCAAAACTTAGAGGGCGAGATCGTATAACTCGAGGGCACGATGTTGGATAATCGGTAACTCGGTTACGCGATCAAAGTATAGCGGGATGTGGCGAATCGAAGAATGAGTTGATGCGTGCAGAAAAGTTCGTTACGAACTTGGATGTATGCGATGTGAGTTAAGTTGACGTTGAAACGGATTCAAAGTCGACCCTCTTGCTATCGAAATTGATACGAACTATCAAGATCGATGTGCAAGAAAATGTAAGCACGATGTGAGAATACAAAGTGGAGTGCGCCTTGCGCTATCAAAATTGTGTAAGTAAGGATACGAGAATGAACGAACTTGGTTGATCGTAAATTTTGTGATTGATCAAAGACGAGACTATAAGTCATCGACGATTGCTCGATGCGTATAGCATCTCGTGTGTCGACCCGTGAATAAGATAGACTCGAACTTGATACGAGTAGATGTTTCGTAAATTGCGAAATCATCGACGGCAGTGCATGACTGAATCGGAGATTAGTTGCACATCAGTTGCGCCGATAGAAATGGTTTGTCCGAAATTGGGTAGTCGCATAGAATCGTCGGAATGTGATTTGGCTCCGAAATAAGAAATAGCATGGTTCGTAGTAAACTGTCCTTCGGTGATGATCCACGGTTATCGAGCGTAGCTTCGGGACAGCTGACCCTAGAAGACTTGATCGCCAAATCAAATTGATTGCTGCAGACCGTAAGATGACCCATGCGATATCGCATATAAGATTGCACTGATAACAAAATACAATGTGGTGCATGTTGACGATAAGTCTAAGCGATCGAAAATTGTTGGAACAACTTTCGATTGAGAATGGTATAGTTAGATTTGAGTATTCGTCGGATAAATATTTGAATGGTTATGTTGGTCGACGAACAAACTAGAATTCACCAACGGACTTGGTGATTCGGATAGACGAGTGCGAGAATCGTGCTATGCACGAGAGGGAATGATAAGGGAATGACCTATGATAGATCCTGATTCACCTTGCAATTGAGCTTGCGTGAATCGAAGTTATGTTCGATGTTGCGAGATGGATAAGTTGGGAATTTGGCTAGTGAATTCCTATTCGTTAGAAAATTGAATGTGAGACGCGTCGTAAAGACATTCGTGCTAAGGCGATCGTTGCCTTGAGCACTGTCGCCTTGCTGTAAACTTTCATGTCGGATAGATTGTGGCCTTTGTGCAATGTCAATTTAAACTTGTGTCGGGAGAATCTAAGCACGGGGACTATGTAAGTAACCAGCGGGCGTAGCCCTGAATGTTGATGCGTTTGCAAGTCAACGAAGGAAATCGTATCGAGATAAGTGCATAGCCAGACTTCGGAAATAGTTGGATAGCGACTTCGAACGCAAGGCGTTGCGGAGACTCGTTATGATTGGATGCGCGACGGCTTGACGCAATACATAGAATTGATAGTCCCGATGAAACATACGAAACGAGAAAGACGATTTTGAATCGCGTCGCGTGCAGTGACTTTATTGAATGAATCACGTATGTATTGAATATACGTATGCGATAAAATTTCGAGAACGGTTGCTAAGGATAAGTCCGATCGAGAGTACGAGATGGCAAGCATAGGATTGAAATTTACCTGTCAGCTTTATTACAATTTGCTACGACTGGACTCGGTCGAAATACATATATCTTCGGGACGCCTTGAATATAGGTATGGATCCAAATCGAGTTGTACACAAAATTCAAATCGAGCTGCAGGGATGACCTTGAAATGTTAATAAAAAGCTTGCGAGATAGTGTGAAACTGAACAACACTGGTGGGACGAGATCGTGAAACGATCTATAAAATACTTAGTCGAAGTGTTGGTTTTGGTTCGAGGACGAACCTTGTTTTGAGTGGTATATTCTGTAATGCCCTGCTCCGCACGGCGCATTACGCTGAAACGTTGACTCGGCGAGTCGCGTTGACCCAAGGATATGTATCGGTGCAAAACGATACGAGAGTTAAGTTGTCCCGAGCAACGCATCGAGCTATGTCGATGCGATAAGTTATGTCGACCCGAGTAATGCATCGAACTAAGTCGATGCGAAGAGTTGCCTTGTCCCGAAAGAATGCATCGAGTTGAATCGATGCGAAGCGCCGCGTTGCCCCGAAGGATGAGTGCGTTGAATCGGCTCGAAGATTCTAAGAAATCGAATCGACCAAGGCGCAAGTCCGAATCGTTGAAGTATTGGTTTTAGTTGGTTTCGTGTGCAGGTTATACTTTGACGGGAAAATATTAGAGGTCGATCTTTTGCAATATTTAGTAAGGGGTCCGCGAAATCAAATCGTCGCCTTGCGACGGGCTAAGACTTGGGCACGCTAAGGCAAATTGGACGTATAACTCAACGAAACACGAAGTGCTCGAATGGCTAAGTCAGGAGAGTGGCCGTGCAACGAAGTTGGGAAATCGAGCCGCATCGGCTCGGCAAAACGACGAAGGCATATCGACTCAAGGTGGGAGGATTGACTTCTTTTTACTCCTTCATTCGATAAGTCAAATATATCATTGTATGCTAAGTTAACCTATCGACGCCACGGGCATGGCCGATCGGAGATAAATCATAGTGTGAGTCGAACACTAAGTTAGAACAATTGAAATGAAACGTGCATCAATATGCACGAGTCGCTATGGAACATTGGATATCGCTAAGGCGAGCGCCTCGGTGCGCAAGCCGTAAGAACATGGGATAACTGTAATCGGCGAGTGCCTTAGTGCACGAACCATACCGTGCCTTTGTTGCACGAGTTAGACGGCTAGAACATTGAAAGACAATAGACGAGCGCCCTAGTGCGCAAGCCCCGAACATTGAATGCTAAGTTATAGAACATAGAAATACGGTCGAAACGTGCCTACGTGCACGGAATAATAAAAGATGGCTTCGTTGCGAGAGAATACAGTTGTGGCATGAATGTGGCAGAACTGTCGAATATGACATGGCGCCTCGAAAGGTGTTTGAGACCTTCGGGTCGTTCGGTTGACGAGCATTGAGTTGAGGCACGATGCCATTGAATCATTGAAACGAAGTATGAAATGTAAGAACACAGAAAGTTAACGAAAGAGACGCGAGATGATAAAGTCTGAGTCTCGGACTCAAGACTATGTTTGGTTGTTTGAATTTAATTGCTTAATGGTAAGGGCGTTGCATGGTCGATTGGGATGGACTCGAGATTAATGCGATATCGCCCGTGCACGGGTGTTTCCTCCAAGCGGTTAAATGCCAGATGCGCCCCGGAACCGCTTAGCCTAGGACGGATTCGAATAATCTTTGTAGGCGCACATCCTTAAACAAGATGGAAAAAGTCGCAAATGATGGTATGCAGCGGGAACGTTTCGGTTGTTGGGATGTGACCCAACCCATGAAACGCCGGGCAGCCCGACCAAACGATGAGAAAAGAAGGAGAGAAAAGAAAGAAACTCCTTTAGTCCATTCCGGCGCGGATACGCCAACGACCCTCATATAGTTAAGGAACGATGGGTTGAAAGTGTAGGCGCATATGCGTCCCGCATGGAGATCCTACTTAGAGATGCACATATAACATGACAGGGAAGGATTACGGCGTATTCACCTTGCGTCGGTGCAAGGGCGAGTGCGTCGACTTGGTAGGAAGTCGCGCCACGAATCAAACACGAGATTGCTTGTTTGTTTGCCTATTCAATTCGATAACATGCTGCTATGATAACATGCTTTACGCTTTCGAAGATGCCATAAAATTGACCCTAAGGAGAACATAACAAGATCATAAGCTAAGTTGCATGATTCAACATAAATATTAAAATGTCGGTTTGGAAAGATGATCTTTGCTTCAGTACATGCGAGGACGAACGCACTGATCCCCCACCAGCTTCATGCAGGGTGCAGGGAATGGATTGCTCGCGGCGAGGCGTTGCTTGAACGTGTTAAGGCTTGGAATGTCGAAGTGCATTGAAGCGTGCTATCGCATTGACGCTCGGACTACGCAGCTGGATTGATGCGGCCGAGATATAGAAGGCATGATGTATGGAACGGTGAAATCCTTTGTGGGCAAGAGAGAACCTGAGTGTTGTAGCCAATCTGGCATATATTGTTAGGCTATTGAAAGCCATTGTAATCTCAGTTTCAGATATCAATAAAGAGAATTGTTTCGTATACTCTGTTTCCTTCCGTTGTTAATATCGAATCAAAAGATAACCATTTGAGAACTTGTCATCTTGCCTTGCACGAGCGCAACTCCAGGCTCGTGCGGCATCACGCCCCCTGCGAGGACGATGATTCGGGTGATTCCGGGTCGGGGCGTGACAGTTGGGACTATCTCAACGGTATTTCGGCCCGTTCAATTTAGGTTGTAAACCTGACTGACGGTCCCGCAATGCATCAGTGCCGAAGCATGATTATTTATTCCCACTAGGTCGATTCGATACCGATGCCTCGAATACCGATTCGAGAAAAATTAAACTTGTGCACAAGCTGTCCATGACCATGCCAATGCGTGAACAGTTTAATATATACAAACGGATTTGTATAGCACGGACAGTATTGAACGACATTATCATTTCTCCCAACTCATGCAATGATTCATTTTTCCCAAGATGTACTTCTGATTTAGCGTCCCGTAGGTACCAAATTGCCCGACGTATCATAAGCCGCTATCGACATTTCATATTATTTTGCATCCTGTGAAATAGTCTATCTTTTTACTAGAACCTTAAAATTTTCGATTTTGGTGCGAAACTTATATTTTTAGAGTAGATTACTCTAAATCGATACATTTTTTCCGAGTTCTTGATCTTAGTGGATTGGCATGAATTTAACTTGGCATCGTCGATTTGAATAAGTTCGAGGCAAAAGAATTTCGTTTGGGGAACATAGTAGAAAAAAAGGGGCCGAACCACCCACCAACTATTCGATCGTGCCGATAGTCGAAGTGCTTCGCAACGTTCAAGTTTCAGTTACGCGAGCTCCTGCAATGGCACCAACACTTAGTCAGAATTTCTTATTTAATCCTTCGTTTCAAAATTCGTAGAATGCATTCAGAAAATGATGCAAAAACACATTCATCAAAACCAAGCGACGAAAGCTCCAAGAAAACCATACAGCAGTCCGGTCCCGTCGAAGGGACTCTTATAAAGAGCTCACTCGTCGAGACGCAGCCTGCTGCATCTAGAACTTATTGCAACAGAAGCTGTTCCATTAGTTGGATCGATTCTCATAACATTCGTCCAAGTCGATTTGATCGATGCCGCAAGGTGTTATCGTTTACCAAGCTCAGCGATCGAGTCAGATAGCCATCTAAGTTCCCGACTGATCTGACTCGGCGCAAGCATATTACGGAGTCCGCCGCCTATCGGAAGCGGGGCACTACACCCCCCAACCCCAAATGTTGAGCTTCATTTCAATATTTCACTCACTCTCTCTCTCTTCCAAAACCCTAACTTTCTTCTTCTTCTTCGTAACCATTTTCCTCCTCCCCAAGCTACATCTTCTTCTTCATCTTAACCCCTTCAATAAGCTCTCATTTCCAATTTCGATGGCACCCAAAGGCTCTCTTCCCAAAACCCTAGTTTTTCTTTCATATTCTTCTTGTAATTCTTATTCCCAAAACCCAAGTATAAATTATCATGATGGAAAACATACAATGTAATGTTTATTTCAATTATTTATAACCAATTTTATGATCGAAGTAAACCCTAACAACATTCGACCAAGTCGACTTTAGGACTGCCATAGTTTCTGGCAGTCCTAAATACTGATAGGACTGCCATAATTTTTGGCAGTCCTGATGTACAATAAGTGCATTCCAGGACTGCCACAATTTCTGACAGTCCTAAAAGTATTAAGGACTGCCAGATATTGTGGCAGTCCTGATGTACAGAAAGTGCATTTTAGGACTACCACAATTTTTGATAGTCCTAAAAGTATTAAGGACTGCCAAAAACTGTGGCAGTCCTGATGTACAGAAAGTGCATTTTAGGACTACCACAATTTCTGACAGTCTTAGAAGTATTGAGGACTGCCAGGAATTGTGGCAGTCTGAAATAGATTTAAACCTTTGAGTTTTTCTAAATAGATAGATTTTAAATAAATAGATAAATTTTGAGTTTTTTAAAATAGATTTTAAATTGAGAGACTTATCTCTAAAATAGGACGACCAAAATTAGATTTATCTATAAGATAGATTTAAAATTTAGATTTTTTTTAAAATCGAGTAGATAATTGAGAGACTCTGAAATAGATTTAAAATTGAGAGACTTATCTCTAAAATAGGTTTATTTTAAAATGAACAAAATTGTGAGACTTATCTCTAAAATATATTTATACCTAAAATATATTTTTTGGACGATCAGGACTACCAAATTTTTTGGCAGTCCTATCCACTACCAGGACTGCCAGAAATTTGGGCAGTCCTAAAATGGACTTGCTATCCAGTAAGTCCATTTTAGGGCTGCCCAAATTTTTGGCAGTCCTAGAATTATTTTGGACTGCCAGAAATTGTAGCAGTCTAAAGTCGACTTGGTCGATCTTAGGACTACCAAAATAGGGTTTTGTCGGCCAGGGAGTTAATCGAGACTACTTCACAAAGAATGTCGTATTCACCCACCAAAGGGTTTGTACATTGTTTGTTCACCCACAAATATTTGGGTTTTACATTATTTGTGAGAGCCTTTGGGTGCTATCTGTAATGTCCCATCCCAATCAGCTCAATCGGAGGAATCAAAAGGCCAACGGTGTTGGAGTTAGCCTTGTATGGCTGCTCGAAGTCCTGCTCGGTCGAGGCAACTCCTCGCTCAAGTGGGTGGTTTCGGTGAACTTGCCTCAGCTTGGCCTTCACTCTAATAAAATAAAAGTTTTCAACTGCACAAGTAGGCTTAATAATAAAAAAACGAATCCGCATACCTAGGGGAATAATTCTAAGTTATGTCAAACTGAGTTAGAACATAAAAAAGGTCCCACGGTCGGCTTAGAATCGTTGCACGACGTGCTTTCAAAATGACATTCGGTCATTCGTCCCGTGGCTTGGGAGAAGAAAAGTTGGTCTGAGTTGCCACAAAGCTATGAACTTAGCCTAAGTCATAAGCATCGCACATATAAATGCTTGATAAAGCAAGCACGGTCCCATCGTCCAAGGCTTGGCTAAAGTTTTATCGCACGGCTTATGGCATAAGTCTAGGCACCCAAAGAACTTGGTTGTTCAAGTCAAATGCGTGCACGACACGTTCCCACGATGCAAGGCTTGACATAGCCTTTGCTCGTCAAGTTGTTGTACGATTAAGTTAGGCAAAGTTATGCTGGACTATCGAAGTCATAGCAAGCAATGTCCCATATTTTCTGCGGTTGTCAAAGTCACATAGTCCCACGATCTCAAGGCTCGTCATATAAAGTATGACTTGGGCGATAGTGTCGCATAGAACACAAGTCAATCTAAGACACGAGCCACGGTCGGTTCAAGGATAAGTATGCCACGGTCTATGGGACACAAAGGAACACGTTGGTTCAGGTCTATCTGGAAGGCTATGCAATAGTCGTTCCCTATGTTATGTAAAGTACACGCGACCATTTGTCGCCGAGACCGGTCCCATGGCTTGGCAATCTCGTATGAAGAATGGAAAGCATGGACATGGATAAAGAAGTTTAAGAAAGACAAAGCAAGTTGTATCATCTGTAGGCCTTGCATTTACGTCGAGTCTAGAAGTCGCCGTAGGTGCTTGGTCATGGACAACTTGTGCACAAGGGGTAGTCTTCCTCGACATGATCACCGGGGCCACGGGATCATGTTGTTCTCGGGAAAACGAATTGGCTAAAGTAGGATGCTGGATGTACCGCATAGGAGATTCAGGGCTTCCATGGGCTAGCTATCCATTGGATGATCGCTGTCTATCCTCAGCCAAGTCCAAGATAGCTTGACATTTCTAGTGACCTTTCATATAGATGAGTCAGTGTGCTAAGCGGCAATCCGCATGCACGGTGTCGGTCAAATCAAAGAAAGCGTAAGCACGACACGAATTGAGTTAAGAAGGTGTACACGGTTGCAATACCATTACAGAGCCTAAGATTTGGCTATAGCAAGGGCACGTGCTTCGGCACGAATGTGGCTTCATGTTTGAGTCGTCAACACAAGTTCCACAAGTCGGGATTGAGTCGTCTTAAGTTAAGTCAGGAAGGGCCGTAAGGCAAAGTTGGTTAAATCGTGTTGAAATGTGAGGCACGACCTCGATGTTGGAAGCACAAACCAAGTCGATGACATAAAACAAGTTGTTGCGTCCCAAAGTACGAGTCGAAAAAACAAGCACGAGTCGACACTCTGATGTTGTTGGCACGAGAAGGGTCTAGAGGCACAACGATATGCAAGTTATCGGTGCAATGGCACGGTGACGGTCTAGAGACACAAATAGGCCAAGAGTCTCTATCCTAAAATTGATCCTAAGGCAAGAATAGAAAGACAATTATAAAGGGTTTATGTTGCACAAAGTAAATGAACGTGTTGGTTTTGTATGGGTGGGCGAGGAGCTTACTCCACCAGTACAGTTGAGTACTGACACCCACACAGTTTCCATATGCAGGCACATGTAGAAGCTCGTTGGCGCGGAGCTCGTTTGGATGCGTCGAGACACGGAGTTCCTTGGCGTCTCGAGGCGTGCATCTGTATGGAGTCTGGACTTATACGGGACATAATGTATGGACATCGTCTATCTGAAGCATCCGCTGGCTCGTCAATTGTATTGAGAGATGAGAGAGAGCTGAGTGACTTGTAATCAGAGAGAAAAGTGAGCTTGAGTGATTGTAATCTTGGCTACGTGCCTTTGTAATCTAAATTCATTATCAATAAAAGGATGCGATTTTGTTTTAATGCTTGTGTTGTCTTGTATATTCAATGTTTCTGCTTGGAACTTCTGTACGACGACCCCGTCGCAAGCTGTTGTAATCGGTCGTTATGAAACCGCCTTGCACGAGCACAAACTAGGCTCGTGCGGCATCACGCCTTAGCGAGGACGATTGGTCCTACGAGACCGGGGCGTGACACTATCGAAATTGGGAATGAGAAGAAAACTTGTGTTTTGATGGAGATGGTAAGGATGAAAATGATGGAGAAGAAGAAGATGATGAGAAGAAAATCCATCCCACATTCTTGTTGTTGTTCTTCTTCTTGTTCTTGGATGTGTTGAGGAAGGAGACAAAAGGGAAAAAAAGGAAGAAAAAATTGACTTATATACTTAGAGTTGGGCTAGTCCTGAGTAATTTTTTCAATGACAAACTTGTAAATAAATCAAAGTTAATTTGGGCTAGCCCCGATCAACTTTTGATGTGCCTCTATAAATAATCTATTTTAAATTACAAAAAAGCCAGTAAGAATTTAAATTTTTTCTAAGGCCAATGTACGGCTTTTGGAAAGAAAGTTGATGATGGAAGAAGGAAATCCAATAGATCATCAAGATATAAATTAGTGTAAAGGTTGGCAAATGTGTAGAAATATTGGTAACTTCGAAAAATATAAATTAGCAAAGAAAGCAACATAATAAAAAGCCTAAATCTAAGGCATGTTATCATTTTATAAGTTAGAAATTGAGACAGCAAAAGATATTTACATGTTTCTAAAGTGTAGTGGAAAAAGTAGAGACCTGAGAATATCAAATGTACAAAAAATAAAGACAAAAGTATTGGTAAACAAAATGATATCACAAAGAGGTTGAAGGCTGTGTTCGATTGAGTTTTTTTTTTTTTTTTTTTTTCCATTCATCACAAATTTTCAACAAATTGTAGTGTTCGATAGCATATATTTTTCATAAAATTATTTTCTAAATATCTATCATTTTCCATATTTTTCTCCAAAATGGTTCTAACTAAAACTAGCCTAGCCAATAGAAAAATATCAATTTCCATGAAAAAATAATGACAATCAAATACCCAAATTAATTTCGTGTAATTTTTTCCATGAAAATCTTTGCCTACTAAAATAATTCCATGAAGTTAATTTATTTTTAACACATTTTTCACCTTGTAATCAAACACACCCAAGTTGAAAAAAAAGACAAACAAGTATTGCACAGATCCCCAAGTCCATCTGACAATATTTTGTGGGTGAAAATTATTTCTCCAAGCTTGCTTTTTATAAACACTAATATATGAAACGCATAAGCTAATGGCATACAAATTGGCAAAGAGCAATAGTAGTTCACTTTTGATAGTAGAAAAGCCAATACTGCTGCTCTTACCACATAAAAGTAACCAAAAAATGATACACAAAATACTATCTAAACGTTCCTCTATACAACTAAGCTTCCCACAATATGTTGTGGCAGTACACATTTCCGTAAACCTCTTCTGAACTCACTTCAGTTGCGGAAGGAAGACGTTTTCCTCTACATGCCCATAAGTCCAAAATATAGTTGGAACTTTTTTTCCTCATTTGTACAATATGTTTCTCCACTACATTGCCCAAAAGTCTAAATATATCTCGATTTTTTCCCTCATCTATACAATATGCTAAGAGGCCTTTTAATCTTTCCCAGTAAATGCGTAGCCGCCACCATTACCACGAATAAATATCAAACTGTACGAAGGCATGGAGCGATAAACTAGTTCTCCAGATTCGTCAAAATATTCTCTTAAAACCAAAGGATCAAAGAAAGCTGCTCGTTCTTCAGGCGTGGGTACTCATCATGTTAGTGCACTTTTATTCTTCTCAGGGCCTGCAGACACAACATCCAAATTAAAGATGAGAAAGTTGGCAGAAATAATTGTAAGGGAAAGATTGGAATACCTACCAAATAGATTAGACTTCAAAGGAAACCGTTTTAGTGCTCCCTTTGGTTTGAGCTCTCTCAGTTGCCAGCGATTAGTAGGTTTTTCGTGTTTCACTGCAGCACTGCTAGTCTCTCCTACCAAAGGACCAGTTCCCTTCTGTACCTTTTCATGGTAAATGGCAGGAGGTGAAAGCCTCAACTGGGGAATTGTCTCAATTTGAAAAGATTTCTGGGCTTTCTGGAGATTACTCAATATTTCAAACTGCAAAAAGGGGGTTCAGTTAGAGGCATTAGCAATAAATTAGAGCTGAAAAGGTCACATATCAATTACAATAGGCAGAGAGTTGGAAGAGAAAACAATACAGTAAAAAATATACCCTAGACATTTGCTGAGTCCCATAAGGCTTCTCTATGTCAGGTTCACGTAGGTGTTGGACATTCGAAATTCCTTGAGTTCGTAGAGAGCTTGATGCAGAATTTGTAACCAGTCCATTGTCTACAAGAACCGACTTACTCTTGGTACGTGAATTCTTCTTAGGAAGACAAATGGGGCATCCAAATGAAGAAAATTTGTTAAATTGTTCACTTCCCTCAGATTCACAATGAAGATGAGTTGAGTGACCACAATTGAACACTCGAACTCCTAAAGTAGTAGAATCCTTGGAAAGAGCACAACCACATATACAGCATGTCAAATTCTGTGGGGCAAATGCATGGGAAGCACCTTTCTTTAGCAATCCCATGGTATAAAAGGTATCATCCTCGATTAAAGATTTAGCTGTGTCCTAAAAAGAAAAGGAAAAACAATTAATCAGAAAACAAGCAACAACTCTTTAGGAAAATAATGTAGGAATAGGATGATCACTTGAATACAACAGGCTTCTGATGTTTGCATGTTGCAGTATCAGAAGTCCTCTAGGGGTTGGCAACTGGAGCCAGCAACAAACAAATAACTAGTTTATGTTTGAGGTTTCAAAGTCATAAAAGTAGATAATATGGACATTTAAGGTCATAAAGTAGAGAGCATGGCACACATAAAATTATAGGCAAGGTTCACAGTATCGGTATCGGAATCGGTATTGGACTATTCCTATGAGTATTGGTATCGGCAAATCGGTAGTATCGGCGGTTTCGGATCGGAGTATCGGATTTTTTGGTATCAGAGAACAAATAATTATTAATAATTTATTTACATTTAAAAACATATATTTTATACATTTAGGCATAATTTTAAGTATTTTCAGTGTTATTTCTCAGTAGTTTTGAAACTAAATGAAATAGTAGTCACCCTTACCGATTGGTTTACATACAATAGATTGATTTTCTTCTTTTACATGCTTTAACAACCTTATTATGTTTTAAACCCTTGCTGATTTGTATTTTTTGTTTAATTTTCTTTGTCGAATTGACCGGAAAAGAGATCCCCAATGTCGGTATCGGTCAGTATCGGGTATCGGTCGGTACCGAATCGGGACATGCGAAATCGTATCGGTATCGGCCGTATCGAATCGGTATCGGCCGATACTTTAAACCATGATTATAGGGGAAGTATGACGAGAGAAGATGTTTTACATTTTCTTTACATCCATACATGGACCAGAAGGAAAATATTATAGCATGAATAAGAGTACAAGCTATGCCTATCGGCCCTATCCTGTTTTAAGATAACACAAGATGAACGTCGTTGAATATCAGTCAGGTGATTCCTGGTTGGTATCAACCCAGTTTAATCTCAAAAAGGGAAAGAAAAAAAAAATTACAAGACAAGGGTCAGAGTTGTCACATGCTTTTTAGACCTAGGCACATATACTACTTTACCGTACCAATTGCTTAGTTTCATATATGAATTCCAAGCTAGGTGACCATTTATCTAATAGTCTTCTTCTTCTTTGGTAACTACTAGCTTAATTTCATATACAAATTTCAGGCCAGGTGAGTACTTAATAAGCTAAAAGTTGGAGTCTGCATCCCTAACCATCTAGTACCCAAGACTGTACCCTACAATAGAAGCGCCATAAAACTTATAGCAACTCACAAGCTGTACTGCTGTCGACATTCTTTCCAGTTGATCTAATATATTATAAAAGTTACCTCCGCCAATACTCCTTGGACTATTTATGGCACAAAGTTCAACTTATTTTCGCACTTCGAACCGATGAAAAAAGAGAGTAAACCTTGCTGGAAGGTTTAGGTTCCTTTTCACTAGATTATGGGGGTATAAAGGGGAGATAAGAACAGTTCACAAGAGTAGCAACCCAACCACGCATGTCCTCTTGCTTCTATAGTTACTTGATTCTTTTATGACAAAAACTTCAGATTACGTAGAATTTAGTGTAAAATATCTCACTTAATATGACATGGAATACTTAGACCTCTAATACAAGAATATGATCTCATTCGGCTATTTGGTTTATTCTAAATGGAAGAATACAATTTACCAATAACAAATTTAACATAATCTTTTAATCTCGACTCTATCCTAGTCCGAGGGTTGGAGGGCTAATCCTAGGATGAAAGAGCTTAAATTATATGACCAGAAAAGATAGGTTTGCAACACACCAACTGGCCTTTCAGGTTTAATAGAAGGATCACTTTCTTATAATCACATCGGCTAGGAGTTTCTCTTTGGCAACAAGTCAAAGAGGGTTAAAGTCACGGTGATGGCTATTTTCAGATGAAAATGGTAAGGAAAACTTTTACAAAAATTGATGTAGATGAATTGTAACTCTTTCACTAAAGCTTACAAAGCAAAATCTACAACTTTTACATATTATGGAGAAGTGTGACAATGGAAATCCAATCAGTGCATGATCACTTTGTTTTGTTGATGATCAGAATCCAAGACGAAGGTTCTTCTCGACGGCAACAGAGTTCTTCTCGGATGCTTCAGAACTCCAAGACGTTGAGAGCTTGATGTCGAGTTCTAAACAACAAACACTCATTTATTAAAGCTTGCAACCCACAAGACTTGAGCGAGATCGAGGTCGCTTGTCCTGTTGTAGTGTCAAACGACTAGCACCCACGAAATGCCTTCTGGGGTCTCTCTTTTGTACGCATAAGAGTAAGGATTTCAAGCAGAAGATCCTGGGAAAAGACCTGGATTTAGCCGTGCCATAGGTTATTTATAGAGGGAAAACCATATGGAACAGTTTGATGAACGATTATGTAGCCTTCCGCGGAGGTACGTCACATACTCCATGGGACTAGCAGCAAGTCAACCGCAATTTAGTGGAGGGAAACTACCCATGTTCTCCCACTTCTCATGAAAGTCAAGGCCGTGATTGACTATTAACATGGTAGTCAACAAACACCAAGAACATAGGTTGTTACATCCTGTGCACCCACCTAGAACGTGGGTTCTCAACAAGTGCTCAGTCGGTCATACGCGCAATGGCGCAGAAGAAGCATCAATGCCCATCAACATGGAGTCAGCAACGTTCAGCGGCACGGAAGAGGTTTGGAGCATGCCACGTGCAACGACACAAAAGCAGCTATGCGCTCTCCTCCGTGGAAGCAAGGACCTTTTGGGCTCTCTTTTACTCCGCGAACCTAGCCTTCAAGGCTATTTCTAGCCCATGTTTGGCTTAGATGGTTAAAATGAATCATTTTTCCCTCGCAAGCCCATTTAGGTTCAGCTTGTCCACCGACCAACTTTTTAGTGACAGCAAAATCTCCTCAATTTTTTTTGAAAATCTGTCGTGTTGGTTCGGATTTAGAAATACTTTGTAATAACCTGCAGTACCTTGTTGGTTTATAAGCTGCAACATTGTATGTTATAGCTGTAGTTGAATTTCATCTGTTAAGGAGATGGTGCTCTACTGTGGAAATAGAGATCCATCGTATTGGAGTTGTATGTATGGAGATGGTGCCCCAACGTGGAGATTTGGCTCCAATATGGAGATGTTTCCCCATGGATGATCCTCCATCATGATGGCAATTCGTCTGATGTCGCTATCAATGGCATGGATATAGTGCCCTAGTTAGCTTTGTTAAGGAAAGCTATGGGGGTGGAGATGATGTTCCGATGAAATCTACCAGAGGTTGTACTATTGGACATAGTCAAGGTAGTAAAAGTCGCTAGGCAGTAGCTGGGAACACACCGAGCTCCTAGCCCCATCTAGGAGCCGCCTAATTCAAGGCGGTCCAAAAAAAACGGTCCACAAAAAAAAATTGCTAAAAATTGTCCATAAACTCCAAATAACATGTATAGTCGGGTGGTTGTAGAGCGTCGAGTGCACCGGACACCTAGCACCTAGGCGTCGACTTCTCCCAATTTTTAGAACAATAGACGGTAGGATAAAGAGTCGGCTATCAGAGGTTGTATTGTTGGACATGATAGGTTATGACTCGAGATTGGACCTGGGAACCCATCCATTTAGAGGTAATAATTAACACAACAGACTGAGAAATACCAAATTCGAAATCCACTGTCACAGGGGTATTGTTAGATGTTATAGCATTAAAGGCCGAGATTAGATTTGACCTGGGAATTCATCTGTTAAGAGGTAATTATTAATGTGACAGATTAAGAATCACCAAGCTCAGAATTAAGTGTTCAGAGGTTTAATGTTGACATGATAGTATTACGACTCGAGGTTGTGATTTGGATTTGAACCCGCTCATTCGAAGGAAATCATTAACATGACCAGCTAAGAAGCATCAAACTCAAAATTGACTATCAGAGATACTACTGAAAAACATGATAGCTTAAAATTGTAGGGATTATCACAAGTGTAATGTTAACGTGATAATGGGATATCCTTAACCCGGCTGGAAATTAAAGAGAGAGAGTAAATATAACGATTGTCAGAGGTAACCATTAACGTGACAAAGTTGGAGACTGTTGTGGATGTCTAATAAATGTTCACCGGGAATGAGATGCTTCCGGTTTCTTGTTGGAGATCGAGGGTTGTCAGAGGTAATCACCATGGATAAGCTACTTTTGGCGATTCTTTTGTTGGTGATTAGAGGTTCAGTACGTTAACTTGATCAGGGAAAACTCCGCTAGGGAATTAATAATTGTTTGACAAATGGATTTGCTATCCATGATCAATTTGTGGAAGAAGTAGGATCGCAATAGGGGTATAATTATCAAAGGTAATCACTAACGTGATAGAACATGTCTCTACTATAGATAAATAAGTTGTCACAGGTAATCATTAACGTGACAAGAAGATATTCATGACCCTGTTGGGAGATAGGAATGGGCTATTATATGTAAATGTTTACTATTATAGTTTCTGCATGAAAAAAAAACCCTTTTTGGGGACCCGTTTGGACCCATGGGTCGGCCCGGTTCGTATCCGTTTCAAAAGGGTTGAGTAAGGTCTGGTTCCATTATTTTTTTGACCCGTCCCGTCCCTCCAACTAACGGGTCCGGTCCGAGTCCATCAAATTTGGGCCCGGCCCGTGCCCGGCCTTGGCAGAAAAGCTTCAGGAGTCACATAAGCGGCAGAAGTCGAAACATGATTAGTCATGAACAAGACTTTTATATGCTCATGCACTGAAATAGGACTCAAAGTTCCCTGTAAGAGCATCTGCTCAAACTTATGTTAGTTGAACTTGATGACCAACGGCTCGGCAGCCGTCCCAATGATCTAGGTGGCGGATAGCGCCACAACTTTCTTGTTGGTAGAGAGAGTCTTCCCCAATAGTCGTCATTTGTTTTCTGATGAAAATGATGATTGAAAACTTTTATAAAAATTGATGTAGATGAATTGTTACAACTCTTTCGCTAAAGCTTACAAAGCAAAATATAAACTATTACAAATTTTGGGAAAGTGTGGCGAAGGAATTCTGATCAACGTACGACCATTTTGTTACGTTGACAACCCGAATCCAAGACAGAGGTTCTTCTCGATGGCGGCGAGTTCTCGAATGCTTCAGATCTTCAAGACGTCGAAAGCTTGTTGTCGAGCTCCGAATGACAAACACTCTTTTGTTAGAGCTTGCAGCCCACGTGCCTTGAGCGATATCGGAGTTGTTTGGAACCGATCTCATGTTGTAGTATCGAACGGCTATCACCCAAGAAATAGCCTTGGGGTCTCTCATTTGTACACGTGGAGTGAGGATTTAAGACAGAAGACCCTGGGAGAGACTCGAATTAGCTGCGCCATGGACTATTTATAGAGGAAAGTTCTATGAAACAGTTTGGTGAATGGTTCTGCAACCTTCCATGGAGCTACCTTACAGGAACGGGTCAACCACTATTTAGTAAGGTAAAGTATCCATGTTCTCCCACTCCTCAGGGAAGTGAAGTCAAGACAATGATGGCCTATTAACATGGTAGTCAACAATCAATCAAGAATATGGATTGTTACACCAAGTGCACCCACTAAGAACGTGGGTTCTCAACAACCGCTCAGTCAGTCAGGCGCACAACGACGCGGAAGAAGTATTAGCGCCCACCAACACGGAATGAGCAGCGCTCAACGGCCAGGATGAGCGTAGCAGCACGTAAGAAGTTGTGTGCTCAGCTTCGTGGAAGCAAGGAGCTTTTGGGCTCTTTTATTCCGCGGAGCTAGCATTTAGGCCAGTGTTATACATTTCGCTAGGCGGAATCGGTGCGTCGGAGGACCGTCTAATGCCTAGGCCGCCTAGGCGGCCGAACTGAATATTTTTTTTACAAAACAATATATAAACAAGTTATGTTTACATAAAAACATAGGCCTTCATGTGGTTGTGTGGCTAGATGGAATGGATTGAGATTGGTTTTCATTCCCAAATGTGGTCCTGGGTTCAATCCCTAGGGGGGCCTAGAGGGGTTTTCAATTTTTTTTCCTTAAGGAAAATGAGAGGAGAGAGAGAGAGAGAGTACTCCTCTCCTCTCCACAGCTCCACTCTCCTCTCCTCTACTCTCCTCTCCTCTCCACTCCACTCCACTCTCCTCTCCTTTACTCTCCTGTACTCTCTACTCTCCTCCACCACCACCACCACCATCTCCCCCACCACCACCGCCACCACCATCTCTCCTCTCCTCCACCGCCACCACCACTACCACCATCTCTCCTCTCCTCCACCGCCACCACCACTACCACCATCTCTCCTCTCCTCGCCGCCACCGCCGCCGTCAGCAGCAGCAGCAGCACCACCACTAGCAGCACCACCACCACCCCTCGCCGCCGGTCGGCAGGTTTTTTTTTTTTGAATTTTTATTTTTGAGGCGACTAGGCCCGATTAGGGCCGGCTAGTGCCTAGGCTGGCCGCCTAGGGGATTTTCGGTGCGGCCGGCGGCCGCTTAGGCCGAAATTTAGAACACTGATTCAGGCTATTTCTAGCATGTGTTGGACTTAGATGGTTAAAATGGATCATTTTACCCTCACAAGTTCACCTAGGCTGAGTCTGTCTGCCGACCAACTTTTTTAAGTGTCAACAACGACTAGTTTGCCAATAATTGATGTGAAGTCATGCTCCATAGCAACCCGATTCAGTTAGAAACAACATGGATGATGATTGATGACTTTAAGACTCTTCATACAATGAACAGTTCACAACTGATAAGTGCATCATTTAACTATAGCTTTAAGAATGTTCTGTTGCCAATGATTCTCATATGCACTTTTTCTTCAGATCTACGTGAATAGGTTTAATAGGTATGTATGTGAATGTTACACCTGCACATGTGAAGATATAAATTGCAGTCATTTACATATAAAATCGTTCAAAATTTATATTTTGCATGAAGATATAAATTGCAGTCATTACATATAAAATTGTTCAAAATTTATACTTTGCATGAGGATATAAATTCCAGTCATTTACATATAAAATTGTTCAAAATTTATACTTTGATTTAGGTGCTCACTTAAGACTAAGTAAACAATTTGGTAACACATATAAATATATAACATGTATCAAAAGAAAAGCATATCATATTTCCAACAAATTAAAAGTACCAGTATTCTTCTCTCGTAGCCATATGAACCCAGCATTCCCAAAATTGTTAACTTAAAATCACCAAACTCTTGATTCCCATTGTCAGAAAGGAGCTTTGCCATGATTTCTGGGAGGGGAATGAATCCAGCCATTCCCTCGATGATTTCTCCGACAAATTGTGAGAATAGTCGGCGTAAGATACGAGTAGGATTATTTAACTTTGGAAACCTCCATCGAGATAAGGATTTCTCACTGTCGACTTTTGTATCAGAAGTGGAAGATAACTGGTAAGGATGATTTTGACTTTCAACAGTTTCCTTGCTACAGCAGAACCTTCTAAGTGGCTCAGAAAACCTGTTAAAATTAGACAATGACACAATTAGAACCAAATTAGACTTTAAAGTGCACTTAAGAATGGACAGCTGATATATAATGAAAAAGCAAGGTTCACAGTATCGGTAACGGACCATTCCTGTTAGTATCGTTATTGGCAATATTGGTAGTATCGACAGTTTCGGATTGGAGTATCGGAGTTTTTGGTATTGGAAAACCAATAATTATTAATAAATTGTAACATTTAAAAAATATTACATTTAGGCATAATTTTAAGTATTTGGAGTGTTATTTCTTAGTAGTTTTGAAATTAAATGAAACAATAGTTACCCTTACGATTGGTTTACATGCAATAGATAAATTTTCTTCTTTTACATGCTTTCAAAACCTTACCCTTGCTGATTTGTCTTTTTCGTTCTTTTTTTTTTTTGCCGAATTAACCAGAAAAGAGACCCCCAATGTCGGTATCGGTCACTATCGGGTATCGGTCGGTATCAGATCGGGACATGCCAAACCGTATCGGTATCGACCGTATCGGATCATTATCAGCCGATACCATAAACTATGTGAAAAAGATTTTGAGATACAAGTCATTTAAGATCCATCTCTTAGTTATATGGTTCATTCTAATCTTATTATTCTTGTATGTCTCTCAACATATTTGATATAAACCCTCCAAATCATATCATTCGTCTGATATAGGTCCACCTTGGAGTCCTTGTAATAGAGTTATATAATTTGAGGGGGTACAGAAAATAATTAGATTTGGAAAAACTATACTTTTGGTCACTGAATGTTTGCATAACTTAAGTTTTGTAAAACTTAAGTTTTACAAACATTCAATGACCAACAATATAGTTTTCCCAATTAGAATTGAACTATTTTTAGACCTATATGTAAGAAGCCAACAAGAAATAATACTAGACCAATGGATGGAAGACCTATATGTAAGAAGCCAACAAGAAATAATACTAGACCAATGTCCTGTGTTATATGACCAAACATGAAGTAAACATAGTCAGTAGACCAATGGATGGACAACCCAAAAATGAAGTAAACATAGTCAGTAGACCAATGGAGGAGAGATTCTGAGTTCGCAGCCCAGGGGACGATAGTAAAATAACTGCCCCTTATTCTCAAAAAATAATAATATATAATAATATATTGTTTGCACTAGCAAGAATGAGTCTTTGTTCGTTATGTGTAATCTCTGCTTTTGATTGTAAGCATGGTATAAACAGAACTAATAATATTAAGCCAAAGCTCCATTTAGCATTGAAAGCAATTAGCAAAATGGTCAATCATTCAGTAATTTAATTGAAGAAAAGACTGTTAGCACTGCGATAAAAGTAGCCACCCCATCCCAGTATGACTCTTTGTTCGTTACGTGTAATCTCTGCTTTTGATTGTAAGCATGGTATAAACAGAACCAATAATATTAAGCAAAAGCTCCATTTAGCATTGAAAGCAATTAGCAAAATGGTCAATCATTCAGTAATTTAATTGAAGAAAAGACTGTTAGCACTGCGATAAAAGTAGCCACCCCATCCCGGTAGATGAATACTCATCGTGAAGCTCTATCATCAATGGCTGAATACCTATGATGCCTCTATGATGCCTATGAGGGCACGAGAAGGCACCATACCTATGATGCCATACTAGCAACACAAGCCCAAAAGATGCAGCAAAACTACCATTACATGCTGAGATATGCCAACAAAACCAGTTTTCTTTCATCACTTTTATTTAGTTAAATTAGATATGTCTAAAACACTTGGAAAAGAACATCAACCAAGACATATCTAGTTATTTAGTCATTGCAAGGACATGATACTGTTAGTGGAAATATCTCCCTCAACAGGTATTACACAATCTAAATAAACCAAAGTGAAGAACTGCAAACTAGCTTTTAGATCAGAGAAAGATTAAAAGAGGAAAAGACGAGAAATCCAAAGTTAGTTGTGACACTAAAAGTCGAGAATTCAACAACAAAAATACATGCTGCCATATTCATACATTAGAAATCAAGTTTCATTAGTGTAATACTTTATTTCAGAAGTTTATCACTGTAATACTAAAATAAGATGGTTTTGAGCCCAGTTTGCACTGATCATTTTTTAGAATTCTTATCTACCAGAGGCACTGTCAGGTGTTCACCCTCTCACCCTATGCAGTGGATACATGCAGCCGGGTCTAATCAGGTCCCAGTTTATCTAGTCAGAATTACAAGTTTCACAAATAATAAATAAACAAATATCAATATAAGTTCAACTGTAAAAAATTAAATGAAATACGCAAATCAGGTATCGCCCTATCTAAGCAAAAAATAGCATAAGTTGATAAGGACAAACATTTTCTTTGAAAATTTTGCAGGCAAGACATAATACTGGACAAGCAGTTTCAGCGGATGCAACCAACAATATAGTTAACCCCTCTCCTTGATAATTGGTGCAATACATCATAAATGTATAATGAAGCATTCGAGTGACAGCATAATGGAATTAAAGAAATGAACTTCGATTTGGATACTCTATATTCTCATACTTAAGGATGATTGCAACCTACAATTAGTGTGCACATTCTCTTCAAGTATGCATCTGTGTTAAGATATTAGTACTAGTATGCAATATCTCAATAAGTGTGGACCTATATGTAAATGTAACATTTCCATCTTAGGGGTTCATTATTCTCTACATGGTATCAGAGCCACCCCACCCCTCTCTCTCTTTCTCAACCCTAACTGTACCCCTAGCCGGAAAGCCTTCCCCTAGTGCCTCCGCCCCCCTCTGCTCCCAGCGCCCCCCAGTTGCCCCGCCTCACAGTGACCCCCCCTTTCTCCCAGCACCTCCATGCTGCCTCTGCCCCCTGCCTCACAAACCCTAACCCTAATCTAGCGGTAGCCTTGGTCGTCGTCCCCCACCCCCAAAAAAAAAACTCTAACCCTAGATGCTCTCCAAAAAAATGTTGGAGTCGAGTTCTTCATAGAGCAAACTATTGTTTGTGTGAACCGCTGATCCTCGACAACAACATCAGGAGTTAACAGAGATTGATCTGTGATAGTTCGCGTGAATCTTTGTTTCTAGTTCGGTATCTACATCAGGATCTAACAGAGAGCAAACTAGTTTTGCGTTAATATATGTTCCTGGCTTGTGTGATCCATATTCGATCTCTGCCAAGAATGCGCGAACCACTTGATGTGAACATCACGTATTGGCGAAATTGATGTGAATATCGAGCTGCGCCGAGCAACGATAGCCGAATCGAGAAACTGAGGGATGTCGAGCACTGAGATGAATAGCATTGCTAACAACGTCGGTGTCGGAAACACAAAGACGGTGACAGCGAGCACTTGTATGACCATTTCATCGACTTGTCGATCGGAGAATAGATGGTACGGATGGCTACTCCACGTGGCACAAGAAGGTCGAAAAAACTCTTCGGAAAATGAGGTTGTCAAAGCATCTCACTGACAATCCTCCGAAGGCGGATGATCCCACATACGATCAGTATGAGACCGATGATAGCAGATTGTTTACATAGTTGATGAATTCGATGGTACTATCAATCGAGGACATGGTTCAGAACAAGAATTTGGTGAAGGAATTATGGAAGGTCCTAGCGACTGTATTTGATGGAAAGTAGCAATTTCAGTTCAACTGTCGGCTAAGTCATCCGTCTATCCAAGCTCTCCAGAAATTGTGTCCATCACTAGATCTTCGAGTTTCTTTTAATTGCGAATCATGTAGTCTAGCTAAACATCATCGTGCACCTTATCCAGTGAGTTTGAATAAAGATGTTTTAGCTCTCTTTGACTTAGTACACTCTGAAATATAGGATCCATATCATGTTGAATCGGTGATGAGGTTCAAATATTTTGTTTCTTTTGTTGATGACTACTCACGAGTTACTTATGTCTACCTAATGAAGAATCATTCTGAATTATTTGATATATTGTGTAGTTTTTTTTAATTGAAATAAAAACCCAATTTGGGGTTTCCATTAAGTGTATTCGGAGCGATAATGATCGTAAGTATGTATTTCGGGAGTTCAATTCCCATCTTGCTAGACATGGAATTATCCACCATAACTTCTTGTCCTTATACACCATAAAATCACAGAACGTAAGAATCGTCACCTCTTGGAAAGAAAAAAAAACTCAAGCACTTATGTTTCATGCCAGTACACCTAGAAAATTTTGGTTGGATGTTGTGCTTACGGCTTGTTATCTGATTAATCGTATATCGTCTCGTGTCTTCAATGGAGCCACTCCTTTTTCTAGGTTATATCCGATCGTATGGCATTTCCTCTACGTCTCAAGATTTTTTGGTACTTGTGTTACGTTCGTGATATTCGTACTACACTTTCTAAATTGGATCCGAAGGCACTCAAGTGTATTTTTCTTGGGTATCCTAAGGATCAAAAAGGGTATCGTTATTTTTTCATAATTTTGAGGAGGTATATTGTGTCTCGAGATGTTACCTTTGTCGAGACTGAATTCCTCTCATCCTCTCCAGGTAAAGAATGTCTCCTAAACTTATCTAGATGAGAATTTTCTTCTGTATCTGGTTCAACCAAAGCAGCCGTCCGTAAGGGTGTCCTCCTCTATCGAGCTAGTCTCATCGTCCCACGGTCCGCAAACAGCAGCTCCGTCAGAACAGGGATCCCCGATGGTGCCCACAATTGTAGAGCCGATGTTGTCATCAGAGTCCTCCTCCAGCTCCACAGATTCACCACCTTTTGATATACTGACTCGCCCCCGTCGTACATACCGTGACCATCCTTTGTATGTTGACAACTATAAAGGGCTCGCGAGTCACACTCAGTCCTTGATGGCTACTATTGATGGGATTCAGATCTCACAATCTGTCGAGGAGGGACTCCAATATCCTGGTTGACGCGCCACTATGGAAGAGGAGATGCGAGCGCTTCGGAAGAACCATACATGGGACTTGGTAGATTTTTCTGGTAAGAAGGCGGTAGGTTGCAAATGGTGTTCACAATCAAGATGAAATCGGGTGGCACTCTTGATCGTCTGAAAGCTCATATTGTGGCAAAATGGTATTCTCATACTTACGGCGTAGATTATTTTAAGACTTTCTTCCGGTTTGCCAAGATAACCTTTATACGATTGCTCATATCGTTAGCCATCAGATATGATTGGGCCCCTTGCTTCAGTTGGATGTGAAGAATGCATTTCTCCATGGAGATCTTGACGAGAAAGTGTATGTGATGCAATCTTCTGGATTCGTTGCAAGGGAGGGTAAAGTGTATCATCTGTGAAAGGCACTATATGGTCTCAAACAATCACCTCGTGCTTGGTTTGGTCAATTTTTACATGTAGTTAATCAGTTTGGTATGTGCCAAACGAAGAAGGATCATTCAACATTTTACCAACGGACATCAGCCGGACGGATACTACTTGGGGTCTCTGTCGATGACATCGTAATTACGGGGGATGATAGTGAAGGTATTGTCGAGCTTAAAAAGTTTTTGGACAAAAGACCAAAGATATGAGAGCAATGAAGTACTTCTTGGACATCGAAGTCAAAAGGGGCGAGCAAGACATTGTAATGTCCCAGAGGAAGTATGTTCTTGATATACTAACTGAAGCAGGAATGATGCAAACTAAGGGAGCAATCTCACCTAATGATCCAGGGGTAAAGTTACTTTCTGATGAGGGGATCTTTATGACCAATCCTGATCAGCATCGTTGGGAGGTCAAAAAACTCAATTACTTGACTGTAATGACTCGTCCGGACATTTTCTTTGATGTAAGTGTAGTGAGTAGGTTTATGGCTTCTCCTAAGTTCCATATTGGCAGGCACTTCTCAGGATCTTGCGCTATCTAGCTCAGAATTCGAAAAAATGAATTTGTATGGAGAATCAGGAGCATATTCGTCTTGAGTGTTTAACAGATGTTGACTGGGTGCGAGTCTTCCATATTGACGGTCTATATTCGGTTATACAAAATTTATTGGTGGAAATTTAGTGTCATATAAGAGCAAGAAACGAAATGTGATCTCACAATCGAGTTCAGAAGCAGAATATTGAGTCATTGCTCATGGCACAGCAGACGTATTATATTTGTAACAACTTCTAAAGAAACTGGAAAAGATCAAAAGCAGCAAATATGTGGTGTGATAATCAGTCAGCCATCATGTATTCCATGAAAGGACGAAACACATTGAGATTGACGTCCACTTATGGTGAATACCAAAAGGGGTTGATAACATTTCACCATGTAAGAACCGGAGATCAAATAGCAAATATATTTACGAAGTCTCTTTTAGCCCCCCCCCCCCCCCCCCCCCCCCCCCCCCCCGTGTTCATTTTCTTTGTAACAAGCTAGACATGATTGACATCTATACTCCAGTATGAGGGAGTGTTAAGACACTACTATTATGCAATATCTTATATATAAATGTAATATTCTCATCTCTCTATATATAAGTCCAAACCCACTCTATAGAGTTGAGGGGTTCATTATTCTCTACAATGTGCATGTGGATATGATGTTGGCAAAGAACAAAAAAAAACATAACAAGGAGTGGAAAGCTGACAAGTATACAACTTACGAATCAAGCAAACGAAACCAAAGAGACTCAGATTCTTGTGGATTCAAACGCTGAGTGTTTCTTTGGCACAAGCCAATAGAGGCATGCAATACATCACGTACACAAATAACCTGCAGAATATAACCCAAAATGTTCATGCATAAAAGAGGAAAGTTTTATTCTTATTTGCTAAACCAATGAAGGATGAATTTACTAACCTCTGTCAGGTTTAAAATGCTAACAAACTGCTCTGCTTCAGTAAACTTACTTGAATGTTTCTCCGAACATTTATTTTCAGTTGCAGCAACAAGCAAGTCAATCTTTTCATGCAGCCCAGTCATCACAAGTACCAGAGCACCTCCAACATCACCAACTCTTTCAAGCAAAAATGCAGCTGCATCTGTGACCCCATATTCTTGACAAAGCCGCAAACAGTGCTCCAATCTATAATTCTCAAAAGTCTCCAAGAACTTTAAGACTAATTTGCGCTCATACTGGCACAAAAGCTGCAGAAAAAATGTTCAGTTACAAACTAAGTTGAATATTGAGGGGAAACATCATCACATTAACTTCAGAAAAGCACCAGTTAAGATTAACAGTGACACAAAGAGGATAAGCGCCCGCCATAATGTACATGTGGATTTCACGTGTGTAAAAACTATTGAAAAAAATTAAATATAAATTATTAAAAATATGTCATTATTAGGAATTGAACTCGAGCAATCAAGAAAAATACCTCCAATCTTAACGACTTGAGTTAGAGTAATTTAATTATAAGTACACCATATTAGATAAATGCTTGGTTAAGTTTTTTTAAAAATAATTAGTGGAGTATTAGGTAGTTTTTTAGTTATTTTTTAATTTTTTTAATTATTTAAATGATGATATACCTACGGCTTAGACGGCTCACTTCTGAAGCGTTTCCAAGCCGCATTATAATAGTGTGAGTCTGTGTCTATATATATATATAGGGAACATGTAATTTTCCAAGAATCCCAATGAATAATCCCGTGAACGCTCCCACTAGGAGTCGAACGCCCGTCCACCCGGGCCGCATGCCCCTTCTCTAACCACTAGGCTATATATATATATATATATATATATATATATATATATATATATATATATATACACTCTATTGCACGGTAATTTACTAATTAGCGGAGGTTATTAATACGTAGAACGTATGAACTTTAAAAAAATAGTTCATGTATATTTGCTAGTGCAAATACATACTTCTAGGTAGTTATAAAGTCTTCATCGTGCTAATTTAGTCATATTTTTCTTTTCTTTTCTTTTTTGAAATGCCCGACGTAACGCTCGGGACTTTGTGCACGCTGCGTTGCATGCATTTTGGGCCCACTGCCCCCACAACTCCCACAATTTATAAATGGAAGGAATAACACGCCCCCGTGGCTCGATCTACCAATCTTCCGCTACCCAGCCAGGGTCTTATGTCTCTTCTCGGTAACCACAAGAGTCACTCGAGTTCGGCTAGTCTTATATATTTATTGTTTGTAAGTTACCAATGAGCTTGGTATACATCTCTAATAAAAAATTAAATATAATGATGGTACAAATCCCCAATTAAAAATTAAATGCAAGGAATATGAAAATATCAACATCCAAAAAAAGTTAGATATAATGTACTCCAAGGTATACACTTCAAGATCAGGACAATCGGGAAGACACAAGCTACTCTAGATAGATGGTTCCAACAATCCGAGGTATCATTGTATATGTTTGCATATCCATCATATCCGATTTGACCGATGGACGAATATGCGAGCATACACTTCATGATTGTTTGAGCAATAACAAGGAGATTCCCTAATATCATGCTAAGAATAGCTAGGGTTTCCATTTTCCAAAAGAAGATGTCATTCGTTTGATGAGAAATGAAAAGGAATATCAAAATTTTGTTTGGCTGAAGCTGAAGCAGCTCTTTTGAAGTAATAGAAAGAAAAGCAACAACTGGAGTGGAAGTAACATAAAGAAAGGCAACTACTAGAGTGGAAAGTCAAGAGTCGAATTGTATCAATTGTTAGTTGATTTCACACATTGTAATTTTGATACATTGTGGTCAGTAACGTCTGTGAATTAACAGAAAGAGAGGATTCGAATTCGAACCCTCGGTAAACAAAAGTACAAAAGTCTACATAGCAGTTCTTGCTACACCTTGAACCACTCGGCCATCTCTCCTACATAATCTTATTCTTGCTATGTTACATATAGATCCCTATGTTGTCACATTCTATTTAGGAATAGGAATAGGCGTAACTGGACCTACTTTTGACATATTTATCTTTATTTTGGTACCTCACTTCTTTGGGCTTCTATTGATATTGAATCGAAAAATAGGTTTGATTGTACATCTTATATATATATATATATATATATATATATATATATGGTACCCTACGAACATTTCAAATCGAAGCAATTTGATGTATGACTCGGTCCTATATGACATCACCGATCGGTAGAAATACTCCAAACACTCTAAAACTCAAACCCGAGACCACTGAGACAGTCAAAACTACTGATATAGAAAATCATACAAATATCTGACAGTGATACCGCCCTGCATTTTCAGTATTTGCTACCTTACATCGTCCCTACATATTCTCCTTACTTTCTCATATCCATTACTAGTTTTCTTGAGCCTTCAAATATTTTAAATAATGCCAAATTGTAGGCCTCCTAGTTTATGAAAAATTCCTAGTTCAGGTAGACAAACCAATCATGCAACACAAGGAAGCTATTGATAATCAATCTCTTCTGTAAGACGTCTTCATTATTTTGTATAAGAAATCAAAGCAAACAAATATCATCTTAGCATATTTGCTGAACCAAATCAAGAAAATGTTGTGTTCTAACTGTGATTCATCCTCAAAATAATACTTCCACATTCGTAATCACTAAGCTTTCAATGTTATCCTCGTCTAATCAAGTAACATATTATACAATACTAGCATACTAGCAAGATACAATTATGAGAAGCATCAAACAGTACATATTTATAGTAGTAGAAACAAATAACAGAGTATCTGACAGAAGCTACAAGCAAAAACTACATAATGGAACTATAAGTGGAGCAGCTATTCTAGTGAAATTGGAAATGAAGCAAAAGGGAGATCATGACGAAGTAAGACCAAGAATATTTTTGACACAGCAATATACTATTTTCCTAACGATCAACAAAAATAACACAATTCCAGCCAAATTCAATATTTCAGCATCTTTTTTATCCCCTATAGATTCCAATAAAATAGGATTGGAAAAAATGGTCATGTTTTCTCATATAGTGTATGTACGGGATGGTGCAGGAAAATACTATTTCAGCATTTACAAAATCCCAAATACTAGCATCAAAACAATATAGTATACTCATTTTAATCATTTAAGGTATGCACGACAACTTTTGTTGGAGCTATCTTGATGGATTTAACGGTGAAAGAAAAAAGACTTTAATTATTTGCAAAAAGCTAGTAAAGCACTAAATGATTTCATACAATCAAATAAAGTACAAAGAAAAGCAAAATCATAAATATGACTGTGAGTCATCCTTGCGTTCTCACTAATATATATTGAGTTGTTCGGTTGAAGGCCGGACCACGTTTTTTTGAGTACCATGTGTTCCAAAACCAAATTTGCATACAAAATGGTTATTCTACACCATCCATCGTGATCTCCATGTTCAAAAAACATGTACAAGTTAAATTTTTCTAAGATCTACAGAACTTCAACCCATCAATCAAGTACTCATTTTGTTCTATTGTTCGAAAAATGTTAAAATGAACTCGCTTGATCGATGGGTTTTGAAGTTTTAAGGAGCTTAAACTGCATGAACTTTAATTCTTATGTTTATTTATTTTTAACATGGAGATCACGATGGGTGGTGCAGATGACCATTTTGTATGTAAATCCGATATTGGAAGGGCACAATCGGCACTTTAAAAACTTGTATATATATATATATATATATATATATATATATATATATATATATATATATATATATGAGCTCTACAAGGACTTTGGCCAGTGACATTACTCATGGGGAAGAAGATGATCCTGTTCATACAAGGAGACACCTAATGCACTTGATAGTTTGTAGCAAGCACCTGTCTGTCCCTTAGGCATCTGGCAAAGGTAAGAGCACTGTCATTAATGGTCCTGGACTGGAAGAAGGTGGTTGGACAAGAATAACCTCCATGATAAGTATAAGGCAATAAAGGAGAAGAAAATTAGGCTTCTGCTTGCATGAATCAAGCAAGAAATTTATCTGAATCAAGTTACGATTGGTCTGAATTATCCTAATTGAGACATGCCTACGATTCCTAGAGTTGGTAACCCTAATAAGCCTTTGGGTAATAGGGACTGAAAGATCTGCAGATAACCTATTTTTTGGAAGTTCTCTAACACCATTTCTTGGTGTGTATACTATGGAGGAGGAGAAAGACTGTACATTAAGTTTATCTCCCCCTCCCCCTCCCCCTCCCCCACTCTTGAGGTATGTGAACATACTTCTGTAGCTAAAATCACAAAGGAAGATATTGGACCTTCTAAACCTCTATGGGAAATACTATCATTGCATATCTTAGGCCCTAAACCTTTTGACCAACATATTAATCTTATTCAATGAGGATGTTAAGGAAGGATCCTGAATGGACTACTATATTGAAGAATGCCACATGGAGAGGAATGATTTAACCAAAAAGAAGCAAGTGAAAGGAGCCGGGACAGTAATTCTGGCCCCAGGATGAACATGAGAAGAACTAAAATTCTTAATTCCGCATCGCTATGACCAACAACACTTTATATAGAATCCATATATACATCTGAAGAAACTATGCATAACCAATAAACAGAATTGATCTAGAAGTTTTTAACATAACTATGTAGACAGTAACATGCCAAAATATAGAAGCATACAGGCTATCTCAGTGACATATAAAATGAACTTTTGAAAAGTGAACTGAAATCATATTATTCAGCAAGCGGTTAAGGACAGGAAAGATGCAAACAGACAATAGACTCTATAGCAAGAGACAGATGTTTACTTGTTTGCTTCTAGCAGCAAATGTCTTCAACTCGTAAAAAAGACTGATATTAAGCAACACGTTACCATGATTTCAAGCTTTTAACTCCAGTCAATAGGCAAATTATAGTTGATAGAAACAATAGTTTTCACAACAGACGTGCCATTTTTGTATATCATGAATGATGGAGCAATGATGAATCTTAAAAAAACTGTCAACTATTTGGATGTGCTAATGCAAAGATCAAGTAGACCTAAACAAGTTCACGAGCAGAAAAAATAAGAATAAAGAAACAAAAATGATTTTAGAAAATACAACTAATTGGCTAATCTAAGTAAACAAGTTACATATCGCCATGAGGATTTACATAAGCATCATCACTACCACAATAGCGACTGGTTATCAATCTGGAAAGTTTGGTGGATGAAGTGAACCATACCATTTTACCATTAATCCATTCAAAAAGAAAGTCATGCCTGGGTTTTTACTTTCCATATCCATTATGAACAAATTAGTTACACGATATCACAAACTAGTAAGCGACTCCATATATGCTTTTCTGAGCTTAGTATCATAAGCTATTCCATAATCCAAGTTTATACTTATTAGACATGTGCCAGTGGCAAGAAATGTGCGTAGAGGATTTGATAGAATGGTCAGTAACTTCAGTCAAAGTAGTCGACTGGCCTGTTGATGTTCTTCTCTACTTAGTATAGGTATTCCTGGCCAGACGTCTATCCAGGTAGTCCACTGATCTACCGAATAAGTTTAGTCAGTCTAGGGTTCTGCGTCTTTGTGAGAGAGAGTGAGTGACTGGAGTAATTTGGTGGTTTTATTATGTAGATGATGTTTTCCTGCTTAATTATCCTTAGCTCTCCTTTAATGGAACCCTAGGTTTTTCAACAAGGTACCAGAGCCAAGTCAATCTATGTACTGTTAGTTCTTTGTTCTTGTTCATTATCTTCTGGTCTCCTGTTTTGGCATTGGCTTTTCTCGAAGTTCACATTGCACCGCTGCACTTCTTTCTTGTCCTGGTTTCTATAGATGTTCTCGCTTGGTTTGATCTAGCTCTCCTTCTTTCTTTTGTTCATTTGACTTAGAATTTTTAGGATTCTTGTTGATTTTCTCAACGATTTATGTAACCCTCAGTGCTCTCTTGTTTCTCTTCTCTCTAGTTTGCTAATCATGGGTTTCACTAGTATATGTAGCTGTGGGTTCCTAATCCATGAATCCCTGATATTCAATGAACCTTCTTTATGGGAAACTATACTCACAAGGACCATATTTCTAAGTCTGTTTGAACTTATCCCGAGTTGAGAGAATCGGTCATCAGTTTATACTTAATAGTTTGCTTCGGTCTTTTGGTTTCATTTGAATCAGTTTCCTTGTTGGATCAATAGCTCTCTTTGACTCCACTCAAAAGAAACTGGTTACATGACAAAATACATACAAGTTCCTCTGCTAATTTCATTAATAAAGATAGCAAAAAGTAATATTTAAGTTGCTTGAAATGTGGCAGCAATATAACCATAAACAGTAAAAATAGCATCAGATTCATGGAATCACAGTACAGTACATTTACGTAGCTTCACCAAGTTTCATCCAGGACACCAGATAGAGAAAGCTAACCTCTAGATACAATTCTGCCATTTCGTCAGTAACTTCAATTGTATTATGATGCAAAAGCTTTGGGAAATTAGAAAGTCTTTCCAAGTAAATTTCAAGTTCGTCAGGTATATCGCAAATTCTTCCAGCTGGAACATGTGAATCATTTGACGTTTTCGGAAGAGAGAATTTGAGAATACCAGACAAGTGAACATCAACAGCAGTCTTCAAGAAAAGGAAAAGGCTTTGTGGGTGAGAATGAAGCTTCAAGAGTATATTTTGACTTTCAGCATTAAAATGGTCAACTACCAAAAAATAGGTAAACTCCCTGCAAGGGGCAAAAAAGGGAGGATAGAAAAAAGGTAAGGAAATACATAACCAATAACTTGTTTTGATAAGTGCTGAAAGCACCAATTAACTTCATCATAATCTGGTTAGGTAACTCCAGGGGAATGAAAGAAAGTCAGAAACTTTACCTGCTTAACAAAACTAGCTCAGGAATTCGAGAAATGACTGCTGACTGAAAAGACGAAGCTTCTGTACTCTTCAATTGTACTAGCATACTGTTAATGAAAGCAAAGGTATGGACAGGCTCATCCAAATCCTTCATGTAGCTATCTAATGCTGCAATATACTGCCCTTTGATCGTATGTATTAAGCCACATGCCTGAAATTTTTTTACATCAATAAAAAACTCACAGAAGGGATAACAAAGACCGCAGCTAATATTTTAAGTACAAACAGTTGACTGAAAAACGACAAATGACCAAAATATCATACCTGATAAAAATGAGCCTCTGAACAAAGATGCAACACGTAGGAAGAATTCCATTCGTTTTGGGGAAGTGCCTTTAAAAGCGCGATGACCTGTTTCTCTCTTTGAAAATTTTCAATTTTTGTACTGGGACCTAGTGGTAGATTGCATGAAGTTAAATATTCAAGAATGTGTTTCAATACCCTCCCAGATATAGTGGCTCTCTTACATGTGACAAGAAATGCAATGAACTCGAGTAAATGACCCAGATCTTTTCTCAAAGGCCAAACTTCAGTATTGTCGTCCATTTTAAAGGACCTGATGCTATCAGATTCCAAATCAAGTAGTAGTATAAGCACATCTGCAGTTCTTTGCACGACTACATTCTGATCTTCTACACTTCCAAAATTATTTTTGTTTTCCAATACTGTACTAGAAGTACCTGGATCATGCAAAGACTTTCCTGAGCAATTATGCACTTCTTCTGCGAAAGCATATTTCAGAATTTCTAATGTTGCTTCTGTATCCAGACACAGGAGGTAGCATAGGTTTGGGCAATTTACACCAGATGATTCAAAACTTTCAAATACCCTAGAAGCCACAGGTTTGGAATCCTCGAGCAAAAACAGTAAAAGGTCTTTTCTAACCGATGGCAAACGGGAAGGAGAAAGAGAACCATGTCCTGCAACAAAATTCCATGAATTTAGGATGAGAGAAAAGAAGACCAGAAATTGGGCAATTGGGCATGCAACCATTAAAATGACATATCGAAAAGAATCCAACAGGAACTGCTTTTACCCAAAAAACTCTGAAGATGGAAAACCAAAAAAATTTGAAGATGGAAAATCACAGAGAACTGTACAAAGTTTCACTTTGTCAGGTAACTAGTACGGCAAAATGGAAGTTGCATTCCATCTTGTTTAACGATAGTTTATAATGACTTTTCTCTCAGATCATTGACCTATCAGCAGTAGTTAATGCAAAGTGGCAACACGGAAAGGGCCATAAGACCCAAAAGGTGGCATGGTTTAACCGGAGTTCCGGTTACTAGGGTCGGAAGACCAATGTAACGAAAATCCATATAGAGGAAGGAAATATCCAGTCAGTTCTGTCAGTTAGTGTTTGGTTTCTTCTGTAACCGAATTTGCAGTCCTTATGAACCGAAATTCTGCAACAGTTGTGGGTTTGATAACTACATATAATATTGGCATAAAAATGATATTAAAAAAAAAAAAAAAGTTTGTGTTTCTCAGCTCTCTCTTCCTCTTCTTTTTCCATCATATTTCTCAATATTGACATGGTATGAGAACCATATCAATTTTGAGATTCCCTTTGTATATATTTCTCTTTCCCTTATGCATCTTAGTTGTTTAAATCAATCCAGATTTTCTCCTTGAGGAACCCTTGATCTTGGTCTTTTACTGTGGATCTTATCCACACAAGTATATATAGTCTTCAGTGTATCCAAAGCATGTTTAAGGATCTTATGGTGAGAAACTAGTTCTCAAGTACCGAGCTAAAGTGTGTGGGAGTAAAATAAGCGGTGGTTGGTTTTTCTTCTTCGTGCAGTTGGAATTCAACAGTAGTTGAGGGTTATCAACTTATCATGTCTACTTCCAAGGATCATGCAAAAGTTCTCCCACGTGGAAGTTTGTTCACACGGCTGATTTTATTCTCTTGATTCATTTATCTTTTCCTGTAAATTTTAAGATGCAAGTTGGATAGAGTTTGGGTAGAGTTTGGCCCATTATTTAGACTCAAATCTGCTTGAATAAGAAAAAGATAATTTGAAATGAACAAGTGCTGAATCTAGCCGGATCTGGCCCAATCTTAACTAAAAACTGGATTTGATCTTAGCTGAAGTTTAACCAAATCTTGCTGTATCCAAACCAAATACCCTCGTATCTGTTTAGGATATGCATGGTCTGTTTAGGATAGGGATGGCATGTTTAGGATATGCATGGGACATGGACACGACAACTGGAGCATTAATGCAGTAGGAAGTGTATCACTTAAAGGGAGTTTTGGAAGCTACCGCCCGATCCTATTTGTAAATAGATTACTCATCATAGTAAAATACCAAAACAAACAGACATGGTAAATTGGTTTCCCAAGATAAGCCTAACGTTATAAAGATGACTAAGAACTCGCCCATTAGGTGCATACTGGTACAGAAGGATATACAACCAGATTTAATCAACTAGACACCCATATACTAAAGATCAAATCTTGGAGATACATTTTGATATATCCATACCTGGAGGAAATGCGAGACCTTGAAAGCAATACTTTAAATAAACAAGCATCCTGTACCTGTTTCCAACATTCATAGAAGATTCAAACATTTAAATAAGTGAGCATCCAAATATCTTAGGAAGCAATAAGGCTGTTTGAACTAGAAGTATTCTAGATGATCAAAGTGGTATTCAGGAACTAGATTAAAATGTATATCAGCTACAAAAAGAGAGAATCATAATAGTAAAATCAGCTTTCTTGTCTGATCGTAGAAATGAAAATCTGCCGTTCATCATACTGACAGGCAGTGTATTTTCTCACGGGCAGCAGTAGATAGTCTTACTTTACTGTTTGACTTGTAACAATAAATTGCCAGGATAATTTAGGAGCTCTATCAATCATATCATTTGAAAATGGACTATCCTATCGCAGAAGACCCGTGTAACATTAGGAGAAATTATTTATTGTGTTTGTTAAAATTTACTCCACCTGTTAACATAAGAACATTTTTAACCTGTGAGAAACAGAGGAGATTATGTGATTCATTAGAAGTAGAAGTAAACTATTAACTTGAATGAAAAAGAAGCCCATATACATATCCTTTTGTAAATCAATTTCAAGATCATCAACTTTCAGACCCTCACATAACCACAAATACGAAGCTATATATATATAAGTGTGGGAGGTCGCTGGGAGGAGGAGGAAATGATAGAGATATCCAGAAGATCATCTCCTGGATCAGGGATCGTCGAGGTATGGAACAGGGTTGGGCCAAGACAGCCAGAGTCCGCCTTGCAGCATCGGTCCGGCATATTTGGCGAGAACGTAACAGGCGTATCTTCGAGGGCCTTAAATGTCACGCCCCGACCCGGAATCACCCGAATCATCGTCCTCGCAGGGGGCGTGATGCCGCACGAGCCTGGAGTTGCGCTCGTACAAGCCAAGAAGACAAGTTCTCAAATGGTTATCTTTGATTTGATATTAACAACGAAAGGAAAGCAGAGTATACGAAACAATTCTCTTTATTGATATTCGAACTGAGATTACAAAGACTTTCGATAGCCCAACAATATATGCCAGATTTGGCTACAACACTCAGGTTCTCTCTTGCCCACAAAGGATTTCACCGTTCCATACATCATGCCTTCTATATCTCGGCCGCATCAATCATGTTGCAAGTCCGAGCGTCAATGCGGTCACATGCCTCAATACGCTTCGGCATTTCAAGTCTCAACGCGTTCAAGCGAAACTCCGCCGCGAGCAATCTATTCCCTACACCCTGCATGAAAGCTGGTGGGGGATCAATACGTTCATCCTCGCATGTACTAACGAAAAGACCAACTTTCTAAACCGACATTTTAGTATTCATGTTCAATCATGCAACTTAGCTTATGATCTTTCTATATTCTCCTTAGGATCAATTTCATGGCATATTCGAAAGAGTAAAGCATGTAATCATGGCAAACATGTTATTCGAATTGAATAGGCAAGCAGACAGGCAATCTCGTGTTTGATTCGTGGTGCGACTTCTTACCAAGTCGACGTACTCGCCCTTGCACTGACGCAAGGTGAATAGGTCACATTCCTTCTCTGTCATGTTATAAGTGCTCTCTATGCAGGATTTATGTGCGGGACACATACGTGCCTGCACTTTTAACCCATCGTTCCTTAACTATATGATGGTCGTTGGCGTATTCGCGCCAAAATGGACTAAAGGTGTTTCTCTTTTCTTTTTCTTACTTTCTTTTCTCTTTCTTTTCTTTCTTTCTTTTCTTTTCCGATTTTGGGTAGCCCGACGTTTCACGGGTTGGGTTGCTACCCCAACAACCGAAACTTACCGCGTGCCTACCATCATTTGCGGCTTTTCACATCTATAACCGGGTGCTAATCAGACTTTTACAGATGTGCGCCCATCAAAGATTATATCCCTCCTAGGCCGAACGGTCCCGGTGCCCCGGTACACCCGTTCAGAGGGAACATTCCGTGCACGAAAGATTATCACAATTATCTCAAGTCCATTCGACCATGCAACGCCCTATTTTCAAACAACCAACATAGTCTTGAGCCCGAGACTCAAACTTTATCAAACAACCAAACATAGTCTTGAGTCCACGACTCAGACATTAACATCTCGTATTTCTTTCATTAACTTTTCATATTCTTACATTTCATACTTCGTTTCAATGTTCAATGGCATCATGCCTCAACTCAATGATCGTCAACCGAACGATCCGAAGGTCCCGAACACCTTTCGAGGCATCATGTCATATCCGACAGTTCCGCCACATTCATGCCACGACTGTATTCTTTCGCAACGAAGCCATCTTTTATGATCTCGTGCACGTAGGCACGTTTCGACACATTTATTATCTTTCCTTCGCGTCGTGCACTTGCTGCACGCATCGAAGCCGTATTTCCATGTTCTATGCCTTAGTGTTCAATGTTCGTAGCTTGCACGCTAGGGCGCTCGCCTATTGTCTTTCCATGTGCTAGCCTTTCTAACTCGTGCGCGAAGGTACGAAATGGTTCGTGCACTAAGGCACTCGCCGAATACAGTTATCACATGTTCTTGCGGCTTGCGCACCGAGGCGCTCGCCTTTGCAATATCCAATGTTCTATAGTGACTCGTGCATTTGATGCACGCTTCATTTCAATTGTTATAACTAGTGTTCAACATACACCACAATTTATCTTCTGATCGGACCACGTCCGTGGCGTCGATAGGTTAACTTAGCATACAATGATATGTTCTGACTTAGGCAATGAAGGAGTAAAAAGAAGAGTCAATCCTCCCATATTGAGTCGATACCTTGTCGTTTTGTCGAGCCGATACGGCTCGATTTCATAACTTCGTTGCACGGCCAACTCTCCTGAGTTAGTCATTCGAGCACTTCGTGCTTCATTGAATTATACGTCCGATTTGGCTTACCGTGCCCAAGTCCCAGCCCGTTGCAAGGCGACGATTTGGTTTAGCGGACCCCTTACTGAATAAGGCAAAATGTCGACCTCTAATATTTCAGCGTAAACGTATAGCCTGCACATGAAACCAACTAAAATCAATACTTGCATCGATTCGGACTTGCGCCTTAGTCGATTCGATTTCTTAGAATCTTCGAGCCGTCTCAACGCACTTATCCTTCGAGGCAATGCGGCGCTTCGCATCGATTCAACTCGATGCATTTTTTTGGGACAATGCAACTCTTCACATCGACTTAGTTCGATGCGTTGCTCGGGACAACGTAACTCTCGTATCGTTTTGCATCGATACATTTCATTCGGTCAACGCGACTCTTTGAGTCAACGCCTCAGCGTAATGCGCCGTGCGGAGCGGGGCATTACAGAATATACCACTCAAAACAAGGTTTGTCCTCGAACCAAAACCAACACTCCGATTAAGTGTTTTATAGATCGTTTCACGATCTCGTCCCACCAATGTTGTTCAGTCTCACACTATCTTGCAAGCGTTTCATTAACATTTCGAAGTCTTTCCTGCAGCTCGATTTGACTTTTGTCTACAACTCGATTTGGATCCCTACCTATATTCAAGGCGTCCCGAAGATATATATATTTCGACAAAGTCCAATCGTAGCAAATTGGAACAAAGCTAACAGGTAATTTTAATCCTATGCTTGCCATCTCGTACTCTCGATCGGACTTATCTTTAGCAACTGTTCTCGAAATTTTATCGCATACGTATATTCGATACGTACGTGATTCATTCAATAAAGTCACTGCACACGACGCGATTCAAAATCACATTTCTCATTTCGTATGTTTCATCGGGACTATCAATTCTATGCATCGCGTCAAGCCGTCGAGCATCCGATCACAACGAGTCTCCGTAACGCCTTGCTTTTGATGTCGCTACCCAACTTATTTCTGAAGTTTCACTTCGTATCTTATCTCGACATGATTCTCTTTTGTTGACTTGCAAAAGCATCAACATTCAGGACTACGTCCGCTAGGTGACTTACCTAGACACCGTGCTTAAATTCTTCCGACGCAACTTTAAATTGACATTGCACAAAGACTACAAACTATCCGACACAACAGTTTATATCGAGGCGACGGTGCTCAAGACAACAATCGCTTTGACTCAAAGTCTCTACGATGCATCTTACGTTCGATTCCTATCGAGTAGGAAATTTCTAACCAAATTCTATACTTGTTCGTCTAGCAACATCGAACATAATTTCGATTCACGCAAGCTCAATTGCAAGGTAAATCCAAATCTAACGACATAACTCGTAAGTCATTCTCTTATCGTTCTCTCTCGTGCATAGCACGAATCTCGCAATCGCCTATCCGAATCACCAAGTTCGTTGGTGAATTTCTAGTTCGATCGTCGACCAACATAACCATTCAAGCATTCATCCGACGAATACTCAAAGATCTAACTATAGCATTCTCAATCGAAAGTTGTTTCAACAATTCTCGATCGTCTAGACTTATCGTCAACATGCATCACATTTTCTTTCTTGATGCAATTCCATATGCGACATCGCATGGGTCATCTTATGGGTCTGCAACATTCGATTTGATTTGGCAGTCAAGTCTTCTAGGGTCAGCTGTCCCGAAGCTACCCTCGATAATTGTGGATCATCACCGAAGGACAGTTTACTACGAACCATGTTATATCTTATTTCGGAGCCAAATCACGTTCCGACGATTTCTATGCGACTACCCAATTTTGGACAAAACCACTTTTATCGGCGCAATTGATGCGCAACTATCCTCCGAGTAAAGTCATGCACTATCGTCGATGATTCTGCTATTCACGACGCATCTACTCGCATTGAGTTCGAGTCTATCTTATTTGCGGTCGACATACGAGATACTATACACATCGAGCAATCGTCGATAACTTATAGTCTCGTCTTGATCAATCACAAAGTTCATGAACAACCAGTTCGTTCATTCGTATTGTTATTTACAAAATTTTGATAGCGCGAGGCACATTCTATTTTGTATTCTCACATCGTGCTTAGGTTTCCTTACGTATCGATCTCGATACGTCGTATCAATTTCGATAGCGTAAGGGTCAACTTTGATTTTGTCTCAACGTCGACAACTTGCATTGCATACGTCCAAGTTCTCCACAAACATTTTCGTACGTCTCAAATCGTTGCATTCCGTTATGCTTTGATCGCGTAACCGAGTTACCGATTATCCAACATCGAACCCTCAAGTCATACGAACTCGCCCTCTAAGTTTCGCGTGTTTCAGTCATACTCAAATGAGTTTCGCCGTAACGTAACCAACTATCTCTTAGGCACTATTTACCCGCATCAGCCAACTCTTCACCGAAATCGCACATCGTGCGATCCGATTATAGTTCGCCTTGCTCAACATTTCTATCGAGATCGTAAGTCGTGCGACTCATTTGTAAGTTCGAGTTTTCCTTTTCCGTCGATCCGATTATTGCTTCAAGGCATAATCGTTCCGCTAGTCTCGGTCGTCCGACCGACTTATAATTTCCGTCCGACGTATCATTCATTGATACGAGTCTCGCCTTATCGTCCCAACCGATTTTCGAAGAACACTTGCATCAACATACCGTCATACAAATTTCCAATCGAGTCTCGGTACTCTCCCGTCCGTTGCGGACAAACCTTCCGCAATTCTCACAACGCGTCGATGCAATTCATCGCACAAGTGGTATATCATATACCACTCTGAATCGAGTCATTCATCGCATACGTGGTATGGCATATACCACTCGAAAATCAAGTCATTTCCCTCGCATTATACTCACTATGAACCAACAATCTCTTCCGGCTCACGATTTCCGCAGTGAGCGTGCTTGATCACAACCGTAACTTTGATTAAATCAAATCCGACACAACTCGGCCAATATTTTCATTTGCCAACACAAGTTCGGTGTGCAACCGAACTATTCGTTCTATCGATTTATGATTTCAATTCCTTTCCGTTGCATCTCGTACAATGATTTATTTTCAATCTCCTTTGCACTCCGTGCAACAATTATTTTGATATGCGTTGCACCACGTGCAACAATTTACTTCTGACACGCGTTGCACATCGTGCAACGATTTATTTCCGACATTCATTGCACCTCGTGCAACGATTTTATTTTTGACATCTGTTGCACACCTCGTGCAACGATTTATTTCCGACTTTCAAAGTAAATGCTCAAATCCGTTCAACACATTCGATATTTACTTATCACTTTCACTGCAACGCATTATTTAAGTTTCCGCATTGGTGCAACCAATATTCACAACCCATTGCACTTCGTGCATCGTTTCATTTCTCATTCAACATGTTACTTTGCAACATATCAAATCGTATTTCACAATTTGTTGCACTTGCAAGCAACTAATATTTTGCGGCTCGTTGCATTCAATGCAACGAAACGTTTCACGACTTTCTCCGCAACATCAAGTAAATTCGAAGTACTTACGGTAACGTTACCCGGCTTTATATTAGACTTATTGTATGGAACATCCAGTGCGGCATCGAGTAGAGTCAATAGTGATTTCAATTGGTGGTGGACAACTCTTTCGAATTGAAACAAAACAAACGTCCCGAGGAAATTGAGCGTAGAGCTCTGATACCAATCTGTCATGCCCCGACCCGGAATCACCCGAATCATCGTCCTCGCAGGGGGCGTGATGCCGCACGAGCCTGGAGTTGCGCTCGTGCAAGGCAAGATGACAAGTTCTCAAATGGTTATCTTTGATTTGATATTAACAACGAAAGGAAAGCAGAGTATACGAAACAATTCTCTTTATTGATATTCGAACTGAGATTACAAAGGCTTTCGATAGCCCAACAATATATGCCAGATTTGGCTACAACACTCAGGTTCTCTCTTGCCCACAAAGGATTTCACCGTTCCATACATCATGCCTTCTATATCTCGGCCGCATCAATCATGTTGCAAGTCCGAGCGTCAATGCGGTCGCATGCCTCAATACGCTTCGACATTTCAAGTCTCAACGCGTTCAAGCGAAGCTCCGCCGCGAGCAATCCATTCCCTACACCCTGCATGAAAGCTGGCGGGGGATCAGTACGTTCGTCCTCGCATGTACTGACGAAAAGACCAACTTTCTAAACCGACATTTTAGTATTCATGTTCAATCATGCAACTTAGCTTATGATCTTGCTATATTCTCCTTAGGGTCGATTTCATGGCATATTCGAAAGAGTAAAGCATGTTATTCGAATTGAATAGCCAAGCAGACAAGCAATTTCGTGTTTGATTCGTGGCGCGACTTCTTACCAAGTCGACGCACTCGTCCTTGCACTGACGCAAGGTGAATACGCCTCATTCCTTCCCTGTCATGTTATAAGTGCTCTCTATGCAGGATCTATGTGAGGGACACATATGTGCCTGCACTTTTAACCCATCGTTCCTTAACTATATGATGGTCGTTGGCGTATTCGCGAAAAAATAGACTAAAGGTGTTTCTCTTTTCTTTTCCTTACTTTCTTTTCTCTCTTTCTTTTCTTTTTTTCTTTTCTTTCCCGAATTTGGGTAGCCCGGCGTTTCACGGGTTGGGTTACTACCCTAACAACCGAAACTTACCGCGTGCCTACCATCATTTGCGGCTTTTCACATCTATAAACGGGTGCTAATCGGACTTTTACAGATGTGCGCCCATTAAAGATTATATCCCTCCTAGGCCGAACGGTCCCGGTGCCCCGGTGCACCCGTTCGGAGGAAACATTCCGTGCACGGAAGATTATCACAATTATTTCAAGTCCATTCGACCATGCAACGTCCTATTTTCAAACAACCAACATAGTCTTGAGCCCGAGACTCAGACTTTATCAAACAACCAAACATAGTCTTGAGTCTACGACTCAGACATTAACATCTCGTATTTCTTCCTTTAACTTTCCATATTCTTATATTTCATACTTCGTTTCAATGTTCAATGGCATCATGCCTCAACTCAATGTTCGTCAACCGAACGACCCGAAGGTCCCGAACACCTTTCGAGGCATCATGTCATATCCGACAGTTCCGCCACATTCATGCCACGACTGTATTCTTTCGCAACGAAGCCATCTTTTATGATCTCGTGCACGTAGGCACGTTTCGACACATTATCTTTCTTTCGCGTTGTGCACTTGCTGCACGCATCGAAGCCGTATTTCCATGTTCTATGTCTTAGTGTTCAATGTTCGTGGCTTGCACGCTAGGGCGCTCCCCTACTGTCTTTCCATGTGCTAGCCTTTCTAACTCGTGTGCGAAGGCACGGAATAGTTCGTGCACTAAGGCACTCGTCGAATACAGTTATCCCATGTTCTTGCGGCTTGCGCACCGAGGCGCTCGCCTTTGCGATATCCAATGTTCTATAGCGACTCGTGCATTTGATGCACGTTTCATTTCAATTGTTCTAACTAGTGTTCGACACACACTACGATTTATCTTCTGATCGGACCACGCCCATGGCGTCGATAGGTTAACTTAGCATACAATGATATGTTCTGACTTAGGCAATGAAGGAGTAAAAAGAAGAGTCAATCCTCCCACCTTGAGTCGATACGCCTTGTCGTTTCGCCGAGCCGATGCGGCTCGATTTCATAACTCCGTTGCATGGCCAACTCTCCTGACTTAGCCATTCGAGCACTTCGTGCTTCATTGAATTATACGTCCGATTTGGGTTACCGTGCCCAAGTCCCAGCCCGTTGTAAGGCGACGATTTGGTTTCGCGGACCCCTTACTGAATAAGGCAAAATGTCGACCTCTAATATTTCAGCGTAAACGTATAGCATGCACATGAAACCAACTAAAATCAATACTTACATCGATTCGGACTTGCGCCTTGGTCGATTCGATTTCTTAGAATCTTCGAGCCGTCTCGACGCACTTATCCTTCGGGGCAATGCGGCGCTTCGCATCGATTCAACTCGATGCATTTCTTTGGGACAATGCAACTCTTCGCATCGACTTAGTTCGATGCATTGCTCGGGACAACGTAACTCCCGTATCGTTTTGCATCGATACATTTCATTCGGTCAACGCGACTCTTTGAGTCAACGCCTCAGCGTAATGCGCCGTGCGGAGCGGGGCATTACATTAAACCCCCTAGGAATTCTACATAATTTAGAATTCGATGTATCTGTAATGACCCCTTAACCGGGGTGGGAGAGTTGTGAGAATAGTGTATTGTAATACCTCTACTGAGATTTGCGATGGAATAAAATTTACCCTTATTCCAAATATATATATATATATATATATATATATATATATATATATATATATATATATATAAGACTTCATCAGGATTGATTTCAGGACGTAGGTGGATCCATACATCAATTAACAACACAAAACCTGAATCAATATTGCTGCTGTACCATCTTCAAGGAGGACAACGACCAGCAACAATGATATATTCAGCTATTTCATAGTGTCATTCACTCCAGGGACAGTTAAGCAGACAGAATAGCCTACTAATGGCAATTATGTGGTCACCTAGAAATTCAGAGTAATCAGACACCTGCTTATCCGCTGATTACTCAGATAACTAGTTGTCGCATGATTAGGTTTTTAGAACACTGACAAGCAAGAATCTAAAGAAAGGTTACTTGAAGTCCACATAGCATTTCCCAGTTTCTAGCAAGCAAGCCAAACTGTGTCTTGATTTACGAGGCTACAAGTCAGGCTAGTCAGTCAGACTGAAGCCAACCCACACCAACACCAACTTGCATTTACCTCTATGACTGTGACCCATGATTGGAATATCCGGACCATAATCAGCAAAAAAAAATATATATGATCACCAAAAGGAAAAACCATAGAACTTGTGCTGTGTTTAGGATCGGGTCGGACCTCAGGTGACACAAAACCTGAATCAATATTGCTGGTTTACTATCTTCAAGGAAGACATCGACCAGCAACAATGATATATTCAGCTATTTCATAATGCCATTCACTCCAGGGACAGTTAATCAGACAGAATACCTACTAATGGCAATTATGTTATCACCTATAAATTCTGACTAATCAGACACCTGCTTATCCGCTGATTACTCGGATAAGTAGTGGTCGCATGATTAGGTTTTTAGAACACTGACCAGCAAGAATCTAAGGGAAGGTTACTTGAAGTCCACGTAGCATTTCCCAGTTTCTAGCAAGCAAGCCAAACTGTGTCTTGATTTACGAGGGTACAAGTCAGGCTAGGCAGTCAGACTGAAGCCAACTCACACCAACCCCAACTTGCATTTACCTCGGCTCTGTGACCCATGATTGGAATATCCAGACCATAATCAGCAAAAATATATGATCACCAAAAAGAAAAACCATGGAACTTGTGTTGTGCTTAGGATCGGATCAGACCTCAGGTGTTCGCCCACATCAGCTTAAACCTTCAAAGGGCCGTATTGAGAATGGCTAAAGAAATTAGCACAATGAAATATTGGTATTGAATATATTGTGTTTAATATGAACTACAAAACAGATTTTAATAAATAACATATAAGTACATATATATTTCTAATAAATCTTCAACATTTGTTTTGAAATATAACGTCTCTTTTTACAAATACTGTTATGAATATTATGTAACATAAATTTTGATCATCTGATGACTTGTGTTTCCATTCATTCTCATTACTCCCACACATTTTGCAAAATATATCATTTTAAAAAAGACGAAGGATGACCGCTTTTCAATATTAAAACATGTATTGTTAACATGATTGGAAATTTATGTGTTAGCGAAAACATCAAAGAAAAATATTAGAGAATACATTGTTGAGACATTATTTTTTGTAATAAATGTTAAGAATTTAGAATTCAGAATTTTTAATAATTGAAAAATGTGTTTTATGGTTGCTCTTCTGTTGTAAAGGAAGTTTACAATTGTATAAGCATCAAAATATAACAAACAACAACAACAAAGCATTTATACCAAAAAAGCCTTTATCCCAAATTGGAGTCGGCTGTTTGAATCCCTTTCTTCCCTTCATCTCTGTTGAGGACATGGGCCATGTCCTTTTAATGTTAAGAAAAACCATATCCTTCCTTAAAACTTCAATCATGTTCACGAAGGCCACCTAAACCATATCTTTCCTTAAAACTTTAAATCATGTTCGTGAAGGCCTACCTCTAGTTCTAATGGCTTCTATAACTACTATCTTCTAACTCCTTAAGCATTTTGTAAGACGATTTTCTCTCATATTGTCCTTAATTGGGGTCACCTCTAATTTCTCAAGAATACACTCATTCTTATCTTTTTAATGTATTTTCACTCATCCATCTTTAACATTCTCATTTCAGCTACATTATTTTTTGGATATGTCATTTCATAATTGTCCAACACTCTAATCAATAAAGCATGGATGGCCTTACAACCGTTATATAAATTTTTTATTTCAACTTCAAAGGTATATTGTGATCACAAAGTACTCCACGAGCACTCCCCTTTATTTCAACCATCTTATTTTAATTTTATGTATTTAATCCTTCTCAATCTCTCCATCATGGTGAACTATCCTAAATATCTAAAACTATCACTTGTATGTATCTCTTGTCCATCTATTTGTACTTGTCGCTCATTTCACTATGACTTCCAGTTAAAGTTGCATTTCACACTACAGTAGAAACTCTATAAATTAATACTTGATTATTTAATAAACTCTCTAAGATAATATTTTTGGCCGGTCCCGACTCGGGGATAGGGTGCTAAATTAATAATTCGCTAAAATTATAAGATAATACATTTTTGATAATTTCTTCAGACCCCATATAAAATATAAATTAATAATTCCTTATATATAGCATATTACATGAATGATTTATGAAGGTTTCTTGAAAAATGACTCAATTGTCTTTTGTTTTTTGTTGAAATCAATTTCCCCTTGAATCTCGTCTCTAATTTTCCTTAGCATGGTAAGAACTTCTGGTGTTGTTTTCTCATAGCTCAACAAGAAATTGTTCAATGTAAACTACTATTAAGTGGAAGCTTGAAAGGTGTTTGTAAACTACTAAGTGGAAGCTTGAAAGGTGTTTGTAAACTACTATATAGAAAATATTTTTAATGTCCATAAAGTGATACACTGAACACAAGAAGCATAATAAGGTGGGAGATTGAAGGTTTCTTTCAAATTGGGCCCTTCATTTGATATACACATGCATTGTATACAATAATTAAGTGGAAGCTTGAAAGGTGTTTGTAAACTACGTAAGTATTTTACTATAAATTAATAAAATATTAATTAATATATAAATTAATAATTATTAATTTATCGATTAATTAATAACTCTTTTAATTAATAAATTTTGGTGGTCCCAAGTGTATTATTTTATAGAGTTTCTACTGTATAAAGTTGCATTTCACAGTGTGCTTTCATCGTGGTTTAAAGTATCGGCCGATACCGATCCGATACGGCCGATACCGATACGGTTTGGCATGTCCCGATTCGATACCGACCGATACCTGATACTGACCGATACCGACATTGGGGGTCTCATTTCTGGTTAATTCGGCAAAGAAAATTAAACGAAAAAGACAAATCAGCGAGGGTTTAAAGCATAATAAAGTTGTAAAAGCATGTAAAAGAAGAAAATCAATCAATTGTATGTAAATCAATCGGTAAGGGCGACTACTATTTCATTAAATTTCAAAACTACTAAGAAATAACACTGAAAATACTTAAAATTATGCCTAAATGTATAAAATATATGTTTTTAAATGTAAATAATTTATTAATAATTATTTGTTTTCCAATATCAAAAAATCCGATACTCCGATCCGAAACCGCTAATACTACCGATATTGCCGACACCGATACTCATAGGAATAGTTCGATACTGATACCAATTCCGATACCGATATTGTAAACCTTGGTACTTTTCATCCTAACCATAAATTCCAAGCTTTCTATCAACACTTCTACTTTAGCATCTAACCATGCTCTACTCTCGTCGACCAAAACACAATATCGTCAATGAACATCATACAATGTGAAACCTCCTCCTAGATATGTGAAGTAATTTCGTCCATAACAAGTGCAAAAAAGGTAAGAACTTAATGTTGATCCTTGAGTAAGCCAACTCTAATAGGAAATTATTTGTCATTTCCTCTAATGGTTTGCACGGTCGTCATAACTCAAATGTACATATCCTTAATACATCTTAATAGCGCTAGTATGAACTTGTTTCTTCTCCAAAACCCATCAAATCATATCCTATTTACTTATCATAAATTTTCTCTAAGTCGATAAAAAAAAATGTAAATACCTCTTTTTCTCTCTAATATTTCCATTAATATGTTTAAGTAAATGGCTTTCTTTGAAGATCTCCCTGACATAAAACCAACTTAATTATCTAAATTTTAGTTTATTTACTTAATCTTTGTTCAATTAGTCTCACATAGTTTCATGGAATTGCTCATAAGCTTAACTCGCGATGGTTATTACAACTTTGTATATCTAGGATTGAGATCTTCTAATGCCAATATCTCGTAATGATCTACAATGCTAACAAAATATGAAAGAATGCACAAGATATGGACACTCGTGCATAAGATATTGGTTACAAGAAATTATAATATCTCATGCATTCTTTCACATTTACTTGGGATTATGGGGCATTACAAAATATTGGCACTAAGGGATCTCAACCCGTATTATCTCCCTTATTTTTATATATGGGTACTAGTATGTGTAAATGTAATAATAGGCAATTGAACTATGAAAGATCAATTACTTTAGCAAGTGGAGAGAGCTAAGAACCATTGGATACAACTCTCTTTATAGCTCATTAGCTAAAGTAGAGATAGCTAAGAACATGATGAAAACAGCTAGGCTCAAGGTCCAGATTAAATAACAATTGAATTATGAAAGATCATGTAATATCATAAGACAACAAGGATATTGGACAAGCATAAACCACTCTGTAACAAATTTGTCCAAGATAATAACAAATTTTAGGAAATACCCGATATCAGCAACATCGTTCTTTGGTTTATTCTGGATAACCAACAAAAGCTCCTCTAAGGGTGCTCTAAAATCATCCAGGCCTCGATTGTAGAGGTAAATAAGTGCACCGTACAATCCTTGTTCACGGCATAACTTCACTACCTGCAAACGGGAAATAAGTGATGATAGTTCTTAATACACAAATGGACTCGAAGACGTAAAGGAATCATATGCCTTATGACTTCCAAATACTTTTCAATTCAAATGGCCAAGGTTTGCTTAATCTCTTCATGTTACCATCTAAAGTTACCTGATTAAAATCCAGAGAAGAGATGTCCATATGAAGAACACATTGTTCAACTCGCTGCAACCACCCTTTGCCACTGTAATGCTCTACCAAGGCTTGCATAATCTAAATTTTATGAAATGAAAATTAAAAATAACATCTTTTGCAAGTTAACATAAATTGATCATGTCAACTACTATGGAAACAAGAAAGGTACCTCTGGAGGCAAAGATCCAAGCATGTCCCGCAGTATATATGGCTCCAAAATCTCCAAGAATGCACCTGTTTAGTAAAGAACTATGAGGCTGTCTAATAAAGTGATAACACCATCATCATCATTATCCACGCCTTCCCTATCATAATGGGGTCAACTATGGAGCATAAGCAAGCTATGTCAACCGTCTATCTTGTTACCAAATTCCCAGCCATGGTAGCTAGTCATCCATAAAACCTAGGTGGCCAGTTGGCAGGTAGGTAGACCTACATTTTTAATATGCATATTAAGCTCATGCAACCAAGGAGCACCCTCCAAGTTCCCCTAGATCAAAAAGAGTCTAGATAAAGATGTAAGATATACAAATTGATTTATGGAATTGCAATCATCTCCATGACACATTAAGCCAAAGAGTGAAAAGGAACGACAATCCCATAATAAAGCCATAACATAAACAAGTGAATACTCAGAACTAACAATCATTTTGCACGCTTGTCACATCGTCATCATTTTTACAAATGAACTGACTGAAAGAATTAATGCACAAGCAAGCACTAAATATAGATTAAGAACTACATAGAACGAGAGATTTAACACACACAAGAATGTAAGCAACTGAAAAGAACATACCTCCATGCTCAACAGCCACAAATTTGGAGAAGATACTATCGAACAGGAGGTCAGTCCTTTTTATGTGTACACAAAATTCTACTGCAACACCTCCTACACGAGCATATTGCTCCTCTCTCTCCGGTCGCACAGAACTGTCTGTGATCATCGGACCTTCTTGTCCAACTTTTCCAATTTGGTTGCAAAATGCTACTGAAATATAGGAGAATACTTCATCTACATATGATAGTATAAGCTCTACCAAGTATGGCATTATGGCCTCCCGAATAGCATCAACTGTTCTTGGCAGATCAATTACGCCGTGTGCATGGCCATCATAAAGCCTCATAGCCATATCCAGTGCACCCATCCAGTCACCTGCCCTCTGCAGAACTTGAATGCGTTCCTTCCAGGGAAGAAGACGAGAAATTATAAGATGCATAGGCCCAAGGATGTAAATTGTAGCTCCTCTTACAGCTATAGAGTTATGATAAGCCTTTTCTGGGTTCCCGAAACTATTAGTGAAGTGGGTATGATACATGATGATGTCATCCATACCAAAACCATCTACAAGAAAACTTGTCCGATGAAGTTCATTCCCATCTTTGGAAAATAAGCAGAGTTGTCCTCTCAGAGTAAGAACCACCAGCATCTAGGTCGAAAAAGTATTAAATAAAAAGGGTAGGCACACAAAAGAATATTAAGAAAGAACAATCAGACGAAAAGATGACAGCGAGACAAAAATAATTTTCCTACCTGATCATCCAACCATGCCACACCTATTGCCGCACTGTCAAGGCTCCATTCCCTATATCTTTTCATCTCTGATTTGACCAATTGCGCTACCTGGACTCTACGATCCCAAGCAATTACAAGCCATGAAGCTTTATTTGAGGCATCCACATGTTTATAGAATAAAATCATCAGAACTCGACAAGTAGAAAACTAAAATGCGGGAAATATTTGTTGAAAATCTCACCAGGAGATGAATCATGTGAGTGTGTTGTGAATTTCCACGCAGTGTAAGGCATTGACCCTTCTCGTACCCCATCTGGTTTGTTAAATTTCTCGTACACCTCCACATTGGGACTGAGCCTAACCTGAAAGAATTAACCAGCAAAGTAAATCAGATCAAGAAAATTATCACCAGTTTCAACATAAACTAAAACAGAAACTACTTGCATTTTATCAGAACTATTTGAAGGCTCCCTACCACCAGAGCATTTTGATGGGTGACAAATATAACCACACCTTCTTCTTCCACCAAAGAAGAACCTTCATTGAACAGCTTCCAACCCACCTCTCCTCCAACAACTCCTCCCATCATGCTACCAAGACCACTTGTAGAAACTGTCGAGTTTCCTTGCACAGAAGTGTAGCCAATCCCATGTGAATCATCCAGCAGCAGAGGACAAGCAGATAAAACAGTGCCTGTTTTTTGACCATCAAGAAGACACTGTTGAAGAAAAAGAAAAATTTTAGTATTTACGAAATACATTTGAAATGGAATCCCGCAAAAACATTTGAAAAGAGTATGTATATGCTTTTGAGTTTTGGCTTATATTGTCCCCCAAAGACAAAACAGTTCTTTATAGAGGCATTTCCACACTTTCCACTAATTCCTTCTTAGTTTAAAACATGGAGCATATAATAAACTGCACGGCAAGCCCCTATTATGACCATTGTTGTCCTTCCCAGTATTCGAAAATCTCATGGAGGCTTAATATAGTTTACCACAGAAACTGAAATTCGGTCAGTTCATTTGCAGAAGGTGTGTTCTCGGATTTTGAGCCATGCTCCGCTGTTAGACCATTTTCATGGGAAAAGACATGGATGTTGATGATAATGATATGTTGACAAGGATGACATCTACACATAACACTAGATACAGAAATGGCATTTGGAATATAGCATTGCTCAACTTTAAAGGAAACAATAATGCAGAATTAAGTTTCTTCAAACCTGAGTCTTGTTGGAGAGCCGATTAAGCAGAGGGACTACAGAGAACGTATGCAATAAAACAAGCCCCTTAGAGTCGCCAGTAACAGCCTTAAACTGACGTGTAACTTGTGAATCTTGCCCAAGAAACAATGTATGGACTACTGGTGAGGTGTGCTCTGCAATAGTTACTTTTGCAGTTGCTCTCTGTACATCCCAAACTGTTAGATGGCCATCGCCATATCCTACTAAAAGTAGATCACCTTGCTGATTGAAGCACATGGAAGTTGCCGGTGCTTGAGATTTCTCACTATGGGAACCAAATGTCATCATCTGAAATAAAACAATTTGTTTAAATGTCTAAAGCATAAAGAACTATTAGTCATAACAGTGCTGAAACCCCAAAGTTGACTGTGACAAGAAAGAGAGCAGAGTTGCACATTTATAGGCGTCCTAAAAATAAAGATTATATAATGTAAAATGGATGGTATATAATGCCTCCATCAGGAAACTAATGGCTTCAAGGTCTATCTTCCAATAAATTTATACACAGTTCTTCTCAAAGGTTCTAGCTTTGTTCTGCTTTCTAGCGAATGGATTTTTTGAAATCCAAGACACATGAACATAATGAATCACATTCCAAGAATAGTGATATGTCTATGTCAAACATTTAGCTGACAGTTCAATCTCATAAAGAAATTCCACAAATCTTGCAGCATGAGATGAGATGAGTCCTTTAGCAATCTATGCTCTTTGCATGGCATAAAATTAGGATTCAGGAACATGGTTCTAGACGGCTGAAGACAGGTGTGCGGCGGAGAGGGTCCGCCTACCGTCTAGGCGCCGCCTAGACGTTGATACTTTTAGACCTTTTTACTATTTTACCATTGTTTTTTTTGCATAATATGTATATTTTAAGGGTGTTTTATGCATAACTAAGTTGTAGAAAAAATATTTATGAGGTTTTAGTCTTGTAAAAATGAACCATAGGTCCATAATGCTTACAAAATTGTTTTGCCAAAACATCTAGTCATGTATTGCTCCGCCTACACGCCAAACCTCCATTGGCCGCCTACTCTACCGCTAACAACAAAAGCGGTGCGGATAGCGGCTGCCTAGCGCCTAGGTGGCCGCCCCACCGCCATTTAGAACATTGTTCAGGAATCAACATCTCAAAACCTTAGGAGCAGATTATTCCACAGTCACGAAGTGGTGTGTGAATATACAAAGCATCCACAAAATTAATTACAATAATAATGCGCGTTAAAATTACAACCATAGACTCTCAGTAAAAGATTTTTCCACAAAAAAAAGAGTTTCTATTTAGCTCAATAAACACTTTCAACGATATCTCTGTGAACTTAACAAATCCACCGACCATCCTAAAATACAGACACTATCTAGCAGAATATGGCTCAAGTGCTACCGTTGAGATTTCTATCCTTACCTCAAAAGGATCTGATCCACAAATCCCCCAATACAACATTCTACTCCACTTGGATATGTGATGTAAGTTTTTTGCCGTTGGAAAGAGACGGTGTGATCCAAAGGAAGGAGGGGATAAGAGTCCAAAAATAATAATGAGAATGCAGTAAAGAATGTGAGAAAAAGGAGGGAGGCAAAGGCCAGACTCTATGAGAGCCAAACGTTCGTCCTTCACCTCTAAAAGTTCAAAAAATGCACTGGCAAGACAAGAAGTCATTACATATGAACAACTATAGATTAGATTTCAACCTACAATGTTACTTCCAAATGGTAAGTAGAAATACAATTTGAGCGTGTTAACAGGCATCTTTGAGCCTCCCATGTGAACATGAAAGAATAAGTGAAACAATACACAAATTGTGGCACGAATGATATCCACCAAACAAGGATGCATGAGAGGATCCTCGATTAACATATCAATAATTGGACCCAACAATATTACTTTGAACGGACGTTCTTGTTGGAGTTTTGGCCTTTCCTTTAGAAACTTTAGTCCCACATCGGATAGGCCAAAGAGTTTGTATCTCTATATATTAGCTTTGCTATTATTGGAGATGCACATGTGGTGTGGAGGTGCACATGGGTTTGCCATGTGGGGTTATTTTTCTAATGGAAAAAAGGCTAAAATCAACAATAAAAGCATTCATGCTTTTTGCTCTTGGGAAATTTAGCGACTCGGACTCGGACTCGGACTCAGGCTCATGGGCTCATGAGGCGTAATACTTTGTTCGGGGTGGTTATTACCACGTCCCTAACTTTGTGGCAACCGACCAGTTGCTGCAGGGCCTATATAAGGCATCCTCTCTCTCAAGGCTCATTACATAATAGAAAGAGAAGCCACCAGAAAGTTTACGAAGTGTTCTTTAGCACAAGTAAACAGAGAATTCAGCCGTGTTCTTTAACACAATTCTGATCTGCAGCCTTCCAGAGAGAGGAAAGACGCCGCACCAGCGTTGCTTTTGCACGGGAGTTCGTGTCCATCCGAGGAGTCAGAATAGCAGGAGTGTTCCAAGTTCTCCGACGAACTTGCTGGTTCCTGAAAGCTGTTCGTGTAGGGCGAATAAAGCTTTGAGCAACGGTGATCATTCACCCCAGCAGGCCATCTTCCATCTCTCGCCTGTCATCGTCTTCGCTGCTGTGATTACGAAATCTTTTTAGATTCTCGTAATATCATAACGATGTCTTTTTAGATCTTCGTTATACTTGTGCAACCTTCCTAGAAGTGTTGCGTTGGAACATTGTTTTTACAATTGTTTCATATTCTCTGTTTTCCATCGAAAAATTGTGCCCCGGCAATAACAATCTCAAAGCTTTATTGCTACGATAGAAAACGTTAATGCTTCACTCCTCAATACTGACTTTTGCAAATTAGAAAAGTTTGATGGAGAGCATTATCAAGTATGGAAGAGAAAGGTTTTTCTCACTCTTCAACTCAGAGACGTGGATCACGTGCTTCTTGAAGAGGAACCTACCGTTCCAGATACTGGGTCTGCTGCCGCAATCTCTGCGGCTACTAAACTTCAGGCCAAGTGGAGAAGAGAAAATAGCATTTGCAGGCTGCTTATCCTGAATGCTATGGAGGATTCCCTTGCAGAATCCTATTCTAAGAAGAATATCGCTAGAGACATATGGGAGTCTCTAGAAAAACTCTACGAAGAAGACAAGAACCGCAGTAAAATATTTGTGGTTGAAAAATATCACAAGTGGTTCTTTGAGGACGAAAAGTCTATGCTGCCGCAGGTGAAGGAGTTCCTGAAACTGCGACAGAATTTGGAAGACGAGACGATGCCCCTCCCCGACAAGTTTGTTGTTGGAGGGATTGTCTCAAAGCTTCCCGCTGGGTGGAGCAAGTTCTATGCAAACATGCATAGGAAGAAGCTTGAGATCAGCCTTGAAGATCTCTTGCAGAAAATATATGTTGAGGACCAGATGCGGGCTCAACTGAAGGAGGACACACTGTCCAAGCAATTGGCTAACACCAATCTGGTTCAGACCAAGGAACCAAGGAGAAAGCAGGCGGCTTTCCACAGCAAGAAGAAGGACCCTGACAATCTAAAAGTCAAGGGAACTTCTATCAAGAAAAAGAAGCCAAAGTCTCAAATGTCTTACTTCAAGTGTGGCAAGAAGGGCCACTTTAAGAATGAGTGCAAAGCAAAAATCAAGCAATCAGAGCAAGAAGAGCCTAGCAAGGTATCTATGATCACTGACATTGTTGCTATGATTGCGCAGGTTGATACGGTAAGGACTGACTCTGACTGGTGGGTAGACACTGGAGCCTCCTGCCATGTCTGCTCCAGTAAGGAGTGGTTCACCACCTATACACCTACTTCTGAAGTGGTTATGATGGCGAACCAGGCACAAGCTGAAGTGCTCGGGATCGGGACGGTGGTGTTGAGGCTGACTTGGGGGAAGTCTCTGACGCTTCAAGGCGTGAAGCACGTACCTGCTATCGCCAAGAACCTGATCTCAGGAGGCCTACTCTGCAAAGCAGGCCTCAGGATGGACATCAATGCTGGCCAGATGGTGATGTCTATCAAAGGAACATATTTCGGAAAAGCTTTTTATACCGAAGGAATGTTCAAAATTCAGCTTGTAAATCAGTCCAATGTAATTAATGTGATTAATGAAGTCACTCATTCTGCTTATACTCTTGAGTTGTGACATAATAGGCTAGGACATGTTCATTGTAAACGAATAAACAGAATGTCTAGTCTAGGACTTATCTCCAAGTGTGGGGGTAAGGTAGAGAAATGTGAAGTTTGTGCTCAAACAAAGATCACAAGGAAACCCTTTCCTCGGGTTAATCGAAGTACAGATCTTCTGGAGTTGGTACACTCCGATATCTGTGACTTCAAACAGTTCTCTACAAAGGCCGGGATGAAGTATTTCATAACCTTCATCGATGACTTCTCAAAGTATGCGTTCGTCTACTTGCTGAAGGCTAAAGATGAAGCATTCGAGAAGTTCAAGGAGTTCAGAGCCGAAGCTGAGCGGCAGACTGGACAACAACTCAAAAGAATAAGAAGTGATCGAGGTGGGGAGTACATGTCTCATAAATTCGCATCGTTCTGCAAAGAACATGGAATTGTCAATGAGACTACGACTCCGTACTCTCCTCAATCAAACGGAGTAGCAGAGAGGAAGAACAGAACGTTAACAGAAATGATTAACTCAATGTTGTTGACTGCTGGTCTTCCTAAGTGCTACTGGGGGGAAGCTGCATTGACGGCCACTTTTATTCTAAATAGAGTGCCTCATGCAATTTCAGACGTTACTCCTCATGAACTCTGGTTCAAGGTCAGACCTAACTTGAATGTCATTCGAGTGTGGGGGTGTCTGGCATATGTCAAGCTTCCAGATCTGAAGATTCAGAAGCTTGGGACAATGACTACTAAGACGATCTTCTTGGGGTATGCCGAGAAGAGTGATGCTCGGAGATTTCTTGATATTGAGTCAAATCATATCATTGAATCTCGCGACGCAGAATATTTTGAAGACAAATTTGCAAGGCACAAGAATATTGTTCTTGCGGATGTTCCGGAGAACAATGAGGGTGCGCAGGTCTTCAATGAAGATGTGGTCCAAGAAGATGTTGTTGTTGAAACAACGGTTGAACAAGATCTCGCTGAGCCGTCAACGAAGCGAGTGAGGAGGCCGAAGGACTTCGGAAGTGACTTTGTCACCTATCATGTGGAAGCAGATCCGCTTACCTATGATGAGGCGATGAAGACCAGAGACGCAGTTTTCTGGAAGGAGGCGATTGACAATGAAATTGATTCCATCACCTCAAATAACACTTGGGTGTTGGTTGATCTTCCTGAAGGAGCGAAACCCATCGGATGCAAATGGATCTTCAAGAAGAAGATGAAAGCAGACGGAACTATTGACAAGTTCAAGGCTAGGTTGGTAGCCAAGGGGTTTTCTCAGAAGCAGGGGATTGACTATTTTGACACATATGCTCCAGTAGTCCGGATGACCACCATCAGAATGTTGATTGCTCTCGCAGCAATACATAAGATGGTGATACATCAGATGGATGTGAATACGGCTTTCCTAAATGGCGAGCTGACCGAAGAGATTTACATGCAACAGCCAGAGGGATTTGTCATCAGGGGTCTTGAAGACAAAGTCTGCAAGTTGGTAAAATCCTTGTACGGTCTTAAACAAGCTCCCAAGATGTGGCATGAGAAATTTGACAAAGTTATAAGGTCAAATGGCTACATGGTCAGCGATACGGACAAGTGTGTTTATACGAAGTTCGCTGATGGAAGAGGTGTGATCGTTTGTCTGTACGTGGACGACATGCTTATCCTGGGTACGGATATTAGCTGTGTCACGGAGACAAAAAAATTTATCTCAAGCAAGTTCAGTATGAAGGACTTGGGGAAAGCTGATGTGATCTTAGGGATCAAGACCATCCGGACAGACACTGGACTAGCGCTGTCACAGTCTCATTATATTGAGAAAATGATCACTCGTTATGGGTATCGGGATCTTCCAGGGATCGATACGCCGTACAGATATGATCTGAAGCTGAAGCCTAATTCAGGAGAAAGCGTCAGGCAGCTGGAGTATGCAAGCGTAATCGGAAGTTTGATGTATGCTACTAATGCCACAAGGCCTGACATAGCTTTCGCCGTGGGAATGCTGAGTCGTTTCACGAGCAACCCAGGTGCTGAACACTGGAAAGCTGTGAAAAGGGTTATGAGATATCTCAAGAAGACTCAGACATATGCACTGTACTACAGCGGAGATCCGCCGGTAGTGGAAGGCTTCAGTGATGCCAGCTGGTGCTCAGAGGTGGAGAGTGAGAGGTCCATAGGTGGATTCATTTTCACAATGGGTGGAGCTGCTATATCGTGGAAGTCGAAGAAGCAGACTATGCTCTCGCGGTCATCCATGGAATCTGAGTTCTTTGCACTTGATACCGCAGCCGAGGAAGCAGAATGGCTTCGGGAGCTCATGTATGATCTTCCAATAGTTGGGGCACAAATACCGGCGATACCGATATACTGCGACAACCAGGCGACTGCGGCGGTGGCATCAAATGACCTCTTCAACGGGAAGAAGAGGACTGTGCGGTTGAAGCACAGGGCAGTACACGAACTTATCAAGAGGTGTTATTGCAGTTATTGATGTTCGGAGTCAGGAGAACCTGGCGGATCCGTTCACCAAGGGCCTCAAGCGCCAGCTGGTCGATGACACAGCTTGTAAAATGGGCTTGAAGGCATTCTTATATTGTATTATTGTATTCCTACCATAAAATTTTATGCTATTAGTTCAAAGATTTATCTACTAGGCATCTAGCTTTTGGTTCAAGGGAGGACCACTAATCGGAAGAATATCAGGAACGGTGGGTACATGTTCTATTGGGCATGAAGAGGTTACGGACCTATAACCACTGTTGTCTACTGTTGTTTTCTGCGGAAAACGGTTCCTGTGGGAAGGTTGGCTTAATTGCCTTAATGAGTTATCAGGCAGAGTGAATGCCTGGTGTGCTTTACAGGAGGCACGGTAGAGCAGCACTACAAGGAGTGAAACTCCATGCTACAGTGGGGTGACTCCACAATGAGGTTCATATATGTGGGGTGCTGCCCAGTAATAGGATAAAGTCTCGGCTTTGCAGGCCAAGTCACAGCGGCGTAGCACCGCAAATAGGCAGTTAGCCTAATGTTGTATGTTAAAAATAAAGAGGGGTGTAGTCAGCACTACAAAGAGGAGTTCCTCATGTTACTGTAGTGCCCCGTCCCGCTCAGTCAATCGGAGGAATCGAAACGCCGACGGCGTTCGGACTTAGCCTTACAACGGCGACTCGAAGACATCTCGGTCAAGGCGACCGCTCGCTCAGGTGGGGTAGTTTCGGTGAACTTGCCTCATCTTTGCCTTCACATAATAAATCGTGTTTTCAACTTGCACAAGTAGGCTTAATAATAAAAGAGATGAATCCACATAGCTAAGGGAATAATCCCGATGGGTCAAAATGAGTTAGAACATGGAAAACGTCCCACGGTCGGCTTAGAGTTGGTGCACGGCGTGCTTTGAAAATGACACTCGGTCCTTCGTCCCGTGGCTTGGGAGAAGGGAAGTTGGTCTTCGACACAAAGTTATGAAATAGCCTAAGTCATAGGCGTCGCCTGCGTGAATGCTTGTTAAAGCATGCACGGTCCCGTCGAATTGTCCCGACACTTGAGTTGGCCTAAGTCATAGGCGTTGCCCACGTAAATGCTCGACAAAGCATGCACGTTTCCATAACGCAAGGCTTGGCATAGCCTTTGCTCGTCCCTTAAGTCAAGTTATAGGCTCGATTAAGTTAGGCAAAGTTATGCCGATCGACCTAAGTCATTTCTAGTGCTGTCCCGCTCTTTCTGCGGCTGTCAACTTAAATAGTCCCACGATCCCACGGCCCGTCATATAAAGTATGACTTGGACGATAGCGCCGCGTAGAGCGAAAGTCGAGTTGAGGCACGATTGCACGATCCTAGAGTTTTTAAAGGCACGGGCCACGATTGATTAGTTGAGTTTTGGAAAGTATCTAAATAAGTTGTTGTCTTGAGTTAAAAGAAAGGAAGAAAGAAAGAAATGCTCACGACTGGGTCGTTGAGGCAAGAAAGAACAATGCTCGCGACTACGGGTCGTCGAGGCAAGATCTCAGATGTGAGAAATGGCACTAAAAGAGAGGAATGGCACTAAAAGAGATGGTAACACCAGAAGTGAATGACTATGTGAGACGTCAGTTTGAGTCGGTCTTGCATGGTCATGGACAACTTGTCGACAAGGTAGAGTTTCCCCGAATCGGCAACCTGTGGCGCCACGGGACCGATTGCGGCCTAAGGAAACATAAAGGCTCTGGGAGCCAAGCTGCGCCTGGGGCAAAGTATTCGGTGGACGCGGAATAGGGCTAGCTACCCAAAGAAGGTCCATCCTATACTCAGCAAAAAGGAGTCCACTATGGCTCTGGGAGTCGGTGACCAAATCATATAGATGAGTCGGCATAGCGGCAGATCCGCGGGTATGCCTTTGGATTGAGTTGAGTTGTCGAAGGTGTATACAAGCTAGAATACAAGTATTGGACTTAAAGAATGGCTACAACATAGGCGACGTGCTTCGGCACGAGATGTGGCATTGAGTCTTGAGTTGTCGGCATATAGTTGCATAAGTTGGTTGAGTTGTTTGAGTGTAAGTCGGGAAACCGCCGCAAGGCAAAGTCAGTCGTGTGACACTAAACCCACAAGTCTTGATTGGGCCAGTTGGCGATCAAAGTAACAAAGGGGCCGCGAGGCGGCGATATGGTTGAGTCGCACAGAGTTGCGAGGCACGGCACGAAGGAGTTATAGCACGGTCGTAAGGAAATTGGGTACTACCGCGTAGTTGCGTCTCTGATTCTGGCCGAAAGGCAAGCACGACCTGATAGGTTAACGTTGTGGCACGAGAAGTAGTCTAGAGGCAAAGTATGAGTAATGTTGACATTGCAAGCACGGGATGGTTTTGACACACAAGTTGCGCCAAGGCGCCGGTCCTAAAACTGAACCTAAGGCAAGAGTAGAAAGACAATCGAAAAGGGATTTAAACTGCACAAAGTAAATGAACGTGTAGGTTTTGTATGGGTGGGCGAGAAGCTCACTCCACCAGTACAGTTGAGTACTGACACCCACACAGTGTTCATGTGCAGGCACAGGTAGAAGCTCGTGGCGCGGAGCCCGCTTGGATGCGTCGAGGCACAGGAGTTCCTTGGCGATTTGAAGCGTGCGGCCGCATGGATTGAAGACTTATACAGGACATAATGTATGGACATCGCCTTCCGAAGCTTCCGCTGGATCGACAAATATTGAGAGATGAGAGAGAGAGAGAGCAGAGTGAACTTGTAATGAGAGAAAAGTGAGCTTGAGTGAGCTTGAGAGACTTGTAACATTGGCCTTGCGCCCCATTGTAATCTTTGTTTCAATATCAATAAATATCATCTTTTGAGAAACTTGTGTTTGTTCTAAATTCCGCTGCTATTATTTAACGTCTCTGCTTGGGACTTCTGTGCGACGACCCCGTCGCAGCCGCTGAAATCGGCCGTTATGAAACCCGCCTTGCACGAGCGCAATCTAGGCTCGTGCGGCATCACGCCTTAGCGAGGACGATCGCTCCTACGGGAGCGGGGCGTGACATAGTGGTATCAGAGCACGGCTTTACGTCCTTGAACTATCGATTGAATTCTTTAACTCCGTTGTTTCCGCAAACTCTGAATCGTTGCTTCCGCAAAGTTGAAATCGTTGGTGCGCTCTCTCTCAAATGTCCTACGGGATGTCCATACAATAAGTCTATCTATTTTGCAAAACGTAGGAGAACAGTCTTTGACTACAAAACAAAAGATGGTTTGCGTAAGCACGGTTGGCTAAGTCGGGCTGGGCATATACACTAAAGTTGCGTCGACCTTAGAAAAGTCGAGTGCGAGATTCAAATTATGTCGGACGAGAATGAGTTGAACTCGATTGGGTAAAGTGAGATGACTATCGACAGGGGTACTATCGAGCGACAATAACGTCGGTGCGATATAGACGAGCGTGCTTGGATTTCGAGGAACGATTTGGACAGAAAATTTGAAGAAGTAGATTGTGAATCAAATGTTAAGTTGAGGATTTGTTGAATGACTTCATCCTTGAGTGGTGTATGCGATAGGCTCAGGGATGTCGAACGATGCGAATTGAGGAAAATACATTGGTCGATGACTTAAGATTAACGGATGAACGATACTCGAAATTGGTCTGAGGGAAATTGATGATTATAAATGTAGAGGAGATTATCCAGTCGGACGATAGCACCATTCGCACGACTCAGAATTTGGTTGCAAAGGAAGATCGTCAGGTTACGCATATCGTCGATGGTATTGAGGCGTATCAAAGATCGATATGCGATAACTCGGGGGCACTCCAACTCGCCGAGTGACGATCGTGCAGTGTTATCGTTCGGTCGGATGTAATGCCTAGGATTTTGATTGAGATGGATGTTGGATGAAAATGAAAGTGTCTTGATGGTTACGCGGATAATCACAACGTCAACATTCTTGTCTTGCGCGAGCGCAACTCTAGCCTTGCACATGCGTTGCGTCGGGTTTGAGGCGATCGTTCCGCGTGAGCGCAGACATGGTGATTCATGTCGCGGGAATGATCGAACTCGGAGTCAGGACGCGGCAACTACGATTGTCTTGACTTGTCGGTTTGATGCAAAGGAGAATTCGAGGATGACTTGTGATCAATGAATGAAATGAACTTGAGGATTGAGTAGGTCCAATCCACGCATCGAGAATGAATTAGTCTAGACGTAAAACAAGAGTTACATCCCGATGAGAATGACTATCTCGCGGGAGCGTGCATGGTGATTCATGCCCATCGCGGATAATCTGACTCGCGTGAGATCGGGACGCAACATGTTGTTAAGCTAGACGACCTTGTGATCGATTTCGTGAATTGGAATAGATGACTTCGGAAATGTGAAATGTGGATTATGGTTTAGCGGTGAATTACGTAGTAGTGTGCTTGACTTGGAAGGGTTTGATAGGCAGATTATGTCGAACGTGTTCGAAGAGATAGACCATGCAAGATGGCTTGTTGAACGGACGATATTGATACGTCGGAGAATTTGGTTGAACGTGAGTTGTAGGATGGCTTTGCTAAATGACTCAGGCCCCGTGCGGCGAATGTTGGGATGTGCGTAGGGAATCGATGCTCGATGTTTAGAAATCGGAGTGATGCGAGCTTGGGTAGGAAATCCCGTACTGTCAACTTGGTTTGACCTTAGGATGGGGGTCAGTATTGATATTGTTGTTTGGGAACTATGATTCCAATACTGACGAATGACTTTAGCCAAAAGATATAGCCTAGCGATTAGGCAGACGTCCCGGCGAAAAGCGATAGGAGTTATGGTGGCACCACTCGTGAGCTCGGTTGAGATGCATGTATATCAGGGACGCTTGAATACGTGCACGATCCGACTCGAGTGGTGATGGCGGATTCTCTATCATAAGGCTTGGCTAAAATGCATGTATTTTGGGGACGCCTGTAATATGTGCACGATCCAACCAAGTGATAAGTTGAATCAAGTGAGACTTGAGGAATGGAAAGTGTTGAGGATTTCGAAATAGAGATTCGAAGAAAAGATTGAGGGTAGTGCGAGCGTGGCTCGGATTGAGGAAACGCATAGGCGTAGTGTATGCGAGAGTTCATGAATGTTGAGTAAGGTGATAAGTCAACAAGTAAGTACTCAGTAAGTCTCGAAGACGAGACTTGTTCTGAGTGGTGTATGTTGTAGTGCCCCGTCCCGCTCAGTCAATCGGAGGAATCGAAACGCCGACGGCGTTCGGACTTAGCCTTACAACGGCGACTCGAAGACATCTCGGTCAAGGCGACCGCTCGCTCAGGTGGGGTAGTTTCGGTGAACTTGCCTCATCTCTGCCTTCACATAATAAATCGTGTTTTCAACTTGCACAAGTAGGCTTAATAATAAAAGAGATGAATCCACATAGCTAAGGGAATAATCCCGATGGGTCAAAATGAGTTAGAACATGGAAAACGTCCCACGGTCGGCTTAGAGTTGGTGCACGGCGTGCTTTGAAAATGACACTCGGTCCTTCGTCCCGTGGCTTGGGAGAAGGGAAGTTGGTCTTCGACACAAAGTTATGAAATAGCCTAAGTCATAGGCGTCGCCTGCGTGAATGCTTGTTAAAGCATGCACGGTCCCGTCGAATTGTCCCGACACTTGAGTTGGCCTAAGTCATAGGCGTTGCCCACGTAAATGCTCGACAAAGCATGCACGTTTCCATAACGCAAGGCTTGGCATAGCCTTTGCTCGTCCCTTAAGTCAAGTTATAGGCTCGATTAAGTTAGGCAAAGTTATGCCGATCGACCTAAGTCATTTCTAGTGCTGTCCCGCTCTTTCTGCGGCTGTCAACTTAAATAGTCCCACGATCCCACGGCCCGTCATATAAAGTATGACTTGGGCGATAGCGCCGCGTAGAGCGAAAGTCGAGTTGAGGCACGATTGCACGATCCTAGAGTTTTTAAAGGCACGGGCCACGATTGATTAGTTGAGTTTTGGAAAGTATCTAAATAAGTTGTTGTCTTGAGTTAAAAGAAAGGAAGAAAGAAAGAAATGCTCACGACTGGGTCGTTGAGGCAAGAAAGAACAATGCTCGCGACTACGGGTCGTCGAGGCAAGATCTCAGATGTGAGAAATGGCACTAAAAGAGAGGAATGGCACTAAAAGAGATGGTAACACCAGAAGTGAATGACTATGTGAGACGTCAGTTTGAGTCGGTCTTGCATGGTCATGGACAACTTGTCGACAAGGTAGAGTTTCCCCGAATCGGCAACCTGTGGCGCCACGGGACCGATTGCGGCCTAAGGAAACATAAAGGCTCTGGGAGCCAAGCTGCGCCTGGGGCAAAGTATTCGGTGGACGCGGAATAGGGCTAGCTACCCAAAGAAGGTCCATCCTATACTCAGCAAAAAGGAGTCCACTATGGCTCTGGGAGTCAGTGACCAAATCATATAGATGAGTCGGCATAGCGGCAGATCCGCGGGTATGCCTTTGGATTGAGTTGAGTTGTCGAAGGTGTATACAAGCTAGAATACAAGTATTGGACTTAAAGAATGGCTACAACATAGGCGACGTGCTTCGGCACGAGATGTGGCATTGAGTCTTGAGTTGTCGGCATATAGTTGCATAAGTTGGTTGAGTTGTTTGAGTGTAAGTCGGGAAACCGCCGCAAGGCAAAGTCAGTCGTGTGACACTAAACCCACAAGTCTTGATTGGGTCAGTTGGCGATCAAAGTAACAAAGGGGCCGTGAGGCGGCGATATGGTTGAGTCGCACAGAGTTGCGAGGCACGGCACAAAGGAGTTATAGCACGGTCGTAAGAAAATTGGGTACTACCGCGTAGTTGCGTCTCTGATTCTGGCCGAAAGGCAAGCACGACCTGATAGGTTAACGTTGTGGCACGAGAAGTAGTCTAGAGGCAAAGTATGAGTAATGTTGACATTGCAAGTACGGGATGGTTTTGACACACAAGTTGCGCCAAGGCGCCGGTCCTAAAACTGAACCTAAGGCAAGAGTAGAAAGACAATCGAAAAGGGATTTAAACTGCACAAAGTAAATGAACGTGTAGGTTTTGTATGGGTGGGCGAGAAGCTCACTCCACCAGTACAGTTGAGTACTGACACCCACACAGTGTTCATGTGCAGGCACAGGTAGAAGCTCGTGGCGCGGAGCCCGCTTGGATGCGTCGAGGCACAGGAGTTCCTTGGCGATTTGAAGCGTGCGGCCGCATGGATTGAAGACTTATACAGGACATAATGTATGGACATCGCCTTCCGAAGCTTCCGCTGGATCGACAAATATTGAGAGATGAGAGAGAGAGAGAGAGCAGAGTAAACTTGTAATGAGAGAAAAGTGAGCTTGAGTGAGCTTGAGAGACTTGTAACATTGGCCTTGCGCCCCATTGTAATCTTTGTTTCAATATCAATAAAGATCATCTTTTGAGAAACTTGTGTTTGTTCTAAATTCCGCTGCTATTATTTAACGTCTCTGCTTGGGACTTCTGTGCGACGACCCCGTCGCAGCCGCTGAAATCGGCCGTTATGGAACCCGCCTTGCACGAGCGCAATCTAGGCTCGTGCGGCATCACGCCTTAGCGAGGACGATCGCTCCTACGGGAGCGGGGCTTGACAGTTACAGTGGCACGACACCACGATGAGGCACCCGGTAAGGGATAAAGCCTCGGCCTTGCAAGCCATGTCGTTGCGGCGTAACACCGCAAGGGAGCCTAAGGCTTCATGCTGGATAGTTTGGCACTACAAAGAGGCGGTTGCCTCATGCTACAGTAGTATGACACTACGATGAGGTTCCCGGTACGGGGTAAGGCCTCGGCTTTAAGCCATGTCATGGCGGCGTAGCACCGCAAGGGAAGCGCAAAGCGCTTCATGCCATGTCTCTTTATAATGAACTCACCTATAGTGTATGGACAAAGAGATATCAGGCCGTCTCTTGAGGGTAAACTTGTAGACGCCCAAAATTATACACTGAAACCAGGCTGGCACAGGGCCTTTAATGTGTAGCCAGAAGCACATGTAACTACATTATGTGAGTGAAAAGAATTACAGCTATGATGCAGAATTCAAGGCTTAGTCCATTCTTGTATTATAGTCTGATTTTTGACCCATACGGGAAGATTCAAGTCGTCAGCGACATCTCTCCTAATGCATGATGGACAGTTACTGTGGGGAACACTTATACCCATATATAGAGATATGTGGGGGATTGTTGGAGTTTTGGCCTTTCCTTTAGAAACTTTAGTCCCACATCGGATAGGCCAAAGAGTTTGTATCTCTATATATTAGCTTTGCTATTATTGGAGATGCACATGTGGTGTGGAGGTGCACATGGGTTTGCCATGTGGGATTATTTTTCTAATGGAAAAAAGGCTAAAATCAACAATAAAAGCATTCATGCTTTTTGCTCTTGGGAAATTTATTTCCATAGGAGCTAAGCCGGGGCTTAGCGACTCGGACTCGGACTCGGGCTCATGGGCTCATGAGGCGTAATGTGGCGTTTTGTTGGCACACTTTGCACTTAGCACGTCAGCATCGTCGCTAGGCGCATAGTGCGTTTTAGTTGCGCTCGTTGCGCGAGCCACTTGCGCAGCCACGTTGCGCAAGCCCAGTTGCGCATGCCCAGGTGCGCAAGCCCAGTTGCGCTGCCCAGGTGCGCGCCCAGGTTGCGCTCAGGTTGCGCTTGGGTGCGCTGGGTTGCGCAGGGTTGCGCTGGGTTGCGCAGGGTTGCGCTGGGTTGCGCTGGTGGCACAGTGTGCGCAGTGTGCGCAGTGCGTGCAGTGCGCGCAGTGTGCGCAGTGCGTGCAGTGCGCGCAGTGTGCGCATTTCAGTGCGCGCTCTGTCGCGCAAAGTTCAAGGAGCGCTGGGTGTGCGCAGTTGGCAGCAGAACGTGCGTTTGCATGTTCGGGGTGGTTATTACCACGTCCCTAACTTTGTGGCAACCGACCAGTTGCTGCAGGGCCTATATAAGGCATCCTCTCTCTCAATGCTCATTACAGAATAGAAAGAGAAGCCACCAGAAAGTTTACGAAGTGTTCTTTAGCACAAGTAAACAGAGAATTCAGACGTGTTCTTTAACACAGTTCTGATCTGCAGCCTTCCAGAGAGAGAGGAAAGGCGTCGCACCAGCGTTGCTTTTGCACGGGAGTTCGTGTCCATCTGAGGAGTCAGAAGAGCAGGAGTGTTCCAAGTTCTCCGACGAACTTGCTGGTTCCTGGAAGCTGTTCGTGTAGGGCGAATAAAGCTTTGAGCAACGGTGATCATTCACCCCAGCAGGCCATCTTCCATCTCTCGCCTGTCATCGTCTTTGCTGCTGTGATTACGAAATCTTTTTAGATTCTCGTAATATCATAACGATATCTTTTTAGATCTTCGTTATACTTGTGCAACCTTCCTAGAAGTGTTGCGTTGGAACATTGTTTTTACAATTGTTTCATATTCTCTGTTTTCCATCGAAAAATTGTGCCCCGGCAATAACAGTTCTCTCTCTCAATCCTACATCTAGTCAAGAAGGTTAAGCCAAGCTGGCCCTATCTATCATAAGATCCATTTATAACAGGTTGTATATTTTAACTGAGTTGCATAATCAAAGTAACAACTGAGCAGAGAAAGAGTGAAGAGATCTCAAATGGCATAATGAAGCCACGATTTGATTCATTCTCAATGTTATATCTAGCTACTTAGGAAGCCCATTGATGAGTCAGATCATACTTTCAAAAAGGCTAACCTACAATGCACCAAGCAAAATGCATATATCAGTCGAATCATCAACTTTACAATGTGGGACTGCGGTTTCGAGAGGCAGCTGTGGCCTGTGGGGCGGCCTATTGACGAGTAGCCCCATTTGGCCGTACACAACCACCCTTGGTACGTCGGCAGCCATCTATGTCAAGGCGCTGCCACCATTTAAAAAAAAAAAAAAAATTAGACTGGCCAGTAACTCACTAGGAATTTCATTGTCTCGTTGCTGCTCACCTCCCCAATTTCTCCTCCCCCCTTCTCTTGGCTCGAGTAGAACACAAGCAGTCAGCGACAAACAACAACATCATACAATGGAAGAAGCAATGGCATGTCAGCAGTGTCACGCCCCGCTCCCGTAGGAGCGATCGTCCTCGCTAAGGCGTGATGCCGCACGAGTCTAGATTGCGCTCGTGCAAGGCGGGTTCCATAACGGCCGATTTCAGCGGCTGCGATGGGGTCGTCGCACAGAAGTCCCAAGCAGAGACATTGAATTATAGCAGCGGAATTTTAGAACAAAACACAAGTTATTCAAAGAAGCTCTTTATTGATATTGAAACAACGGTTACATTGGGGGCGCAAGGCCAAGATTTCAAGTCTCTCATGCTCACTCAAGCTCACATTACAAGTCACTCAGCTCTCTCTCATCTCTCAATTACAAGTCTTGATCCAGCGGAAGCTTCGGAAGGCGATGTCCATACATTATGTCCCGTATAAGTCTGACTCCATGCGGCCGCACGCTTCGAATCGCCAAGGAACTCCGTGCCTCGACGCATCCAAGCGAGCTCCGCGCCACGAGCTTCTACCTGTGCATGCACATGCAAACTATGTGGGTGTCAGTACTCAACTGTACTGGTGGAATGAGCTCCTCGCCCACCCATACAAAACCAACACGTTTACTTTACTTTGTGCAACATAGTCCCCTTTTGTATCTAGCCTTAGGATCAGTTTTATGACCGACGCCTTGCCTATTTGTGTCTTTAGACCATCCCGTGCTTGCACAACAATGTCGACTCAAACAACGTTAACCTATCAAGTCGTGCTTGCCTTTCGGCCAAAATCAGAGACGCAACTACGCGATGAGGCTCCATTCCCGTGTGACCGTGCCACAAACCCTTGTTGAGGTCGTGCCTCGCACTCAGGGTGACTAAACCATATCGCCGCCTCGCGGCCCTTGCTACTTTGATCACCAACTGACCCAATCAAGACTTGTGAATGTTAGTGTCACTCATGACTCAACAACTTTGCCTTGCGGCGGTTTCCCGACTTAAACTCAAACAACTCAACCAACTTATGCAACTTATATGCCGACAACTCAAGACTCGACGCCACATCTCGTGCCGAAGCACGACGCCTATGTTGTAGCCATTCTTAAGCCCAAACATTTGTATTCTAACTGTACACACATTCAACAACTCAACTCAATCCAAAGGCACACACGCGGATTGCCGTCATGCCGACTCATCTATATGATTTGGTCACTGACTCCCAGAGCCATCGTGGACTCCTCTAGCTTTTGTTAGACGGACGTCCCTTTCAGCGCAAGGTAGCTAGCCCCGCTGCAAGTCCCCGCCTAACCCGTGCCAGCACAGCTAATTACTCGTTTCCAATCGCGGCCGCAACGGTCCCGTGGCCGCCGGGTTGCCGTGCAGGGAAACGATCCACCTTGTCGACAAGTTGTCCATGACCATGCAAGACTCGACTCAAACTGACGTCTCACACAGTCATGCTACCTTTTTCTCCTGAGACCGCCTCGCCGACCTGTAGCCGCGAGCATACTTCTTTCTTCTGAGACCGCCTCGCCGACCTATAGCCGCGAGGCCTCGCCGACCTGTAGCCGCGAGCATACTTTCCATGTTACCATATCATTTCATTCAACTCAATGCCTATTCGATAGTCCTTTCTTCAAAACCCATTCAATCAACCGGGGTTCATGCCTTAACGCTAGGTCCGTGCATCGTGCCTCAAACCGACTTCCGTTCTACGCGACGCTATCGCCCAAGTCATACTTTATATGACGGGCCTTGGGATCGTGGGACTATTTAACTTGACAACCGCAAAATGAGCGGGACAGCACTCGGAATGACTTAGGTCGACCGGCATAACTTTGCCTAACTTACTCAAGCCTACAACTTAACCCGAGGGACGAGCAAAGGCTATGCCAAGCCTTACATTACAGATGCGTGCATGCTTTATCGAACATTTACGCGGACGACGCCTATGACTTAGGCAAATTCTTAGCTTTTGTGTCGAAGATCAACTTTCCTTCTCCCAAGCCACGGGATGAATGACCGAGTATCATTTTTCAAAGCACGCCGTGCACCAACTCTAGGCCGACCGTGGGACGTTTTTCATGTTCTAACTCATTTTGACCCGTCGGGATTATTCCCTTATCTATGTGGATTCATCTCTTTTATTATTAAGCCTACTTGTGCAAGTTGAAAACACGATTTATTATGTGATGGCAAAGATGAGGCAAGTTCACCGAAACTACCCCACCTGAGCGAGCGGTCGCCTCGACCGAGCAATGTCTCCGAATAGCCGTTGCAAGGCTAAGTCCGAACGCCGTCGGCGTTTCTATTCCTCCGATTGACTGAGCGGGACGGGGCACTACATCATACACCACTCAGAAAAAGTTTCGTCCTCGAAACTAACTGAGTACACTTATCGACTTATCACTTTACTCAACATTCAAGAACTCTCTCACACAATTCTCCTATGCCTTACTCAAATCCGAGCCACGCTCGTGCTACCCTCAATCCTTTCTTTAAAACTTACGATCTCAAAATCCTCGATACTTCCTCGTTCCTCAAATCTTACTTGAATTCAACGTATCACTTAGTATGGATCGTGCACATATCTTAGGCGTCCCAAAAATACATGCATTTCAACCAAGCCTCGTGATAGCGAATCCCGCCATCACCACTCGAGTCGGATCGTGCACGCATTCAAGCGTCCTTGATATACATGCATGTCAACCGAGCCTCATGAGTGGTGCCTTCACCATTCCTATCGCTCCGTACCGGAACGTCTGCCTAACTGCTAGGCTATGTCTTTCCGTCAGTTTTGGAATCATAGTTCCCAAACAACGATATCAACACTGACCCCATCCTAAGGTCAAACCAAGTTGATAGTACGGGGTTTTCTACCCAAACTCGCATCACTCCGATTTCTAAACATCGAGCATAGATTGCCTACGCACATCCCAACATTTGTCGCACGGGGTCCGAGTCGTTCAGCAAAGCCATCCTACGATAACTCGCGTTCAACCAATCCTCGACATGAACATATCGCTCGTTTATTAAGCCGTTTCACATAGTCTATCTCTTCGCACACGTTCGACATAATCCACCAATCAATCCTTCTCAAGTTAAGCATGCTACGACACAATTCACCGCTAAATCATGATTCACACTCCATACTCCCTAAGTCATTTATCCCAATTCACGAAATCGATCACAAGGTCGTCCGACTTAACAATACGTTGCGTCCCGATCTCACGTGAGTCAGATTATCCACGGTGGGCACGAATCACCATGCACGCTCCCGCGAGATAATCATTCTCATCGGGACGTAACTCTTGTTTTGTGTCCAGACTAATTCATTCTCGATGCGCGGATTGGACCTACTCAATCCTCAAGTTTCACTCATTCGCCAATCATAAGTCCTACAATCCTCGAGTCCATCTTCGCATCAAGCCAACAAGTCGAGACAATCTGCGTCCTGATTTTCCGAGTTTGATCATTCACGGGACATGAATCACCATGTCAGTGCTCACGCGGAACGATCGCCCCAAACCCGACGCAACGCATGGGCGAGGCTGGAGTTGCGCTCGCGCAAGACAAGATTGTCGACGTTGTGGTTATCCGCGTAACCATCAAAACACAATCATTTTCATCCAACATTCATCTCGGTCAAAATAAGTATTGCATCCAACCGAACAATAACACTTGCACGATCGTCATTTGGCGAGTCAGAGTACCCCCGAGTTATCGCATATCAACTTTGATACGCCTCAATACCATCGACGATATACGTAACTTGACGATCTTCGTTTGCAACGAATTCTGAGTCGTGCGAATGATGCTATCGTCCGACTGGATAATCTCCTCGACATTCAATTCAAGTTTGATCATTATCCCTCGAATCATTCACAACATCAATTTCCTTAATCAATCGATCGACATCCCTGAGGCTATCGCATACACCAATCAGGGATGAAGTCATTCAACAAATCCTCAACTTATCATTCGAATCAAAATCCACTTCTTCAAATCCCGTTCGAACCATTCCTCGAATTCCAAGCACGCTCATCTATATCGCATCGACGTTATCGTCGCTCGATAATACCCCCATCGATAGTCATTTCACTTTACTCAATCGAGTTCAACTCATTTTCGTCCGACACAATTCAATTCCCGCACTCGACTTTTCTAAGGTCGACGCAACTCTGGTGTATATGCCCAGCCCGACTTAGCCAACCGTGCTTATGCGAACCATCTTTTTTGTTTTGTTGTCAAAAACTGTTCTCCTATGTTTTGCAAAATAGATAGACTTATTGTATGGACATCCCGTGGGACAATTGAGAGAGAACGCACCAACGATATCAATATGCGGAAGCGACATTCAGAGTTCGCAGAACAGCGGAGTTAAAGAATTCAATCGATATTCCCAGGACGTAAACCCGTGCTCTGATACCATTATGTCACGCCCCGCTCCCGTAAGAGCGATCGTCCTCGCTAAGGCGTGATGCCGCATGAGCCTAGATTGCGCTCGTGCAAGGCGGGTTCCATAACGGCCGATTTCAGCGGCTGCGATGGGATCGTCGCACAGAAGTCCCAAGCAGAGACATTGAATTATAGCAGCAAAATTTTAGAACAAAACACAAGTTATTCAAAGAAGCTCTTTATTGATATTGAAACAACGGTTACATTGGGGGCGCAAGGCCAAGATTTCAAGTCTCTCATGCTCACTCAAGCTCACATTACAAGTCACTCAGCTCTCTCTCATCTCTCAATTACAAGTCTTGATCCAGCGGAAGCTTCGGAAGGCGATGTCCATACATTATGTCCCGTATAAGTCTGACTCCATACGGCCGCACGCTTCGAATCGCCAAGGAACTCCGTGCCTCGACGCATCCAAGCGAGCTCCGCGCCACGAGCTTCTACCTGTGCATGCACATGTAAACTATGTGGGTGTCAGTACTCAACTGTACTGGTGGAATGAGCTCCTCGCCCACCCATACAAAACCAACACGTTTACTTTACTTTGTGCAACATAGTCCCCTTTTGTATTGTCTTTCTACTCTTGCCTTAGGATCAGTTTTATGACCGACGTCTTGCCTATTTGTGTCTTTAGACCATCCCGTGCTTGCACAACAATGTCGACTCAAACAACGTTAACCTATCAAGTCGTGCTTGCCTTTCGGCCAAAATCAGAGATGCAACTACGCGATGAGGCTCCATTCCCGTGTGACCGTGCCACAAACCCTTGCTGAGGCCGTGCCTCGCACTCAGGATGACTAAACCATATCGTCGCCTCGCGGCCCTTGCTACTTTGATCACCAGCTGACCCAATCAAGACTTGTGAATGTTAGTGTCACTCAACAACTTTGCCTTGCGGCGGTTTTCCGACTTAAAACTCAAACAACTCAACCAACTTATGCAACTTATATGCCGACAACTCAAGACTCGACGCCACATCTCGTGCCGAAGCACGACGCCTATGTTGTAGCCATTCTTAAGCCCAAACATTTGTATTCTAACTGTACACACATTCAACAACTCAACTCAATCCAAAGGCACACACGCGGATTGTCGCCATACCGACTCATCTATATGATTTGGTCACTGACTCCCAGAGCCATCGTGGACTCCTCTAGCTTTTGTTAGACGGGCGTCCCTTTCAGCGCAAGGTAGCTAGCCCCGCTGCAAGTCCCCGCCTAACCCGTGCCAGCACAGCTAATTACTTGTTTCCAATCGCGGCCGCAACGGTCCCGTGGCCGTCGGGTTGCCGTGCAGGGAAACGACCCACCTTGTCGACAAGTTGTCCATGACCATGCAAGACTCGACTCAAACTGACGTCTCACACAGTCATGCTACCTTTTTCTCCTGAGACCGCCTCGCCAACCTGTAGCCGCGAGCATACTTCTTTCTTCTGAGACCGCCTCGCCGACCTATAGCCGCGAGGCCTCGCCGATCTGTAGCCGCGAGCATACTTTCCATGTTACCATATCATTTCATTCAACTCAATGCCTATTCGATAGTCCTTTCTTCAAAACCCATTCAATCAACCGGGGTTCATGCCTTAATGCTAGGTTCGTACATCGTGCCTCAAACCGACTTCCGTTCTATGCGACGCTATCGTCCAAGTCATACTTTATATGACGGGCCTTGGGATCGTGGGACTATTTAACTTAACAACCGCAAAATGAGCGGGACAGCACTCGGAATGACTTAGGTCGACCGGCATAACTTTGCCTAACTTACTCAAGCCTACAACTTAACCCGAGGGATGAGCAAAGGCTATGCCAAGCCTTGCATTACAGATGCGTGCATGCTTTATCGAACATTTACGCGGGCGACGCCTATGACTTAGGCAAATTCTTAGCTTTTGTGTCGAAGACCAACTTTCCTTCTCCCAAGCCACGGGATGAATGACCGAGTGTCATTTTTCAAAGCACGCCGTGCACCAACTCTAGGCCGACCGTGGGACGTTTTCCATGTTCTAACTCATTTTGACCCGTCGGGATTATTCCCTTAGCTATGTGGATTCATCTCTTTTATTATTAAGCCTACTTGTGCAAGTTGAAAACACGATTTATTATGTAATGGCAAAGATGAGGCAAGTTCACCGAAACTATCCCACCTGAGCGAGCGGTCGCCTCGACCGAGCGATGTCTCCGAGTAGCCGTTGCAAGGCTAAGTCCGAACGCCGTCGGCGTTTCTATTCCTCCGATTGGCTGAGCAGGACGGGGCACTACAAGCAGTGAGCAGATGGATGGTGATGGCTACTGTGGTGGTTTTCTCCCCTTCTTTCTGTCTTCTACTACTTTGGCCGGTCACAGTCAATGCACAAGGTCAGCACCTAGTCTTCGAGTCGCTGACGCACTTTCAATAACATTATGTAAGACTAAGATCTTATACAATTTTCCCATAACACTAAACCCACAGTACATGGATGCTCATATGAATGTGAGACAAACCAAGGAATCTCCTACATGGATCATATTGATGAGCCCGGACATTCTGGTCATCCTACAGAATGTGTCCTTTCAACGATTTGGCAAATGAATGATCAGGCATGAAACAGATACTTCAAAATATTTTTGTATTTTCGTGTTGTATTTGTGCCGAATATGTATAGGGAGGACACATATAGGACACAACCAGACACCAAAATACACAGGGAACACCAAAAGAATCCATGTCCTCGTGACTGTATCCATTTTATATCCATGCAAGGTAAAAATGTGTATGATATCTCAACTTAGCTTTTAAATCCCAAATCCCAATATCACTTTTTGGAGACAAACGAAAATCTCATTTGTGCTATATACCAATATTTATCTCAAATCAACGTGCTTATACAACTACCTAATATCGCCATGTAACCCCGATGCTCACCCAGATGTGATAATATCTCAACCATTCTACAAAATGGTTCTTGTTGACTTAGACAAACATATACATGCAGAGAAGACAACAAAGAGGGACGAATGAGTATATTAAATCCATTTTTTGGGGAGGATGAGAGTGGTGGAGGCGGAGCCTGTATGTTTACTCGACGCATTTTCAAAATATACTAACTTGTAACATCAGCATTGGAATAATGTTTCTGGCGGGTTGCAATTTAATTTTTTTCATGATCATGGTTTTTGTTATGGTTAATAGGAATCCGAGCTTACAAATAACTTAAGGCGTAACTTTTGATTGTAAGCAATCGGAAAAAGATGAGGTAAGCAAAAACCTTTGCATCCATACTGTCAGAAGAATGAGCAGAATACTTGCTGGGGAAAACGAGCACAAACCCTTTAGATGTGCCCATGGCTATAAAGTTCATATGGACCGCTACAGTCTGAGGCGAACCGTAGTCCCTTCTGAATGTCTGTGAAGATATGGAACGGGTCACCGGGTTGTCGAGGTCAATCTGCAGATAACCGACAGCTGGCGGGCCCCGCCGGATGCCCTCAAGCCGCATTGGCTGTGCTGCGGCACCCTCCTCCCAATGCAGGCCATAGGATGCGTGCTTCTTCTCGAGTTCCTCCGCACGCTCAAGTGGCTTTATCGATGCCTGCAGTTTCTTCTCAGCCTTCTTAGTGTTCTCCAACTGGATCAGTCTCTCCTCCACCATTCTATCAATCTGAGTTCCCAATTCGACCTCTTCCCTGATACCTCCACTTTCCTCATCAAATTCGCCATTTTCTGTCGCTGGCACTACTGTTTCAACTTCGGAAGTGTTATCACTCGTAACTAGTTCTCGAATTTGAGGTTTTTCCTCCACTTCATTAGCAGTGCTCTCACTCTCATTCTCTTCAACAATGGTGGAAATAGCAGCATCAACTGCAACCGAGTTCAAATCCAGTGCCGGTAAATCGTCCTCTGCAAACTCAAAGGTCTTGTTTTCTTCATCGGCTCCTCTTGGGGATACTTCCTCTTTTCCTTCTTCTCCATGAACCGCTTCCGACACCACCGGAGACTCCGCTCCTCTGTCACCGTCACCACCATCGCCATTCAACTGCATAATGACCTCCGAAAGATCCGATTCCAACTCCTTCGCTTCCTCAATCGAATCCGACGGCGCCACCTCCTGCTCGATCTTCTGGAGATATCTCCTGGACTTGATCGCCGCGGCGTGGGGCGTCGGGACCGATCGTGACGCGGCTGCCGCAGCCGCGAGAGCCGCCCCCGGCTTAGGGTTCGGCCTCACGCTCCCAAACAAAGGAGGCAACGGCCGCGAAGAAGATGAAGAGGAAGAAGTCGGAGCAAAATTCCGGAACCCTAACGAAGAGAAGGAAGAGGTGGACGACGAGGACGAGAGCAGCTCTCTGGATCTCGATCTCCTCCACGAAGTAGCGACCGGCTCTTCCTCCTCTGATGGCTCCACTAGGGTTTCGGAAGTCGATTCATCTTCTCTGGAGGGGTTGATTTGCGGTGGTTCTTCGAGGGATTTGGGTTCTGAGGAAGAGGAGTCGGTGTCGGACTCGTTGAGGATCTCGTCGACGGTGCGGCGGCGGAAAGAGGCGGAGGAATCTTCGTCGGACGAGGAGGAGAGGTCGCCGCCATGGGAGCGGAGGAGGGAGTCGAGGTCGAGCTCCGCCATGGGAGGAACTCCGATTAGTTTTTTCTGCTTCATTTTTTTAAACTTTTTTCTATTGTTATTTCCACCTACTAGTCTGTTCTTTAATCTATGTACAAATTACTTAAATTATATATGTACGTAATTTACACGTATTTTATAAAAAAAATGATCACCGGACCGAAGGAGGGAACTAGGGGCAACGGTTTTAAACTACGGTGCCACGTGTCCTGTCACGACCCGCACCCGGATATACGGGAACGAATACGTGGGCCACGTCCAGCCTACGCCGCAGTATCGGCGGTAGAGCGCTGACAAGTATACTATACTAACTACAACATCTAAAGATCCATAACTTGAAATGTACTCATGTCACATCACGAAAACTAAGGAAGATAAGACAATAAATAATAACAATATCACTAGAACAACTAGAATCTACAATGATCATAATACAGAAAAATAAAGAAGGAACAACAAAACTAACTAAGGATAACTACCAGGCAACTCACATAGAAGAATAGTGAGATCCACCTCAGCTAGCAACATCATGAAGTCCAATACTGAGGGCACAACTACTCCTAAAATTTTGTCAACATATCCAGTCAAGATGGAACGAGTACATAAATCTCATAACGGATCTCAAGATGGGATAAAAGCCATAAGACTGTAAATAGAGCATATACAATAAAATCATGGAGTGTACATATATGTATCATGGCATGGTAAGCTGTAGAACTAGAGCTAGAACAGGAAAGTAGAACTGATCATGGTATGTACACAAATCAGGGTAAGCCATCTATCCAATGTGTGTGAGTAGTAGTTTCAACTTGTGATCGGCTTGGGCACCTGTAAGTAACTGGCCTGGCGAGTCGTAAGTGCGGTATATGACTAACACTGTTCGGGAATGCAAGATGGATTTGATCACAGGCATACGCTACTACTCCCCCACCCCCAACTGATAGAATGGATCCAAACAGGACACGTCACTGCACGGGATTCTATGAGAAGGGAGCAAATCTTCTCTAGAATCGGTGACCATATATTGCGCAAGAGCTATAAGGGAGCTTGCACAATACATCCCAAGCTAACAAGGAGCAACATCTCTCGTCGAGATCCAGGAATACCAATCCGTGAGAACCATGTGTCAGGAATAAGTATATCTACACTAAGTACATGAATCATAACAGTTATCATAAATTGGGAAAAAATTATCAGAGAATGTACTCGCCTGAGATCTGGTGGAATATGTCAACTGAGTCCTAGAACAGTGCCTCGAGGACCTATAGGTGAAATATTGTATCAATATAAGGGTTTGGAAGTAAAATCAAGTCATACTAAGTCAAATTAGGTGAAGGCAAGTCAAAGCAAGTCAAACTAGGTCAATCTAAGTCAAGGGTTGACTTACAGTTGACTTTTGGTCAACTGGTCAACTCTGGTCAACCCTAGGTCAAACTTGACTAACGTTGACTAACAGTTGACTTTGGGTCAACTGGTCAACTTCGGTCAAGTTCTAGTCAATTTAGGCTACGGTTGACTTCCGGTTGACTTTTGGTCAAAATAGTCAACTATGGTCAACCAAGGTCAAAACTAGTCTAACCTAGGTAAATGTTGACTCTACTTCGACGTTCAGTCAAAGCAGTCAACTATGGTCAAACAGGGTCAAGGCTAGTCTCTATAAACATCTACAGGGTTAACACATCAATTTCAGTGATTGTGAAATCACTGGAATCGATGGATCTCAAAATACAAACAAAAGAGAAAGATTATAATAATAATATGGTGAAAACCTACAGATGTTGTCGGATGGTGAAACCAACATCACCAACGTGTCCAGAAGGGTCAAATCAGCTAGAATAGCCTATCCATAAGTCCAATTTGGATACAGGAGCAAAAAGATAATTTTGGGTCAAAACGATATCCGTGTCGGACCCGCTTTGCACCGAAAAATGTGCAAGAATACTAGTATACCAAACCTAACAAATTATATGTTCACGAATCCAGAATGACGATACGAACCCAACGGTATATCCAGAATTGGATTCCGTTGACCCGATCTCAAATTGGTCCGTTGACCCGGATATTGGAATCCGATTTGCACGAAAAAGCGTGTCGGAGCTAATGTTCTCAAAACTCAGCAAATTATATGTCAACGAGTCTAGAATGACGATACGAACTCAACGGTATATCCGGAATTGGATTCCGATGAGTCGATCTCAAAATGACCCGTTGACCCGGATATTGGTATCCGACTTGCACCAAAATGCGTGTCGAAACCAATGTCCACTAAAACCTAGCAAATAATATGTCAACGGGTCCAGAATGACGATACGAACTCAACGGTATATCCGAAATTGGATTCCGATGAGCCGGCGTCAAAAAGTCCCGTTGACCCGGACTGTGGGGCCCGCTTTGTACCGAAATGCATGTCAGGGCCCACGTCCTCCAAATCTAACAAACTTTGTATCAAAACGTGCCAGAACGATGCCACGAGTCTACTGGTGGTGTCAAAAATTAAATTCGGAGTCCCAGGTTCAAAAATAAAATTTAACAACTTAGAAATTACGAATTTGGACGGCCAACTTTGGCGTCAAATTCAACCAATCAAACGTGCTCACAATAAAACAAAACTGGAGGGGTAGGAAGAGGGTTATACCAGCTTCGCATAGGAACCGGTAGCACGCCAGACGAAGCCGCGATGGAGGAGATACCAACCGACGAAGTTGGCTCCGCAAAACTGTTCAAAATTTATACAATTTAAACGGTCAATTTTGTGGTCGGTTTTGATGTATCAAACGATGAAATTAACGGATAATAATTGAGAAAAGTGAAGGTGGATATACCGAGATTGTGACGGAGTGAAGAAATCTCTGATCCAACGGTCGGATTGTCCAGAAAATCGGCGCAAAGTCGCTGCCTCGAAGCACGAATTCTGAAACTTTCCCGCGCGCGTCGACGGAACTCCGTGCAAAACGCATGAATCGGACGTTTCTCGCGCTGGGGAAGAAGGCAGTGGCCATGGGGGCCTGGCCGGGGGTGCGCCCGACCGAGGGGGGTCTCGCCGACGGCGGTGGCGTCGGCGGCGACGGCAGCGCGCGTGCAGCTGGGCATGGCTGCCGCTGCAGCTGCTGTTGGCGCTGTTCTGGCCGCGTGGGGGGGGCCCGTCGGCCTGGCACGGCAGCCAACCAAGGGGGCACGGCGACGGTGGACCGGCCGTAGGCACGGTGACAGGTGGTTGATGGTGGTAGCGGTGTTGTTAGATGATGGTGGTGGAGATGGTGATGGAGTGGTGTATGGGAGTTAAGGAAGATGATGTTGAGAATGATGAAGAGGAGGAGAAAGGGGGGGCTCGGCCGAATGGTGGGGGAAAGCTCGGCCAAGCATGGGGGAGCTGCTGTGAGAGAGAGGTGAGAGGGATTAGAAAGAGAGAGAGAAGTATGTATGTGTGTATTATTAAATGAGAGAGGAGAGAGGGAATGGAAGATATTAATGTGAGAGTGAGAGAAGAAGAATAAAGAGAGGGGGGTGGGTTGCTCGTGATGGGGAGTGGGTGTTTGATATTTGTGTGTGTGAGTGATGAGAGAGAGACATATTATATATATATATATATATATATATATATATATATATATATATATATATATATATATATATATATATATATATATATATATATATATATATATATGCAAAGAGAGATAATTAGATATTTGTATGTAAAGAGATATTTAGAGTAGAGGAAAAATATCAGTGGGGTGTATTGACAGCCATGATGGAGGGTAACATGGAGCTGGGGTTGGGTTCAATGGAGCCGGGTTGGGCCAAAATGGACTAGGTGCAATAAATAAATTATTTTTAGGTATTTATAATCATGGGTAAATAAGTAGCATGTGGGGGCTCAAATAAATGGGACACAAGTGTCATGTGGGTAGTAGGCTTCGTGTGGGCCATGTCCATATTTGGGGTTGACAGGTTTGGGTCGATGTCGGGTCCCGAAATTAAATTGGAAGTCAGGTCACAATTTACGGTGGATAATTAATTGGCCTAAATTGACCCGAAAAGTTGTGCGAAGAAAATGAAGCACAAGATGGTGTGTCTGAGTGGGACACGAAGGTCATGGGCGAAGAGTGTCTCGAGTAGATCAGGCGTGACAAGTTGGTTTCGAGAAAATGACTAGTCTGGTGCTCCTAAATTAAAAGTCATGATAACGTGCTTATGAGGATCAAGGGAAAGAGTGGAAAATCAATTAATAATTAAATGGTCTAAATTGACCCGAACTTGCACGAAGCAAAAAGAGTATAAGGGAACAAGTTCGAGTGGGACACGATATATCAACATGAAGATAATCTCGTCTACTACAAACTTCAAAAAGAAAGTTTTCAGAGACTGGCATCCCTGATGCTCTAGAAATCCAAGTCATGGTAAAGAGCATTTAATCAAGTAAATAATCAAATAATAATATCTATTACAATAATTGAATTATAAAATTAAAAAAATAAGTCCTAAATTCAGGGGCTTACATGTCCCCTCTCATTGGTCGGGTTCATGTCGCTGACGTCAGCATCCCCCTGCTAACGTTAGCGGGGCTAACGTCAGCCCGCTGAACCCGACCAATGAGGAGGGAACACGTGGCACCGCGATTTAAACCGCGGTCCCCCCATCAGTGTTGATTTTATAATACTTGAAAAGAGGAAATTATAACTCTTATTATTTCACATCATACTTGATATTAGAATTTTGGTATTCATATGTCCATTGGTAAATATTTGGACGTGAATAGTAAATATGATATGAGACTCAAATCTATAATTTGACGTATTGAGACTCAAATTCTAATATTAAATATTATATGAGATACAATTACTTAAATAATTCTAAATTTTTCTCTATAGTTAATTACATAACTATACATATTGAATTTAACGAACAACTTTAATTAGTAAACATAGATAATGACATTTTTGGAACAAAATCTTTCACGTTGAAGTCTATTTTTCTCATTATATAATAGTATAAATTTTTTTATCTTATATTTATTAATTAAACTTTTTTATTTTAAAAATAATTACATGAATATTTCTCATATTTTGAATTTTATATAAAGAAAATTATTACACTAATCATTATTATTTTTAAAAAATATATCAAGCATAAGATCGTGTAATTACTTTGAAAGTAAGGAAGTTCCTTTAATACTCATAAAACATGAGAGGGATTAGTGTATTTATTTCTTAGAATTTTATGCTGACATGGAAAAAAAAAATCTATATTGTCATATATATTTTGTATTTTGCTTGGAAGTCCATTAAATTGAGACAAATGAAGTTATCAAGTCTTCATCCAAATATGATTCTTTGGTTAAGTACAACGGCCACAAAAGGGGTTGCCAGCAGTAGGGGAAGGGCTGGTGATGGCCTGTGGGGGTAGAGAGAAGTTCTTGCATTTGAGTCCATACCTCGTACAAAATAAAGGGCGGAGGATGACTATGAATAAAAAATAACAAAATATTTTTTTTATTCTTCTTTTTTCTTGGGAGAGAGAAAATGTTGGTTGGGATGTGGGGTCTTGTTTGAGAGTGATCATCATATTTGTAAGTTAAAAAACATGTTGTATGACACGATTAAGGGTCTGCTCATATCGAGGTGAAAAAAACAGAGTTAAGTGGCGTCGAGTGAAAGAAAGTTAAGTGAGAGAGAGAAAAATTGTTACATATAACATTGTTTTGATTGTAAATAAAATTAAGTGGAAAGTGTTTAATAACTTTTATTTTAATTGAAAGTTTATAGTAAAAAAATATTAATAAAAATACAATAGTTATCAAAATGCATTTATTACATGTGGCATGAAATTGATTTTGATTGGATTTTTAATTAAATTTGTAAAAATAAAGGATATTTACGATTTTTAATCAACAAGCCCTCAGTTCTCTTTGTTAATCCGCCAAATTAGGGATTTAAAAAAAAAAAAGACAAAATAAAGTTAAACTTTTTCTCACTTAACCCTCTATAACTCCTTCTCATAAACTCCTACCCTCAAACTAACCATATTCCCTCCACCCCTACTTAACTCTCTTCGCCCACAATTCAAGCAGACCTTTACACTATGTTTGGGAACATAGGAGGGGAGGGAGAGAAAAATTTGAGAGGAAGAAAAATTGAGGAAGAGGAAAGTTAACTTTACCTCTTCTTGTTTGGATGACCAAAAAATGGAGGGAGGAAAAGTGAAAGATTAACTTTTGTTTGTTTGTGAGAGAGAGAGATAAAATTACTGATTTGTCCTTAACTTTTTCATGATTTTTAAAATAATCAATTGATAGGAGTTAAACTCATCCGTAAGTTTCATTTATGAGATGTCTCATAATGTGAGTTGTAGATTAACTAATCCAGTAATATATATGAAGTTAACTAATAAATAAATCTATAAGACACCTCATAAACAAAAACAAAAATCTTATATTTATAATTTTCTTTTGCTAGAGTTATCTCAAAAATCATAAATATATATTTATGAGGTGTCTACAACTCACGTTTATGGTTTCTTTAAGATTAACTAGATTTTTTTTAAGATTATCTATATGTACGTGAGTTGTAGATTAACTATACATGTGAGTTGTAGATTTTTTAAGATTAACCATATACGTGAGTTGTAGATTAACTAGATTTTTTTTTAAGATTAGCTATATATGTTTATATTTATATTTTTAATATTACAGATAATACAGTAATGTAAGAAATTTAACTAGTAAATAAATCAAAATACAAAATCTTATATTTGAATTAAGATTTAAATAATAAAATATTATCTTTAAAATAATAAACTTTATAGCAATTAAACTCCTACGATATTTATTTATTTATTTTTTGAAATGTCTTAAACGTGAGTTGTAGATAAAATCAATATTTGCTTAAGATTTAAAATTTGACTTTTTTGGTTTATATTATGTTTTTATTGTTAGAGATAATACAGTAATTTATATGAATTTAAATTGTAAATAAATCAAAATACAAAGTCTTATATTCGATTTAAGATTTAAATGATGAAATATTATGTTTAAAATGAGTTTTAGATTACCTGATAAGTAGCAATCACAACTGATAATTTTTTTCTGATATGTAAGCTGATAGGAGAAATATATATACTACCCAAAGAAAAAAAAAAAGAATATGAACGGACAACCTAGAAAAAGAAAGAGAATTGATTGAGGGGTAATTGGGTAAATATTACCAAATTCCCTCAAGCACGTACATTTTCCTCCCGGTTTTGGGAGAAATTTTTTTTGGTGGGGCCTACCAAAATTTTTGCTCCAGATTTCCCTCATCCTATTTCTTTTCCCCATTTCCAAACAACTTAGTTTCTAATTTTCATTCCACTTCATTCCACTTTTCTCTCAAATTTTTTCCTCCCTCTATTTCCCTCCTTCCCAAACGTAGTGTTAGTCCATAAAAAGAAAAAAATATACTTTTTTTATGATAGTCTCTGGACGCTAGTTATGTATTAGAGCGCGAGTTATGCATACACAATATCTTATCGCTCGGAGTCAGAAAGGAGGAATGAAGGAGATCGGTCAGAGTTGGGATTATGATTGGGGTTAAGAAATAGTTGAGAAATGAAAAATTATCATTAAAAGGATTCTTTAGTTAACTGTAAATGTACTTGTTGTAGAATTTACATCAATTGTAGTAATTGACGGAGCCAGCATAGCCCAGCGGGGTCATATAACCCCACTCAAACTTTTTTCATATATATATATATATATATATATATATATATATATATATATATATATATATATATATATATATGCAGATGATCTCTAGCCTAGTGGTTAAAAGAGATGCATGTGGTCCGAGTAGTCAGGAGATCGATTTCCGATGGGAGCGTTCGCCACAATTACCTTCTTTCAATATATATATATATATATATATGTGTGTGTGTGTGTGTGTGTGTGTGTGTGTGTGTGTGTGCACGTATTTTAACTTTTTTTTAATTAACTTAGGAAGACCTTTAGGAAGTCCAAAGGATAGTATTCGTAATTACTAAGTTGTCATTTTTAAAATTAATGAACCATTTTTAATTAATATAGACATGTAAGGGTATTTTCGGAATTCAAAAATTTCACCATCAAGTTTTCCTATTATATATATATATATATATATATATATATATATATATATATATATATATATATATATATTAGTGGAGCAAATGATCTCTAGCCTAGTGGTTAAGAGAGATGCATATGGCCCAAGTGATCAGGAGTTTGAGACCCAGTGGAGGCGTGTTCGTCACAATTATCCACTGCTTCAATATATATATATATATATATATATATATATATATATATATATATATATATATTAGTGGTTGGAATAAAAAAAGTTAATCTTGTTTTTTTTTTGAGGAAGAAAATAATATTTATTTTTTATAAGATCCTAGGTTGACAAGGTACATGACTAAAATGGTAGGATCCAAGTATGAATTTTAAAATACACCAAATCTCCTCGATCAAATGGTCAAAATTGATCATAAATGTCTTGTATGACCTGACTGGAGTGACACGGAAGTTTAAGGTTCTGATTATATTGGATTGGAATTAATGTACACTTTAATACCAATCGTATTTTAAAAATGAATAAAAAAATGAGCCACTACAATAGGAAAACTAGAATAGACGACCAATGTTAGGCATAGAAAATTAGATTTGTGAGTAATTTATGCAATTCTTTTTATCTAAATTATTATTATTATTTTTAATTATAAATTTTCTAATCAATTTTGATCCTGCTGTATCCAAATCCTGGCTACGTCACTGATTGTAGTGTTTATTTTCTGTAAATAGCATCACATATACAACAAAAGTTGGAGGAAAAAAAAATCCAACAGTATTTGTTAGTGTCATAACGGTGGGAACACTATTTTATTTACATGCAACCGAACATCCAAAAGATATTTTAGAAATTTATTAGTCAAATGACAAAATAAACTTTTAATAACAAATATTTTAGAGTAGCTTCCCTACAAAAGCAAACCTGATAAAAATACACCACCACAGACTTATAAAAGAAATTAACACCAACACTGATTTTGAATGGCTAATATTATACTATTAACTAATTGCAAGTAAATCACAAGAAATTTTACAACATTAGTTGGGCTAATTTGCATTTGTTTTAATGCCACGAGCTTTCACACATTTGCAAATTGTTATTATACACTTCAATTTTATAAAACTAAAAAGAAAAACCAACTTAATACTAGGAAGTATTGTTTTTTTTTTTTTCAAGCAAATACTATAAAATATTGCTTATTAGCCGGTCTAATTTACAACATAAATAATAGTTCGTAAAATTAAACTATAAAATAAATAATAATTTATGGAACTATTAACCTAGAATTTATATTTTATATACCGTCGGTTGATGATCTTCACCGAGAGATTCGAATGTTTGTCACATCATCCAATAAGCACATATCTTCTTTTTATGGGTCAGGAGATGACAACCATCAAGATCCGCTGTTCGAACTTTTAGACTCATTCGATGGCAAAAGCTCAACTTTTCTCCCACCTAATAGTCCCATATCGGTTGGACTAGGTGGAGATTTTGCTCATATATTAGTTTTCTTCATCTTGCTTCATTAAAAGCGTTGTGTGGGAGCCCCTTGGGCCACACACATGCCGTCGTCCGGCCCGGCCCAGCTCAGTTCGGTTCGACGTAACGGGTGCGGGTACATGCCCACATCTGCGGGCGTCGAATGCCGATTCGATTTCCTCTTCGGGTTCGGACTGAGACCCTAATCCATTACACAGAGAAATTTTTTTTCCTCTCTGAAATTTTCGTCTACTCAAGATCGCTGCTATTCATACCACTAGGGGCGTTCGGATTCAGTCTGCACATAGACCCGAACTAACTCTTAGGACAGTACTACGTACGCGACTTCCACGGAGGCCTGTAACTTTAATTTAGTTTACTTTGTTGCAGATTTTAATCCGAAGTTTAAAAAAAATTCAATAATCTAAGAGTTATTTCTTATCAAATCATTTAACATTCTGTTCTATTAAGGAAAACTGATTTTATTTAACTGTAGCTTCTACTGTTAACTGCATTTCACAAAAGTGCTTTTGGTTTGCCAACAATTTACTTTGTTAACGTCTTCACAATATTGTGGGTGCTTCCGTTAGCAACTGTCTCCATTAACAATTGATTCCTGTGAAAACCTCTTACTGTTAACAAATATTCATTAATTACTCATATTACCATATAATTGTCATTAGTCAAAAGGTTGCTTACCATATAAAGGTTGTTTATAAACAAAAGATTCTGTCAAGAACTTAATTTCCTCATATGGCATATTCTGCCTATTCTCACCAGAATATTAGGCCACTCGGACCAAAACATAAATGTCAGCCCCTATTTTTCAAATTTGGTTTAATTAGTGTAAATTAGATGTTAATGGCCTATTTAACTTTAAAATGATTTATAATAATTATTAGGAATTTTTCTAGAATTTTTAAATGAGTTTTAATTAATTTTTAAATCAAAATATATCATTTTGTAATTAATTGAATTGTTTTAATATCAATTTGTAATACTTTTAATTGTTTAAACACTTTTTGCAAAAATCGATTTGTCTGTGCAACTTAAAATTTGCACAGAACCATAGCGGGGGTCTTTGTGCAAATTAAATATTTGCAATAGCTAAGGCGGTGGACTTTTATGTAATATTCCAATCTAAAGGGGGTTTTCTGCAAAACCCTAAACCCAACTGTTCCCGACGATCGCGCGCTGTCGTCGTCTCCGGCATACACTCGTTGTAACCCTAACCCTAATACTAATCTAAGGACCTAAATCAACCGTCCTACTCGTCTATTAATGCTCCACAGACCCTAACCCTAACCCTACTTCATTTTCGACCACCGTCTCCCCCACTTCTTCTTCGTAGAAACCCTAACTCCGGCCACCCCCCAGCGCTACCTCCACAGCCGTCTACACCACCCTCAACCGCCACCACCGAGTTCGCCGAGGCCAGCCGAGTGCAGCGCCACCCGAGCGCCATGATGACGACGCCTCTAGCCGCCGTCAGCACCCTCCACAACCACTAGATCGACCGGACACGTAGGTAACAACTCTAAAAACCGTGTCGTGCGTGTCCCAATCTCACCTATGTGATTCGTCTGGATACGATGACTCTAGTGGTAAGGTTGGACACGCGTTAGCAGTGTCGTGTGTGTCGTGCTGGGCGCGGACACACGACACTGGGTCAGATTCTATTTGCTCGTGTCCTGAACAGTCTGGACACGAGCTGAACTATTATTTAGTACTATTGGGTTAACGGGTTTAGTTTTGTGCTATTGGGTTCAGAAACCCATTAACCTAAAACCCAAATAAATTAACTCTAACCTATTCCCTAACACATGACTCGGGCTGACCCCCTTGCCAGCCCGAGCGCACTGAGACTCGACCCTCCCCCTGGCCGAGTTCGAGCCCCCCTTTGGTTTGTTGTTTTGTTTTGTTTTATTTTTGTTTTTATTTTATTATTTATATATATATGTATATATATGTATTTATATATATATATATATATGTATACATGTATATGTATTTATATATACTGTTATATATGTATATATATACTGTATTTATATATATATATGTATATTTTATATTTAGTATATATATATATATGTATATTTATTGTATATATATATATATATATATATATATATATATATATATATATATATATATATATATATATATATATATATATATATATCCATTATATATGTATATAAATATCTATATATTTGTGTATATATATTATAGTAATTGTTGTATAAATATGTATATATTTTCAAATGCAATTTTAGTGCTAAATATTATTATTTAAAATTTTGCAAGTCATTTTATTGTATATTTTGTGACTTGCAATTTTACCACTTTAAAATATATTATTTAAATTCCTGTATTTTATCTGTTATGACCAATTGATGTCCAAACCTAGCATGGATTTTTGGGCCCAATTGTGTCTAATACATTCAGAGTCTGTACAAGTCATATTGGACTTGATTCATGGCTCTGGGTTCTGTGTCTGGACTTCGGTTCAATTTCGAATACATGGACAAAATAGTAAATAATTAATTAATTAATTTTCAGAAACTGTTGCTTGCTGTTTTTGAATTTTTATATATATTTTAAGTGCTATAAAAATCTAGGAAAATTTAAATACTATGTTAATTTAGATAATTTATTATAATTTTTCCAGCATTTAATAAGTGCTTTTGGTATTTTATAAAAATAGGAAAACAGAACTCATTTTTAGTATATATATGTTTGCTGGTTTTTAATAAATATTTAGGAGGGTTTATAAATTCCAGAAAAATTAGTATAAATTTCTATAATTAACAAGGATCATTTTGGTACTTTATTTTATGTAAAATTGAGCTTTTTGTCTATCTCAAAAATTATTGGAACACAGTGTACAGTTTAATTTAATTATTGAATAATTATGGCTTTCAATGTTTTGTGTTGTTTTGAGTTATAGACATATTGGACCTCACCCCGTACTAGTGTAAAGGCCCTAGAAAGTTAGTTAGAGTATTGTGTCACCTCACATTGGTCTCCTATGCTAAAGTCACCATTTGGCTAGGTGTCTAGTCAGAAAGTCGTGTTGCACCACTAGAGTTTTAGCGTTTAACTTAGTGTAAAAATTAAGTTTATGTATTTATTTCTACAGTGACGAGTGTAGGTCCTAAAAAATCAAGTTGCACCCATCAACAAAGTCATGAAAATCAAGAAATACATCTTTCAAATGAATTGCGTAGAAGTCCGATTGCGCATCATCCAGATGGCGCAGAGTGGACTGCGCACACTTTCTAGTACGCAAGCTGACGTGGCCATGTCATCATTACCTGACACAATCAAATCTTCTGACAACTGACAGCACAAAGAACGAGGAGACTGTTCGTTTATTACACCGCACATCGCTCGAGGACACCTGTACATGCAGCGCAAAAAGATACGAAGATTCAAGGGTTTCGAAGTACATCTGGTAGGGACGACAAGATATGGGTAATTAATGTAATGAGACAGAGTTTAAGATAAGAGGTAAATAAGAATGCAAGGGAATAATGGCGAGAAAGAATAATGAAGATATGTTACTTCTCATCGGTTCAAACGAGAGGAACCCATCAAGCTTAAATTCAATAGCAAGGAATGAGGGTGAATCCAAACAAGAGGAAAATGAATTCCAATTGAAGTTCAAAATGAGTTTCTCAGGGATCGTCCCAGAAATCTCTCAAAGAATCCTAAGTGTGATTGAGTACCTTGGATTTTAAAATATTAATCTAAATACAAAATTAAATCAACAACTACAAAATTTTATCAAAATCATCAACTAATACCAGGATTCAAAGTTCTACAATGAATCCACAAAATCAAATTCAAATCAAGGAAAAAGGTGAATCAAAACATGGAAAAGGAGTTTAAATCGGAATTCAAAATGAGATTCTCAAGGGTCATCCCAGGAATCTCTCAAGGAATCCTAACAGTGATTGAGTATCCTCTCATCCTAACATCATAATTTATATATCCTATAGCAGGCTCGTAGTAGTACAACTAAGTCGTTGCACTACTACGAAATCGTACTAATGCGAATCTCGACCTGCATGGGCCACCACTAAAAACGTGTCACGACCCACACCCTAGAGTTAGGGCACGAGAACGTAACAACGTCCAGCCTACGCCGCAGTGTCGGCGGTAGAACGCTGTCCTAGGTCTCAATGCATCTAACAGTATAAGACTAAACAGTTTATACTCCCCGAATGGGGGTGACATAGCAGAATATAAACTCAATCACATCTAAGGTAGAGCATAAAGGAAGATAGATAAAACATGAAATCGAAAAGAGATACAACAGATAGAAGTCTAAGTGTCTAAGATACAAACTCAGAATACATCTCAAAACCCAAATACAGTAATCCATAAATACAACTCAAGATGACTGAAAATAAACTATAAGCAAAAATTCTAGCTATCTATGCAACCTCTACTGTCTTCTCTAGGCTAGCAGGCAACCTCTAGGCTATCTGTAAAATTTATCAACAGGTCCAGTCAGGACAGGAGCGAGTACAGTACATCTCAACAATATCATAACAGGTTAGGAAATATAAACATGCTAGAGAGTAAGATACAGGATCTGAAGAAATAACATGATGAAAAAGAGAGAGACTGTAAGTAAATAGCTACCATATATAGAGAACTATCAGTGACTAGTGATTCAGAGCACAAGATGGTTATGTAAACGGCACGATGTTATACACGAGTAATCTACAGAGGTTGTACACGAGTAATCTACTGGATTGATTATATAACCACTTCTACTCCCCCGCCCCAATCAATACACAAGGATCAAGCTAAGTTATGTTATTGCACACGAAGTATAGTCGCACACGAGATCATGTGAATACATGAATATATACGATTTCACACGATTTGTACACGAATGTCACGAATACAAGGAGTGCACGATGCTCACGATAAAGTACACGAACACGAATATCCGATGTATCCGCTAAGGGGATAACATCGCACAACAAGATCCATATAGTACTAATCCATGTTTCCAATATGTCATCATCATGTAAAATAATCTAAAGCAGGAAATATAATCCTAAACAAGATATGAAATGATCAGAGAATGTACTCGCCTGATATCTGAATGTCTAAGGTAAAGATACTGTCCGAGGAGAGGTGTCTGGCTCCTAATTAGAACAGCACAAGTCACAACATGTCCAGAAGGGTAATATAAAGCACTACAATGCATTCTACATGAATCTAGGTCAAACTAGGCCAAAGTCAACCCTTGGTCAACTCTGGTCAACTGCACTAGTCAAACTAGGTCATGTCCTAACCCAGCAAGTCTTACTAGGCCTAACTAAGACTATCCTAGCAAACACACATCAATACAAGGCTACACAAGCCAACATATACCCAACTCTATATAGCATGCAATTATTCAATACTCAAATAGGCAAGAATTCATATTGGATATACACTAGGTAATCTATTACTTTAAGCTATATATGTCTACACATATATACACATGCATATATTGGTATTCAACATTAGGTCTATAATCATGGCATTTCAAATGGTTATATAAACTTATATATTACAACACAATATGCTAACATATATATAATATACATACATAGCTAAGTTAACTATATTCATAAATACTTATTTAAGAGGCTATGTGTGTGTATGTGAACATGGCAAAGGGGCAAGTGAGGATTAAATGGGCATACATAGTGTATACATATCAAAGAGTGTCAAAGTGTAAGTGAACAAAGTGTCAAGTGTGATAGTGTCAACATAGTGTAAGGGGGTACATGAGGTAATATAGGATTTGTGTTAACATAGAACATTACATCTCATTAACTTGTATATTGCATACATTACATCTATTATTACATTACATTCATGCTAGCATTCATTCATCATTCATTTATTCTCCTGCACTACTATATGCACCATACATTACATACTATGGAACCTATATATTCATTACAAGCCATACTTATACATGCTTACATTAGATAGGATACTTACACCTCATACATCATTTATTTAAATATTTACTCATGCTTGCATTCTCTATTTAATTACATAATATATATACATTAACATGGATTAAAATTAAATAGAACATTATATTACACACAAGGGTGCACAAAATGCATATACCGAATAGTAACTCCTACTAATAATCAATACTGTACCATCTCAGCATGAATTAAAATCTAGGATTAAAGTATGTTATAGATCTATGTGTTAGCTTTCCGAAACTTCAAACGGATCGCGTTTTCGTTTTCGGAAACTCCCAAAATTGCAAAAACACCGGGAACGCATTTGTCTTTCGTACAGCTGACACTCAAATAATTCTCCAGAAAGTTACAGAAAGAATTAGGCCTATTAATACATGTTTTTGGAAAGCTAACTTCAATACGCTTCTTTTAAAAAAAGGAAGATTAAACCGAGCTTTGAGCTAGAAGTTATGACATTTCTAAGTTAGGACTGAAATTAAAAACGTGGATAAAAATCATGATGGATTTGGGTAGTTTGAGACAAAAGAACACAAGTATATAACATAATATATTAAGAACTCACTCTCTACACTAATATATATATATATGAGACACTATAGAACACATCTCCAATACAAAAATATGAGATTAAACATGTAATAATTCATTCATACATAACAACAACACATAGTGTGTCCAAATTTGGGATTTTCCCACATGGACACAACCACAACACAAAGGACACTCCTATGACCTCCAAATGGACACGAAATGGAAATGGAGATACAACCATGGGGGTCATTCCTATGGATTCAAAATAGACCTATATGCATGAAGAAATGAAAAGGAGAAAGGATTTATACCTCCCGGTAGATCGAATCGAAGAAAAGCCTTCCCGGAGCGACAACGACACATAGAGATTCCAAAAGGACACGAACGAGCTCCGAATCCTCCCAAACTTGGGTAGCTTCCTCCTTGGCTAGAATGGAGAAGAAAAGAAGAAGATTTGGTGGCAAAATGGAAGGATTTGGTGGAGAAATTGCTAGGGATTGCTCTCTAGGAATTTGGAGAAGAACAAGAGAGAGAGTGTGGATGAGAATAATGAAATGAACTTGAGCCTATCCTCTTCCAAAGTGGCTGGCCATATGGGGCTATTTGTCCTATTATGGTAAGGTCCAAAATGCCCCCACTAACCTATTCTATGAGTATTAGGAAATGGCTAATTGGTTGGGGCTAAATTAGTCATTCTAAAGTCTCTAATCACACTAACCTTATCCATAATAATTAGTCTAACCTCTAACTAAAATATTTCTATCATATGGACTAAAATTAATATCATGTGGGCCATGCCTAACTAGTGTGTGGGTTCCACTAGAGTTAAACTACTCCCGGGTCCCCGTTTCAAGTCGGATTGAGTTAAAATTCGAACCCGACTCAAATAACCCCAAAACAATATCATAAATAATAAAATAATATCAAAATAATTCAAAGGGGTCAAATGCAAAAATATTCTTAGGCCAAAAATGACATTAAAATATTATAATCACATGGTTAGGCTCTAGGTCAAACAGTCTCTAGGGTTTCACTAGCAAAACGTCAAAACCACAAGTCATTGATTTAAATAATTTTAAAATAATTTAAAATCACCAAAAATCATATCATGAATTAAATATCATTATTAAAATAATTTTAAACACGAAATTTCAAAATTACCCTCATTTGGGAAACTGGGTGCTACAACTCTACCCACCTTAGAAAAATTTCGTCCTCGAAATTTAAGATCGATAGTACTCCTTCTAGCGCCTCTAACCTACCCAATATCTAAGGTAATACTTCCTAACACTGGAATAATAAACGGACATCTAAAAAGTGTCAATCTAGGAATACCTCCAATACTGCTCTGCTGTACGGCGGTAATGGAACTTCAATAGAAAATGGACTGGAACCTATATCCAAGGGACTGGACCTATTTTAAAGTGGTCTTAACTAAGGATGAAAAGGAACTGATCATAGGCTATAGGTATGCTCAAACTATTATCTTCCTATTAACCATCTATTAATACATTCTATTACCATAGGAACGATGCATTACTAAGACATATAGGCCCCTATCTCTCATAACACATTTATACTCACCAAAAGACTAGTACATCCTATCAAGGCTGATACTATAATCTCTCATAAATCTCATAAGCTACATGTTTATAGACACACATCCCCACATCAAGGACTAACCTATATATCTACAACAGATACTAATGGGGTGACGTCCCTATTTTCCAACAATCAAGGTCTTAAGAAAATTTATCTAAATCATGCAATTTGAAGGAATAGTATACAAGGTCAGGGCATACCGTAGCAGTTGGAAGTCTCACCTAGGTACACTAATCATTTTAGGTCAAAACAGTACTATGGTATCAACACACAAACAATCTAGGGTGTCCTAATTGGAAAGGTAAGGGAACAACAATCATCAAGGTTGTAGGGCTGTCTTACATCCTATATAAAAATTGGTCATTAACAAGCAACTAAAAGGTTACTATTCCATAAAATGGCAAAAATTGAAAATTTAGGTACAACAAATCACAAATAGATCTTTGTCTTGACACGAACTAAGTTGATCAATTTCGGAATAAAACGAGATTTGGGCAAGAAGGGAAATCAATGAAATCAAAGTATGAGCACGAGCATCCAATGATAGAGGTTCAGGTCATGATTAAATTTAATTCGACTGAGTACGAATACGAGGTTCATAGGCGATAAAAAGATTTCAAGGAGAATTGTCAAGGCTGTCGCGAATGAGACTATAGGGTCAAGTTTAACTATGTCTCCATTTTCGTAGATTGATATATGAAAAAGCGAACCAAAGTGCAATAGGTTGATCAGACCATCATGTACCGGTTCTGATTAGACAATATGTTAGTGGGTGGCCACCCAATAAAATATGTCATGACCAAGCTCGAAAATAGATAAGCTTGCAAAACTAAGGCTAATTTAGCAGCACAAGATATAAGGGTGGTAATGATGAAAGGAATTACATAGTCCAAGTTTCTTAACCAATGAGTCAAGTAATCAGATAAGGTACAAGGTTAAGCATCTAAGGAAACAAGCAGAACACCATCACATGTCGGGTCGAAAGAATTGAGTCAAGACTGGATTTCTAATTGAAATAAGAAGAAATTTAGTATAATGGTAGAGGTTATAGTTTAGCCAGTTGACCATAAAATCATATCAAGAAAATAGAGTACAAGAAGATGGGTTTTAGTGGGACATGATATACCTACACGAAGGTGAGCTCGTCTAGGTCTTGCATATAAGATTTGTTGGAGGGTAACAGCTAGTATTATATTCCGAATATCAAAGTCACGATAAGGAACGTCAAGGATCTCAATTAGAAAGTGGGAGTTCAAGAGGTGGTAATTAATGCACAAAAATAATGAAGATCGAGTTAGTCATCTGCTTCTGATACTATTAAGTTCATCTGGTCATAACTTGCCAATCATATCTTTACCTCACCAGTCTCCATATAAAAATTTAACCTTTACTTAAACCCTTACCATGACTACCGTAAGCAATTTCCAATTTCCAAACATCACTCTTGAAGCACAACCCTCACATTTAGGAATCAACATTAACCATTTATTTAAATTTTCAAGTTCTTTCACCTTGTCTTAAATTTGACCCAAAATCTCTAAATCCCGTTTACGAATTTCTTGAACTTGTTCAAATTGTTCTCCTCGTATTATTTAATTTAAATCTCTAGGCCTTATAAAACTTATCTTTCATCATAAAATCAACTTCCGTATTTTCTTCGACATACACCCTTGAATGTTATTCTCCTAAAAATATTTCACAACAATCTCTAAACTTCCATAACTTTGTGCTCTCTCTATCCCTAGTCATTTCCTCGCAACATCTTGTTTAATATCCTTATTAAACATAATTAACTTCTCTTTTCCATTACTAACCTTCTACATAGCCTCCGAGTAAAAGTTTTCCCCAGAATCAATAACCAAGATTTTCTAAGTTCTCAAAACTAGGTTGACCTCTGATATCCTCATTAGTTTTGAATACACCTATAAACTATCTCATAACCCCAAAATTTCTCTAAATGTAATTGTTTCCAGATTGGTAGTATACATCTCTTTATTCTCTTCGAGACCTTTACCACATTTCTATCTCAAGTTTTCATATGGAACATTCCACATTTGATTTCCTTTAGATCATCATAAAATAACTAGTTACGCCTTCTCTGAGCTACATAATTTACGTCACTTCCTTAGCCTTCCCCATGCAAAAGATACGAAGATTCAAGGGTTTCGAAGTACATCTGGTAGGGACGACAAGATATGGGTAATTAATGTAATGAGACAGAGTTTAAGATAAGAGGTAAATAAGAATGCAAGGGAATAATGGCGAGAAAGAATAATGAAGATATGTTACTTCTCATCGGTTCAAACGAGAGGAACCCATCAAGCTTAAATTCAATAGCAAGGAATGAGGGTGAATCCAAACAAGAGGAAAATGAATTCCAATTGAAGTTCAAAATGAGTTTCTCAGGGGTCGTCCCAGAAATCTCTCAAAGAATCCTAAGTGTGATTGAGTACCTTGGATTTTAAAATATTAATCTAAATACAAAATTAAATCAACAACTACAAAATTTTATCAAAATCATCAACTAATACCAGGATTCAAAGTTCTACAATGAATCCACAAAATCAAATTCAAATCAAGGAAAAAGGTGAATCAAAACATGGAAAAGGAGTTTAAATCGGAATTCAAAATGAGATTCTCAAGGGTCATCCCAGGAATCTCTCAAGGAATCCTAACAGTGATTGAGTATCCTCTCATCCTAACATCATAATTTATATATCCTATAGCAGGCTCGTAGTAGTACAACTAAGTCGTTGCACTACTACGAAATCGCACTAATGTGAATCTCAACCTGCATGGGCCACCACTAAAAACGTGTCACGACTCGCACCCTAGAGTTAGGGCACGAGAACGTAACAACGCCCAGCCTACGCTGCAGTGTCGACGGTAGAACGCTGTCCTAGGTCTCAATGCATCTAACAGTATAAGACTAAACAGTTTATACTCTCCGAATGGGGGTGACATAGCAGAATGTAAACTCAATCACATCTAAGGTAGAGCATAAAGGAAGATAGATAAAACATGAAATCGAAAAGAGATACAACAGATAGAAGTCTAAGTGTCTAAGATACAAACTCAGAATACATCTCAAAACCCAAATACAGTAATCCATAAATACAACTCAAGATGACTGAAAATAAACTATAAGCAAAAACTCTAGCTATCTATGCAACCTCTACTGTCTTCTCTAGGCTAGCAGGCAACCTCCAGGCTATCTGTAAAATTTATCAACAGGTCCAGTCAGGACAGGAGCGAGTACAGTACATCTCAACAATATCATAACAGGTTAGAAAATATAAACATGCTAGAGAGTAAGATATAGGATCTGAAGAAATAACATGATGAAAAAGAGAGAGACTGTAAGTAAATAGCTACCATATATAGAGAACTATCAGTGACTAGTGATTCAGAGCACAAGATGGTTATGTAAACGGTACGATGTTATACACGAGTAATCTACAGAGGTTGTACACGAGTAATCTACTGGATTGATTACATAACCACTTCTACTCCCCGCCCCAATCAATACACAAGGATCAAGCTAAGTTATGTTATTGCACACGAAGTATAGTCGCACATGAGATCATATGAATACATGAATATACATGATTTCACACGATTTGTACACGAATGTCACGAATACAAGGAGTACACGATGCTCACGATAAAGTACACGAACACGAATATCCGATGTATCCGCTAAGGGGATAACATCGCACAACAAGATCCATATAGTACTAATCCGTGTTTCCAACATGTCAGCATCATGTAAAATAATCTAAAGCAGGAAATATAATCCTAAACAAGATATGAAATGATCAAAGAATGTACTCGCCTGATATCTGAATGTCTAAGGTAAAGATACTGTCCGAGGAGAGGTATCTGGCTCCTAATTAGAACAGCACAAGTCACAACATGTCCAGAAGGGTAATATAAAGTACTACAATGCATTCTACATGAATCTAGATCAAACTAGGCCAAAGTCAACCCTTGGTCAACTCTGGTCAACTGCACTAGTCAAACTAGGTCATGTCCTAACCCAGCAAGTCTTACTTGGCCTAACTAAGACTATCCTAGCAAACACACATCAATACAAGGCTACACAAGCCAACATATACCCAACTCTATATAGCATGCAATTATTTAATACTCAAATAGGCAAGAATTCATATTGGATATACACTAGGTAATCTATTACTTTAAGCTATATATGTCTACACATATATACACATGTATATATTGGTATTCAACATTAGGTCTATAATCATGGCATTTCAAATGGTTATATAAACTTATATATTACAACACAATATGCTAACATATATATAATATACGTACATAGCTAAGTTAACTATATTCATAAATACTTATTTAAGAGGCTATGTGTGTGTATGTGAACATGGCAAAGGGGCAAGTGAGGGTTAAATGGGCATACATAGTGTATACAACTATACATATCAAAGAGTGTCAAAGTGTAAGTGAACAAAGTGTCAAGTGTGATAGTGTCAACATAGTGTAAGGGGATACATGAGGTAATATAGGATTTGTGTTAACATAGAACATTACATCTCATTAACTTGTATATTGCATACATTACATCTATTATTACATTACATTCATGCTAGCATTCATTCATCATTCATTTATTCTCCTGCACTACTATATGCACGATACATTACATACTATGGAACCTACATATTCATTACAAGCCATACTTATACATGCTTACATTAGATAGGATACTTACACCTCATACATCATTTATTTAAATATTTACTCATGCTTGCATTCTCTATTTAATTACATAATGTATATACATTAACATGGGTTAAAATCAAATAGAACATTATATTACACACAAGGGTGCACAAAATGCATATGCCGAATAGTAACTCCTACTAATAATCAATACTGTACCATCTCAGCATGAATTAAAATCTAGGATTAATGTATGTTATAGATCTATGTGTTAGCTTTCTGAAACTTCAAACGGATCGCGTTTTCGTTTCCGAAAACTCCCGGAATCGCGAAAACACCGGGAACGCATTTGTCTTTCGTACAGCTGACACTCAAATAATTCTCCAGAAAGTTACAGAAAGAATTAGGCCTATTAATATATGTTTTTGGAAAGCTAACTTCAATACACTTCTTTTAAAAAAACGGAAGATTAAACCGAGCTTTGAGCTAGAAGATATGATATTTCTAAGTTAGGGCTAAAATTAAAAACGTGGATAAAAATCATGACGGATTTGGGTAGTTTGAGACAAAAGAACACAAGTATATAACATAATATATCAAGAACTCACTCTCTACACTAATATATATATATGAGACACTATAGAACACATCTCCAATACAAAAATATGAGATTAAACATGTAATAATTCATTCATACATAACAACAACACATAGTGTGTCCAAATTTGGGATTTTTCCACATGGACACAACCACAACACAAAGGACACTCCTATGACCTCCAAATGGACACGAAATAGACACAAATGGAGATACAACCATGGGGGTCATTCCTATGGGTTCAAAATAGACCTATATGCATGAAGAAATAAAAAGGAGAAATGATTTATACCTTCCGGTAGATCGAATCGAAGAAAAGCCTTCCCGGAGCGACACCGACACGTAGAGATTCCAAAAGGACACGAACGAGCTCCAAATCCTCCCAAACTAGGGTAGCTTCCTCCTTGGCTAGAATGGAGAAGGAAAGAAGAAGATTTGGTGGCGAAATGGAAGGATTTGGTGAAGAAATTGCTAGGGATTGCTCTCTAGGAATTTGGGGAAGAACAAGAGAGAGAGTGTGGATGAGAATAATGAAATGAACTTGAGCCTATCCTCTCCCAAAGTGGCTGGCCATATGGGACTATTTGTCCTATTATGGTAAGGTCCAAAATGCTCCCACTAACCTATTCTATGAGTATTAGGAAAGGGCTAATTGGTTGGGGCTAAATTAGTCATTCTAAAGTCTCTAATCACACTAACCTTACCCATAATAATTAGTCTAACCTCTAACTAAAATATTTCTATCATGTGGACTAAAATTAATATCATGTGGGCCATGCCTAACTAGTGTGTGGGTCCCACTAGAGTCAAACTACCCCCGGGTCCCCGTTTCAAGTCGGATTGAGTTAAAATTCGAACCCGACTCAAATAACCCCAAAACAATATCATAAATAATAAAATAATATCAAAATAATTCAAAGGGATCAAATGCAAAAATATTCTTAGGCCAAAAATGATATTAAAATATCATAATCATATGGTTAGGCTCTAGGTCAAACAGTCTCTAGGGTTTCACTAGCAAAACGTCAAAACCACAAGTCATTAATTTAAATAATTTTAAAATGATTTAAAATTACCAAAAATTATATCATGAATTAAATATCATTATTAAAATAATTTTAAACACGAATTTCAAAATTACCCTCATTTGGGAAACTGGGTACTACAATGCCTCCTGGAACTCCGGCTGCTGTCACCATAGACACCTGCAAGGCAAATCTTTTGCCTATCATCAGCATGTGGACCGGGTCTACTCAGTTCCAAGATTGGCCATCCTTCATTGTCAACGCTAAAGCAGCTGAAGTTAGCGCTAACAAATTCAAGCAGCTAGGGGTACAAATGTCTAACCCCGACCGGGATGAACACCAGACATCAGGTGGTGGCAATCGCCAGAACAATCGCAAAGGAAAAGAAACTTTGAACATCAATTTGAACAAGAACAAAGAATCTCTAGCGGTTAACGTAGCTCCCCCTACGTCTACTTCCACTCCTTCTGCACCTCCACCAAGGGAACCTCGTCCTAAAGTAGAATATTCTTTTGACGAGAATGACACTGCTAGCATCTTTGATTGCTTGATCAAAAGCAATAAAATCTAACTTCCAGATCCAAAGAAACCTGATGAAGTTGGTAAGACTGATCATCCCAAGTACTGTGTCTACCACAGATTCATTGGGCATCCTACTCGAGCATGTTATGTGCTCAAAGGCAAAATTTAGGAGCTTGTCAACGCTGGTGTTGTCACTCTGCAGCAAGACGAGAAGACTGTTACCGCAAACATGGTCTCAGTCCAATTTGGTGACTTTTCGTCCCAGATGGTGCAGCATGGCGTCATTTCTATCCCCAAAACTACTATTGAGATCGAGAATCTCCCTCCTCCACGAAGTGAAGGTTTCGTCCCCTTGTCTCTTGACAATGGCGAGATTATGTGGATTCATCCAGATCTTGCTTCAGAGTTCAAACTTCTCTTTTCCTCCAAGAAGAAAGACCGCTTCAAGGGCAAGACAAAGATTTGCAATATGGTGTCTTTTGACCCCATAGTTGATGAAGAAATCTTGTTGGGCACCAGATCACGGAATGTCACGCCCCGACCCGGGAAATCGCTCGTCCTCGCTAGATTTAACCCGAATCATCGTCCTCGCTGGGGCGTGATGCCGCACGAGCCTGGAGTTGCGCTCGTGCAAGGCAAGATAACAGGTTCACATAGAACTATCTCAAATCGATAACATAAGCAGCGGAAGAAAACAAGGTAAAACATAAGAATCTCTTTTATTCATATTGAACTGAAGGTTACAAAGGCTCTGAATAGCCCAACATAAAATGCCAATTGGCTACAACGCTCATGATCTCTTAGCTCACAAAGGATTTCATTATTCCATACATTATGCCTCTTTATAGCCACCAAGTAGTCTTCGGCCGAACATCTCCATGTCGTAAGTCCGAACGCATATGCGGAAGCTCCTCTTGAACGCCAAGGACTCTATGCCTCGGCACGTCCAAGCCAAGCTCCGCTCCGAGCTGATCATAACCTGAACCTGCACATAAACTAGTGGGGGTTTAGTGCTTTCGTCCTCGCTTCGCACTGATCAAGACCCGCTCGTACCCAAACCAAACACTTATTCATTTAGTGAAACATGCATCTTACTTTGTGGTCTTTCTATTTAGCCTTAGGATCAATTTCATGGCAACACTTAAACATAGCACATAACTTAAATGTGTCCCACACCGTGTTCCTGCAGCAGATACAGTTAGACATAATCTGAAACATAAACATAGTGTTCGTGCTCATCTCGTCCCGTTTCCCTTAGCCTGCAGTGGTTAGAACTTAGCATAAGCAAACATACGATTCGTACAACCGACTAATTCATAAACGTAAACTTATGCATAATGGGTGGCAGGCCCTGCGCCTGCACCCAGCTCTCATCTCAGCCCACCGGCCCTAACTATATGAAGGTCACGGTGTTTCGCACCGTAATGGACTTGGCATCTCATATGTGTAAGCCTACAATCGCTTCGATACGGGTTGCTAGCCCAGTATCCGAAGGATCCCAAACTTACGGATATCATAGCTTATCACAGCACTGGACGGTCGCAATCCGTCCGAATGTTGTGCACCATAAATACCACACATAATTCCCTCCTAGGCCGAACGGTCCCGGCGCCCCGGCGTAACCGTTCGAGGGAAGCCGTACCCGTGCACGTGCAATCCGAGTCCATTGACCATACAATACGTTCCATATCATACAATCCATAGCATACCAACCAATCTCGTATTCCATAAACATAATCTCGCACATAAACGGTTTCCCGTGCCATAAACGGTTGCCCGTGCCATAAACATAATCCACCATTTATATGGGGAGCTCCGTCGGCGTTATGCCCCAACACATCCATATTGATGCACAACGCCCAACGGCTTAGTCGTCTCGTATTCATAATCACGCATACCGTTTATAATGTTATTCGCATAGCCTACTCTGTATTTACTTAGTCATTTCGTAGCTTAAGTGCGCAAAGGCACGCTCAGCACCATAATCAATATTCTACGCCTAGAGTTCAATGTTCTCGGAGCCGTGCACATGATGCACATCTCATTATCATCTTTCAATGTTCTACCATCATTGCCCTACTGCGACTCGTGCACTCGATGCACGTCACTTCAATTGTTCGATTGTTCAATGTTCTATCTTAGTGTTCGACACATACTTAGACCATTTGCCGCCGAGCCGTGCTCGCTAACTCGATAACATATTACGCGTACCATAATATATTTTATTAGACGTGAAGGAATAGGGAGAGAGAGTCAAGAACCCGTCCACCTTAAGCCGATACGCCTTGCCGCCTCGCCGATTGAAGCGTCTCGCTTCCATAACTCGATCGCATAGCTAACTCCCGGACTTAGCCATTCCTTTGCTCTACTCGGTTGATTTGGCCTATCGTGCCCATGCCACAATCCGTTGCAAGACCAGGATTTGGTTTTGCGGACACTTCATTGCATAAGGCAAAATGCCGACCTCTTATCGTCCAGCGTAGAAGCATAGCCTGCACACCAGATCAACTAAAATCAGCACTTGCTCAAGCGGGACTTACTCTTTGCATCGATTCGATTCATAGATTCCAACCTACTCAAAGCTTACCTTTGGCCAACGCAACACTTGCATCGATTCGCATCGATACCTTATCGGGTCAACGCAACTCTTCGAGTCAACGACTCATCGTAATGCACCGATGCGGAGCGGGACATTACATAATATACCACTCAAAATCAGGTTCGTCCTCGAACCGAAACCAACACTTAATCCAAGTGCCTCGCATAGATCGCTTCACGATCTCGTGCTACTATCGTTGAATCATACAACTCAGTCTGGATCATACACATATTTTAGGCGTCCCACCAATATATGCATTTCAGCCAAGCTCAGTTGTAGGATATCGGGACAACTAACAAGTTCAACTTAAATCCTCACACATCCATCGTTTCGTACTCGAATTAGTCATATCTTAGCGCCTATTCCCAAAATACTCTTCGTATGCATCATCCCATAACATGCGATCATCTTCTAACATCTTGTACATAACTTAATTCAAACCATAACTTCGATCTCATAAGTTTCTCGCCGATCATCTAACACTCGCATTGCATAAACTCATTGCGCATCCGATCACAACAATTCTCCGCAATGCCTACTCGCTCAACCGTTTCCTATCTCTCGCATAACTCAAGTCTTTCATCCAATCATCCATAACGCTTGGCCTTAATGACATGGACTACGTCCACATGTCTCAAATTCCTTTGCCTACAATCCGTACTAAGTTTCGCACACAACTATCCCAACATGATCCACGTTCTCGAATTACCTACGCATCGCGTCTGGGGCTACCCCCGCTAGGTAACTTATCCAGACATCGTGCTCGCATTCTCCCGACACAGAGGTCAACTTGAGTCTACGATGCTCAAAGGCAACAATCTTTCTGACCCAAGGTCTCTTATGATATGCCTATCTCCGATACTCGACCGAGTACGAATCCTTTACTTAGTCCCCGTTTCAATCTCGACTAGTTCGTTTCGTAACATAGATCGCGCTCAATACACATGGCCTAACCGTTACTCAACCGATCTGCGACACACTCTTAGGGTCGTTCTACTATCCGTTACTCTCATACATTGCAAAATTCTTGCAATCGCCTTACCGCGTCACTACGCTAAGCACGTTTCTCAACATCCACTTGATCCAACATGACTTTTCTGACCATATCGATTCTAGTACTCGCTAACTTTCGAGACACGATACTCACTCGCTTAGACTTATCCTCAATATGTACTACCTCATTCCTTATCCTTCTTACGCGACTTCTTTAGGGTCATCCTATGGGACTTCAACATTCACTTGATTTGGCGGTCAAGTCTTCTAGGGTCAGCTGCCCCGAAACTACGCTCGATAATTGAAGATCATCAACGAGGGACAGTTACAACGAACCATGCTATATCCTATCGCGGAGCCAAATCAATTCCCGACATTTTCTATTCGACTCTTACCCAATCCGACATACCAATCCATAATTTGTCTACTCTCGTGCAACTGATGCGCCGTTACTACTCGAGTCACTTAGGCACTACCGTTGACAACATCGCACAATCCCCAATTTTGCCTTCGCATCAAACCACAAATCCATATCCAGATTGCCACGCCTTGCAAGTTCGATCATTCCCGCTGGATGAATCACCATACCAGCGCTCACGCGAAATGATCGTTCTAATTTTGACGTGACGCATGTGCGAGGATGGTGTTGCGTTCGCTCAAGACAAGAATGTCAACACAGTGGTGATCCGCGAAGCAATTCCGACACTTTCATTTTCACCTAAGCAATATCCATCGACTCTCAAATTCTCCGAAGCGTTCCTATCGTTATCATCCAAACTGCCATCAACTTAACTTGCATCTTATTCATCCAACAACAATGCTCCACATAATTTTTGTTCATTTGATCAGAGTATCCCCGAGTTATTGCATATCGTCTTTGATACGCCTCAATACCATCGTCGATATGCATAACTTGAACATCTTCCTTTCTCATAAGCTCAAACTCGTTGCAATCACTACCATTATCTGAACTCGAATACGAATCAAGTCTTACACACATCAAGATTCATTCCGTTATAACTATCATAATCGCGACACAATTCCCAATTCACGTATCCATTCTCATATCCCTAACTCGCACTTTCCGATCGTGCCACCGACTTATTATACTAACTCAAATTCGTTCGCACAATTCCTTCATACCTACTCAACACGTTCCAAAGAAGTCTCCGTACTAACTCAACATAAGTTCGACCGGGTCGACTATTTCCTCAACGTAACATTCGTTCGCATATGCTCGGCCTATCGTTCAACTTATACTTAACGAATTCTCGTCCGACATATCATCCATAAGTACGACTTCGCACATAATCGTTCAACTTAATTCACCGAAGCATACTTGCATCGACTTCTATCAAGTCATTCCCACTCAAGTCTCAGTACTACTCCGTCCGTTGCGGACAATCATATCGTAACAACATAATCGTCTCGACGTAACCTATCGCAAGTCACCAACCGGCTTAACATAGCTATCGCCAAGTGGAATTCCATATACCACTCAGGATCGAGCCTATTGTTATCGACACAATACTTCACTATACTTGCTCGCATAATTGGTATTGCATATACCACTCGGAATCGAGTCATTACTCGACATCACACTTCACATAGGTCCAACTCCTATCTCAACTTAACCGTCCCGTATGGCGATCCTTCCGATCCCAGCTCTAACGTTAGCTCAAGTTTGACATACATTCGATCTAACCGTACCATGGCGATCATATTGTTCATACCCGCAGCATTCGCTTACTCAAAGCTCAATGCGACATATGGCCAACATACACATTCGTCTACTCAACTCGACTCGTTCAAATCGCATCCACGATCTTCCAATCTCGCTCGTTGTAGCTCGTACAACAACTCAGTCTCAATACTTAAGGTCTTTACTCAATCTCACACAACATATCGCTATCCGTCCGCATAGCTATATAACACGTATCATACCATACCGACTCGTTGCGCTGATGCAACGAACGATTCACGACTCGCTGCACTCCGTGCAACCAACAACACATAACCATTCGCCTAGCCACATAATACGTATCGCCTCACATATCGACCCGTTGCACTTCGTGCAACCAACAACACATATCTCTCGCACTTCGTGCGACCGCCAATACATAACTCCTCGCACTGCGTGCGACCAACAACACATAACTCCTCGCACTGCGTGCGACCAACAACACATAACTTATCGCACTGTGTGCGACCAACAACACATATCATTGCACTTCATGCAACCAACATCACCATATTCATTGCACTTCGTACGACCATCATTCCATAACTCGTTGCACTGCGTGCAAATAACATCCCATAACTCGTTGCACTTCCTGCAACCAACACTCTCCGATGGCACCCGGAGATAGCGTAATAATCACGACATACTTGTGGCAGACGTACGCACTTAATATAGACTTATTGTATGGAACATCCAATGTAGCGTCGAGCAGATCCATGAGCCATGCGGTTGCGAAAACAACTTAGAGTCAACTGAATTCGATAGCAAGCAACTGAGGGTCAAAGAGATTCATGCACGGTCCAAAGGATGGAACTGCTCTGATACCAACTTGTCACGCCCCGACCCAGAAAATTGCTCGTCCTCGCTAGATTTAACCCGAATCATCGTCCTCGCTGGGGCGTGATGCCGCACGAGCCTGGAGTTGCGCTCGTGCAAGGCAAGATAACAGGTTCACATAGAACTATCTCAAATCGATAACATAAGCAGCGGAAGGAAACAAGGTAAAACATAAGAATCTCTTTTATTCATATTGAACTGAAGGTTACAAAGGCTCTGAATAGCCCAACATAAAATGCCAATTGGCTACAACGCTCATGATCTCTTAGCTCACAAAGGATTTCATTGTTCCATACATTATGTCTCTTTATAGCCACCAAGTAGTCTTCGGCCGAACATCTCCATGTTGCAAGTCCGAACGCATATGCGGAAGCTCCTCTTGAATGCCAAGGACTCCATGCCTCGGCACGTCCAAGCCAAGCTCCGCCCCGAGCTGATCATAACCTGAACCTGCACATAAACTAGTGGGGGTTTAGTGCTTTCGTTCTCGCTTCGCACTGATCAAGACCCGCTCGCACCCAAACCAAACACTTATTTATTTAGTGAAACATGCATCTTACTTTGTGGTCTTTCTATTTAGCCTTAGGATCAATTTCATGGCAACACTTAAACATAGCACATAACTTAAATGTGTCCCACACCGTGTTCCTGCAGCAGATACAGTTAGACATAATCTGAAACATAAACATAGTGTTCGTGCTCATCTCGTCCCGTTTCCCTTAGCCTGCAGTGGTTAGAACTTAGCATAAGTAAACATACGATTCGTACAACCGACCAATTCATAAACGTAAACTTATGCATAATGGGTGGCAGGCCCTGCGCCTGCACCCAGCTCTCATCTCAGTCCACCGGCCCTAACTATATGAAGGTCACGGTGTTTCGCACCGTAATGGACTTGGCATCTCATATGTGTAAGCCTACAATCGCTTCGATACGGGTTGCTAGCCCAGTATCCGAAGGATCCCAAACTTACGGATATCATAGCTTATCACAGCACTGGACGGTCGTAATCCGTCCGAATGTTGTGCACCATAAATACCACACATAATTCCCTCCTAGGCCGAACGGTCCCGGCGCCCCGGCGTAACCGTTCGAGGGAAGCCGTACCCGTGCACGGGCAATCCGAGTCCATTGACCATGCAATACGTTCCATATCATACAATCCATAGCATACCAACCAATCTCGTATTCCATAAGCATAATCTCGCACATAAACGGTTTCCCGTGCCATAAACGGTTGCCCGTGCCATAAACATAATCCACCATTTATATGGGGAGCTCCGTCGGCGTTATGCCCCAACACATCCATATTGATGCACAACGCCCAACGGCTTAGTCGTCTCGTACTCATAATCACGCATACCGTTTATAATGTTATTCGTATAGCCTACTCCGTATTTACTTAGTCATTTCGTAGCTTAAGTGCGCAAAGGCACGCTCAGCACCATAATCAATGTTCTACGCCTAGAGTTCAATATTCTCGGAGCCGTGCACATGATGCACATCTCATTATCATCTTTCAATGTTCTACCATCATTGCCCTACTGCGACTCGTGCACTCGATGCACGTCGCTTCAATTGTTCGATTGTTCAATGTTCTATCTTAGTGTTCGACACATACTTAGACCATTTGCCGCCGAGCCGCGCTCGCTAACTCGATAACATATTACGCGTACCATAACATATTTTATTAGACGTGAAGGAATAGGGAGAGAGAGTCAAGAACCCGCCCACCTTAAGCCGATACGCCTTGCCGCCTCGCCGATTGAAGCGTCTCGCTTCCATAACTCGATCGCATAGCTAACTCCCGGACTTAGCCATTCCTTTGCTCTACTCGGTTGATTTGGCCTATCGTGCCCATGCCACAATCCGTTGCAAGGCCATGATTTGGTTTTGCGGACACTTTATTGCATAAAATAAAATGCCGACCTCTTATCGTCCATCGTAGAAGCATAGCCTGCACACCAGATCAACTAAAATCAGCACTTGCTCAAGCGGGACTTACTCTTTGCATCGATTCGATTCATAGATTCCAACCGACTCAAAGCTTACCTTTGGCCAACGCAACACTTGCATCGATTCGCATCGATACCTTATCGGGTCAATGCAACTCTTCGAGTCAACGACTCATCGTAATGCACCGATACGGAGCGGGGCATTACACGGAAAGCCTATCTAAAGGATTACCCAGAAGCTCAAGAGAATCCTTCTTCTTCTTCTGAGCCTGCTCCAGTACAACCTGCTTCCACTGAGGATATTCCTACTACATCTTCACCGGTTGTAGAGTCTACTCCTTCCAAGCCGACGGTCATTGACAAGGGCAAACAGCAAGTCCGCTTCGACAAACCTTTGAAGAAGTCATTTTCCTCCGGACTTGAAAATCCTTACAATTTTGATATCTTGGCTCAGTTAGCAAATACATCGGCCCGGCTATCCATCTTCGAGCTCTTGCGCCTCTCCAAAGAGACTCGGAAAACTCTGAGTAAGGCTCTCATGCAAGCTGAAACTTGTCTAGCCCTTCTGAAGAAGCCGAAAGCAGAACCAGACTCTTGTCTCTATTGCCATAGTGTGTTGGAGTTAATTCCAAATATAACTTTCACACAGGATGACATGTTGATGGAAGACAACAGGCACGACCGTCCTCTCTACTATACATGATACGTTGACTCGATGAAAGTCGATCGTATTCTGATAGATCCAGGGTCTGCTCTCAGCATTATGCCGAAGACAATGTTAGATGCATTGAAAATCCCAGTGCATAGTCTCTCCAGTACAATCACCACCATCCTTGGGTTTAATCAGGGAAGGAGTGAGCCTCTGGGCAAGATTCGCCTAAAACTCCAAATAGGCAATCTTTGCACAAAGGTGACCTTCTATATCATTGACAATCATGGTTGTTCTTACAATGCTTTGCTGGGAAGACCATTTCTGCACGAGCATAACATTGTCCCTTCAATTCTCCATCAATATTTTAAATATGTTGATGACAATGGAGAAGTGCAAAAGGAGGTTGCTGATCTCTATCCTTTCAAAGGCGTCGAAGCATACTGTAACGGTGCTCGTATGTACAAGGATGAATTCATGAAGGTTGTTCTGTCCTTGGACACTGAAGAAGAGCAAGAAACAATGCCTAATGATACTCTTATTATACCTGTCAAAGGGCGTGTTTCTCGTCCTCAATCTTCCAAGCCACTGGCCATTCACTTGCCAGTCCAGAAGCAATCAGATGATGATCATGATCAAAGGGAGCTCACCTCTTCTGAGCCGCTTGTTATGACCTCCGTCGTAACAAAGAAAAAAGGCAGCTCACCTCTTCTGAGCCACTTATTATTGATTTATCTCATAACAAAGAAAAAATGGAGCTCACCTCCTCTGAGCCGCTTATTATCGACGTCCGTCGTAACAAAGCCAATCCTCCTCCACGTTCTTCTTCTCCCCCTCTTGTAATCAATCTGACCAAGCCTGCTAAGGCTAAAGGTCCTACTGTAAATACAAATGTACAAATCAATGAAAAAGCATCTACTTTCCAGTATACTGATGTCATTTATCATACTAAGTGCTATTTGGATATGTTAGATAGCTTTAAATCATTTACGATGGGAGTTGTATAGTCTCTTCAAACAGAAGTTTTATTTGAACACCCAAAAGATACATATCGTATTGTTCCCGCTCGTAAGAAAGGCGAGAGTCCAATACTTTTTAGTAAAGGACCGGAACAACAATTCAGCTACACAGATGATAGCAAAAGTAACGACACGGGGCATCTTCAACTCTGTCGTTACAGTCAACAATCGAAAGACATCATCCGAAAGATGGGTTATGACTTCAAGAGCGGCCTCAACTACGGTAAAGGTAGAAGAACTCCTATCCGTACGGCTGTTCCGAAAGGAAAGGCAGAGATGTACTACAGCAGGACCAAAAGAGGTCTCGGATATGCTTCACCCCCAGTATTATCCCCAGCAGGCTCTGAATCCAATAGTGAGGAGCGTTCTAACTCTTCTGATTCCAGATTATGGGATTCTGACACCAGCATCGATCACGTCCATCGGCTATGACGAGGATATTGAAGAAAATCCTGAAACAGATCCTTGGGCTCAACGAATGGATACCCAATGGGAACTCTGATTCGAACAAAGGGAACCTCCTACTGAAGATCAATTAGTTCAAGTCGATGTAGGAGAGAGCGGGCCACCTCGTCCAATATTTATCAGTAAGAACCTTTTAGAGGCAGATAAACAATAATTAATTCATCTGATTAAAGAATACATTGATGTCTTTGCCTGGAGCTATGAAGACATGCCAGATTTAGATCCCAAAGTTGCTACTCACAAATTGAACATCCTGCCGAATGCAAAACCGGTCAAACAGCAACAACGGCGCTTCAAGCCAGAAATGATGGACGCAATCGACGATGAAGTCAAGAAGCTCATCGCTTGTGGTTTTATCCGAGAAGAACAGCATCCTGATTGGGTAGCTAATGTTATCCCAGTTCTAAAGAAAACCGACAAAGTTTGAGTCTGCATCGACTTTCGGGATCTTAATAAAGCATGTCCAAAAGATGAATTTTCTCTCCCTATAATGGACGTCATGATTGACAACACCTGTGGATTCGAAAGAATATCTTTTATGGATGGATTCTCCGGATACAATCAGATTCGGATGAATCCTGAAGATGAAAAATATACTTCTTTCCGTACTCCTCGCGGAGTCTACTGCTATACTGTGATGCCATTTGGTCTCAAAAATGCTGGTGCAACATACCAACGAGCCATGAGTACCATTTTTCGAGATCATCTGCGCAAGACTGTCGAATGCTACGTTGACGATATTGCTGTCAAAAGTCGCCTAAAGGAGGATCGCATGCAAGACTTGAGAACTATCTTTAATCTCATGTGCCAACATCAACTCAAAATGAATCCCACCAAGTCATTCTAGGGTGTCTCTAGTGGCAAATTTCTCGGCTTCGTCATTACCTCAAAGGGTATACACGTGGATCCCGAGAAGATCAAAGCCATTCAAGAGATGCGTCCTCCACGCAATCTAAAAGAGCTACGAGGATTCCAAGGTCGACTTGCGTATATCAGGAGATTCATTTCGAATTTGTCTGGACGCTGCAGACCATTTACTCAACTCATGAAGAAGGATGTATCATTCATTTGGACCGAAGAATGTCAACGAGCATTTGACGACATCAAGCGGTATCTCATGAATCCACCAGTCTTGGTACCACCAATCTTTGGCATACCATTCTTAATGTATGTCCGTGCTATGGACCATTCATTGGGGGCTTTACTTGTCCAAAAGAATAAAGAAGGTCATGAACAGGCCATCTACTATCTTAGTCGTACTATGATTGGTGCTGAACACCGTTATAGTCCGGTCGAAAAAGAATCCTAGCTCTTATGTTTGCTGTTCAAAAGACGAGGCATTACATCATTGGCCAAACTATTCATGTCATATTCCGAGTTAATCCTCTTTGGGTACTGATGAAAAAGCCTAGCACACTTAATTCTCGGCTGGCTACATGGGCCATTCTGCTAGCCCAATATGACATGGTATATGTCCCTCAAAAATCTGTCAAGGGTCAAGCTCTGGCGAATTTCTTAGCAGCTCATCCTGTTCCAGAGACATCCAAACTCTATGATGAAATTCCAGACGAGACATTGGAATCTAATACAATCTCCGAAGAATTTCTTACTTGGCATCTATTCTTTGACGGTGCATCCAGAATTGGACCCAATGGTGCCATTATTGCAGGAGTTGGAGTTGTCCTTGTTTCTCCAGATGGGTCAGCTATTCAAAGAGCATACTCCCTAGATGAGCCTTGTTCCAATAACGTGGCAGAATACAATGCTCTACTCATCGGCCTTCAGTTACCCAAACAACTTGACGTCGAGTATCTTGAAGTTTATGGTGACTCTAAGCTAGTTGTTAACCAGGTTAGAGGGACTTATGAAGTTCGCCATCAAGATCTAGTGCCTTACTTTGAAGCGGCAATCAACATGGCTACATCATTCAAAGCCTTCTTTATCGAATATGTACGCCGAGCTTGCAATACTGAAACCGATGCTTTGGCCAATCTTGCAGCAGTCTTAGCCATCCCTATCAAAAGACAACAAGTGGTGGTCGTCTCTAATCGGGAATTGTTCTGCATCGAAAACAATCGTAATATTGAGTTCAGTAATCTTACTGAAGTCAATGTTATCAGTGAAGATTGGAGAACTCCTTTCATCGACTTCGTAGTCCATGATATACTACCTGAAGATCCCAAGGAGGCTACGAGTATTCGTCGACGGTCTCTCCGATTATATTACAATCAGACCACCAAGACACTCTACCGGCGAACTTATGACGGCCTACTCTTACTTTGTCTTGCTGGTGATGAAGCAAAGCAAGTATTGCGCAAAGCTCACGACGGTGTCTGCGGAGCACATCAACCCGGTCCTAAGCTACAGGATCGTATCCGACGAATGGGTTATTACTGGCCTTCTATGGTATCTGATGCCATCGAATATGCGAGAAAATGTCGAGCTTGTCAAATCCACGCAGATTTTATGCATCAACCATCGAAATTCCTTCATTCGACTGCTGCCTCCTGGCCTTTCGAAGCTTGGGGCATGGACATCATCGGTCCCATCAATCCTCCTTCTTTTATAGGACATCGGTTCATACTGGCAATAACCGACTACTTCTCCAAATGGGCCAAAGCTATACCATTGGCTGAAGTCAAGACCAGCAGCGTCATCAATTTCGTCAAACACTACGTCATCTATCGATTTGGTGTACCTCGAAGAATCATCCATGACAATGGACCTCAATTCATCAGTCAAAAGTTCACAAGGTTCTGTGACGATCATTGAATTATCAATGTCGCTTCTACAGCTTACAATCCTGCTGCTAATGGCTTAGCTGAAGCCTTCAACAAGACTATCATCAAACTCCTCAAGAAGTTTGTATCTACTAACAAACGAAACTGGAGTGAAAAGCTTGGCGAATGTCTTTGGGCCTACCGAACTACGGTCCGCAACCTACAGGCTGTACACCCTTCTCTTTAGTGTATGGCTGTGAAGCAGTTCTGCCTCTAGAACTCCAAATTCCGTCTTTAAGGATTGCTATTGCTAACGAGCTCACGACAGAGAATAATGATCTTCTTCGACTTCAAGAACTAGAAGCACTTGATGAGAAGCGGCTATTGGCTCAACAGCATATTGAGTTATACCAAGCCCGTATCTCAAAGACTTTCAACCGCAAAGTTAAGGTCAGAGCCTTTCAGAAAGGAGAGCTTGTTCTAACAGTCAGACGTCCTATGACTATGACTCACTCATGCAAAGGCAAGTTCGATGCGAAGTGGGAAGGTCCTTACATTGTCAGCAAAGTCTTTTTAAATGGAGCCTATCAACTTTCAGAGTTAGACGGTCGAGTTGCCATGATGCCTATCAATGGCAAATTCCTCAAGAAATACTATGTATAATTGTAACAGGGATTTTATGTAAATTTGATTGTAGGTCCTAAAAAATCAAGTTGCACCCATCAACAAAGTCATAAAGATCAAGAAATACAACTTTTAAATGAATTGCGCAGAAGTCAGATTGTGCATCATCCAGATGGCGCAGAGTAGACTGCGCACACTTTTAAGTGCGCAAGCTGACGTGGCCATGTCATCATTAACTGACACAATCAAATCTTCTGACAATTGATAGCACAAAGAACAAGGAGACTGTTTGTTTATTGTACCGTACAGCGTTCGAGGACAGCTATACATGCAGTGCAATCTGTTTGCAGCACAATCCAGCCCAGTGCGGTCTATCCTAGCGCAATCCAAAGTCAGCACAATACATGTGGCGCACTTCATCATGACAACTGACAAATGTACACGTGGCATTCATGCCATCAATTGCTCACTACGTGGCAACCGTCTGTGCACGATCATGCACATTTCAATCAAATGATACCATATGTCCAAGACAGTTGGCCCACGATCAGACAACTGCCAGCGCAGTCTGATGCTGCGCAATTTAGTTCATGCGCAATCCAGCTTGCGCCAATCAGAATAACTAAAAGTTAGTTATTTCCAGAACTCTATAAATAGAGTTTCAAGTCTTCATTCCAGGGGATCAGACATAAAGTTCAGAAATATCAGAGAGTTCAGGAGTTCTTGTCCAAGTGCTGCTGCATTCTTCCGAGGCTTTTGCCTTCAAAATCAGAGGCTATCGTCTTCAAAGTTTACATCGTCCAAGGGATAAAGCAATCGTCTTCTAGATTAGATTCCTACAGTTGTACTTTTCCAGAATTCTTATAATCTCTTTACAAAGTTTGTTGAAATAAAGTTCGTACTTTTGTTTTTGCAAACAAAACGGCAACTCTGCTGGGGACGACTTTCTCCTCTGACGAGGAAGTGACAACTCAATGTGACGTTGCGTCTATCGGAAAGACGCAGAAGACTCTGGTTGTGAAGGTCAACCAGACAGCCTATGAAGCCAAGATCAACAGCAGGACCACTCCTCGCACTACAACAACTTCTGCCACGAGCAAAGTGCGCCATGTGTGGGTCCCCAAGACTGCTGCGCAGTCTGTTGATTCTATCCCTAATACTGCTGCGCAGTCTAAGGTCTCTGCCACCAAGACTGTTGCACAGTCTGTTGTCACTGCTGTTGCAAATCTGTCTCTGCCACTCATGTGCAATCTGATGTGGCCAGTGCATAACCTACATCATATGCTGCTCTGTCAAAATACAAGACTCATGTTCCTCTGGCGCAGTTGGCTGCAACTCTGCCTACGCAATCCACTACTCTAGTAACCAGCGTACAACTCAAGCACTCTGGCAACAAAGCTCCTGCTGCGCAAACCACTGTGGTTCAGGCCAGAATACATTCTGCCAGAACTCCTCCTGCGCAATCTGCCAATGCGCCATCAACCCATGCGCAAACTGTGTCTGCACAATCCAAGAGAGAGCCCTTTGGCTAATCTCTCCTCTTCTCACAACAAGGGGAAAAGCTCTGCTCCTCTACAACACTCTGCTGCTCCTGCGCAATCCATTGGGGGTAGTCTTTTGGCTATTCCTCCTCTTCTCCAGAACAAAGGAAAAGGCCCTTTGGTCTTTTCTCAAACTTCTTCGTCCCATGACTTGGAAGACAACAGAGGGAAACGCTCTTTAGCTAACCCTTCTTCCCAAAATAAAGGAAAATGCCATTTGGTCTTTTTTCAGTCTTCCTCGATTTTTACCGTTGAAGATCAATCTGAATGTGCTCCGGCACCAGTCAATACAAGGACCCTTTCTCACAAGGATTCTTCTTTCCTCCTTGCTAAAGGGAAGTGTACTGATCAGAGAGGTATTCTGCCTACTCCGGTAGCAGAGTTCCAAGATCTCCCAACCCTCAAGATCTCCCGTTCAAGACAGGGAAAATTGTTGGGGTCTCAGACAGAAACCCCTGGTAGTGAGTTTGTTGATCTAAGAACTTATCTCAACAGGCCAACTTCGGTGAAACGTAATTAGCCAATGCCGAAGACCAACCAGTATCAGAAGTAAACTTCCAGGATCAAGAATCCAGACACCTATGCCAATGAAATGAGCACTTCCCTGTACACTCAGGGAACAAAATATTTGAAGAACCGGAACCATGTTCCGAATGTTATCAAAGAACATATCCATCGAACTTTTGCTCGTCCCGTTGCTGTTCCCGATTTCCGAGAACACCTCAAGCAAAAATGGGACAACATCTCAACATCCCCAGTACAACCACTTGGACACCATTGCAATCACAAAGTGGTCATCAAGTGTTGTTGTCAGACAACAAGACGATCTGTCTTCGATCGTTTAAACTTTTCCAACTCTGAACCTATGTCGGAAGATGAAGATGAGGTTTTGTACGCTTCCGTCAATATGACTTCTAGAGACACTGAGGGTAGGAAGTGCTCCAAGCACGGAAAGCCTCGCAAGCCAAGCCAGCGGTATTTGGATTTACTCCAAGAATCCTCTGAAGGAGTATTCCAACATACCCGATCCCGAAGCCGAGACACAATCGGTCAAAGGAATCTTCAAGATCCTTCCGAACGTCTCCTTCCTTCTCACTCAGAAGATGGTTCTTTCTCCGACTATGATGCATACAGCGAAAGCTCAGAGCAGACAGTGTCCTCCACTGTACCTAGAGAAGTGACAACTTATGTTGTCAACGAAGATCCAGATGCTTCCAGTTCAGCTAGTCAAGAACAAAGAATAGCTGCATTAGAAGACAAGCTGAAGACCATGGCGGAAATGGTCGCAAGTATGCATTCCATCATTGTGGCCCAACATACAGTTCCCCCGGCCGTACCTCCGGTAAATCCTAAAATCATAGCATCATCGGTGCCTGTCAATGCAGGGCTGGGGTAGCATCTCTTCCAGTACCTCCTGTACAAATCCAACCTACACCCAGTCAGTCTAGTGCTGGGGGTAGTGCTTATCATGCTGTTCCTCCTCCTAACCCCGTGGTTCAGCCTGCTCCTTCTACATCAGTGGAAGATGCTAATGAAGCAGTCAAGCTCCTGCGAACTCAGTTCGAGGCCTTCAAGGAGAAAGACAACTTGCAAAGGTTAGGGATCAAGCAACCTTACCCAGTTGAATGGAAGGAAGTCCCATTTCCTCCGAAGTACAAGATCCCAACCATCTCGCTGTTTGATGGCAGCACTTCTTCCAGTTAGTTCATTAACCACTTTAAGGTTATGACTGTCCAACTTCAACCAAATGACGCTCTTCTTACCAGAGTATTCGTTGGCTGTTTAGCCGACGTAGCATACGATTGGTATAGAAGCTTGCCCGATGGTTGTATCACCTCCTTCTCTGTCTTAAAGCACATCTTTTTGGAACAATTTTACGAGGGAATCAATGACATGACTATGTCAGCTCTCAATAAAATCAAACAAAGGCACAATAAAACTGCTGAGAGTTTTATTGAAAGATTCCGTCGGAAAGCTTTGAAAATGCCTCCTGGAACTCCGGCTGCTGTCACCATAGACACCTGCAAGGCAAATCTATTGCCTATCATCAGCATGTAGACGGGGTCTACTCAGTTCCAAGATTGGCCATCCTTCATTGTCAACGCTAAAGCAGCTGAAGTTAGCACCGACAAATTCAAGCAGCTAGGGGTACAAATGTCTAACCCTGACCGGGATGAACATCAAACATCAGGTGGTGGCAATCGCCAGAACAACTGCAAAGGAAAAGAAACTTTGAACATCAATTTGAACAAGAATAAAGAATCTCTGGCGGTTAATGTAGCTCCTCCTACGTCCACTTCTACTCCTTCAGCACCTCCACCGAGGGAACCTCGTCCGAAAGTAGAGTACTCTTTTGATGAGAATGACACAGCGAGCATCTTTGATTGCTTAATCAAAAGCAATAAAATCCAACTTTCAGATCCAAAGAAGCCCGATGAAGTCGGTAAGACTGATCATCCCAAGTACTGTGTCTATCACAGGTTCATCGGACATCCTACTCGAGCATTTTATGTGCTCAAAGGCAAAATCCAGGAGTTGGTCAACGCTGGTGTTGTCACTCTGCAACAAGACGAGAAGACTGTTACTGCAAATATGGTCTCAGTTCAATTCGGTGACTTCCCGCCCCAGATGGTGCAGCATGGTGTCATTCCTATCCCCAAAGCTACTATTGAGATTGAGAATCTTCCTCCTCCACGAAGTGAAGGTCTTGTCCCCTTGTCTCTTGACAATGGCGACATTATGTGGATTCATCCGGATCTTGCTTCAGAGTTCAAATTTCCCTCTTCCTTCAAGAAGAAAGACCGCTCCAAGGGCAAGATAAAGACTTGCAATATGGTATCTTTTGACCCCATAGTTGATGAAAAAATCCTGCTGGGCACCAGATCAGGGAAAGCCTATCTAACGGATTACCCCGAAGCCCAAGAGAATCCTGCTTCTTCCTCTGAGCCTGCTCCAGTGTAACCTGTTTCTACTGAGGACATTCCTACTGCATCCTCACCGGTTGTAGAGTCTACTCCTCCCAAGCCGACGGTAGCTGACAAAGGCAAACAACAAGTCCGCTTCGACAAAATATTGGAGAAGACATCTCCTTCTGGACTTGAAAAGCCTTACAACTTTGATATCGTAGCTCAACTGGCCAATACACCGGCCCGGCTGTCCATTTTCGCACTTTTATGCCTCTCCAAAGAGACTCGAAAAACTCTGAGTGAGGCTCTCATGCAAGCTGAAACCTGTTTAGCCCTTCTGAAGAAGCCGAAAGCAGAACCAGTCTCTTGCCTCCATTGTCATAGTGTGTTGGAGTTAATTCCAAACATAACTTTCACACAAGATAACATGTTGATGGAAGACAACATGCACGATCGTCCTCTCTACTATACAGGATACGTCGACTCGATGAAAGTCGATCGTATTCTGATAGATCCAGGGTCTGCTCTCAGCATTATGCCAAAGACAATGTTGGATGCGCTGAAAATCCCAGTGCATAGTCTTTCCAGTACAATCACCACCATCTTTGGGTTCAATCAGGGAAGGAGTGAGCCTCTGGACAAGATTCGCCTAAAACTCTAAATAGGCAATCTTCGCACAAAGGTTACCTTCTACATCATTGACAATCATGGTTGTTCCGACAATGCTTTGCTGGGAAGACCATTTCTACACGAGCATAACATTGTCCCTTCGACTCTCTATCAATGTTTTAAATATGTTGATGACAATGGAGAGGTGCAAAAGGAGGTTGCTGATCTCTATCCTTTCAAAGGCATCGAAGCATACTGCAACGATGCTCGTATGTATAAAGATGAATTCATGAAGGTTGTCCTATCTCTGGACACTGAAGAAGAGCAAGAAACAATACCTAATGACACCCTCATCATCCTGTTAAAGGGCTTGTTTCTCGTCCTCAATCTTCTAAGCCACTGGCTATCCACTTGCCAGTCCAGAAACAATCTATTGAGAATCAAGATCAAAGGGAGCTCACCTCTTCTGAGCCGCTTGTTATTGACTTACGTCATCACAAGGATACAAGGCATCTCACCTCTTCTGAGCCACTTGTTATTGATTTAACTCATAACAAGGATAAAAGGGAGCTCACCTCCTCTGAGTCGCTTGTTATCGACCTCTGTCGTAACAAAGCTAATCCTCCTCCACGTTCTTTTTTTCTCCCTCTTGTAATCAATCTGACCAAGCCTGCCAAGGCTAAAGGTCCTGCTGTAAATACAAATATAGAAATCAATGAAAAAGCATCTACTTTCCAGTATATTGATGTCATTTATCATGCTAAATGCTATTTAGATATGTTAGATAGCTTTCAGTCATTTACAATGGGAGTTGTGCAATCTCTTCAAACTGAAGTTTCATTTGAACACCCAAAAGATTCATATCGTATTGTTCCCGCTCGTAAGAAAGGCGAGAGTCCAATACTTTTTAGTAAAGGACCGGAACAACAATCAGCTATATGGATGATAGAAAAAGCAACGACACGGGGCATCTTCAGCTCCGTCGTTACAGTCAACAATCAAAAGACATCATCCGAAAGATGGGTTACGACTTCAAGAGTGGCCTCAACTATGGTAAAGGACGGAGAACTCCTATCCGTACGGCTGTTCCAAAAAAAAAGTCAGAAATGTACTACAGTAGGACCAAAAGAGGTCTCGGATATACTTCACCCCTAGTATTATCCCCAACAGCTTCTGAATCCGATAGTGAAGAGCGCTCTAACTCTTCTGATTCCAGATCGTGGGATTCTGACACCAGCATTGGTCAAGTTCATCGGCTGACTGTATCTTCTAACATGGTCTCCGTCGAACTTTCAGAAGGCTATGACCAGGATGTTGAAGAAAATCCTGAAATAGATCCTTGGGCTCAACGAATGGATACCCAATGGGAACTCCGATTTGAACAAAGGGAACCTTCTACCGAAGATTAATTAGTTCAAGTTGATGTAGGAAAGAACGGATCACCTCATCCAATATTCATCAGCAAGAACCTTCCAGAGGCAGATAAACAAGAATTAATTCTTCTGATTAAAGAATACATTGATGTCTTTGCCTGGAGTTATGAAGACATGCCAGGACTAGATCCCAAAGTTGCTACTCACAAATTGAACATTCTACCGAATGCAAAATCGGTCAAACAGCAACAACGGCATGTCAAGCCAGAAATGATGGACGCAATCGACGATGAAGTCAAGAAGCTCATAGCTTGTGGCTTTATTCGAGAAGAACAACATCCTGATTGGGTAGCCAATGTCGTCCCAGTTCTAAAGAAAATTGGCAAAGTTCGAGTCTGCATCGATTTTTGGGATCTTAATGAAGCATGTCCAAAAGATGAATTTCCTCTCCCTATCACTGACGTCATGATTGACAACACTTGTGGGTTCGAAAGAATATCTTTCATGGACGGATTCTCCGATTATAATCAGATTCTGATGAATCCTGAAGATGAAAAGCATACTTCTTTTCGCACTCCTCGTGAAGTCTACTGCTATACTGTAATGCCATTTGATCTCAAGAACGCTGGTACAATATACCAACGAGCAATGAGTACCATCTTTCGAGATCATCTGCGCAAGACTATGGAATGCTATGTTGACGATATTGCTGTCAAAAGTCGTCTAAAGGAAGATCACATCCAAGACTTAAGAACTATCTTCAATTTCATACGCCAACATCAACTCAAAATAAATCCCACCAAGTCATTCTTGGGTGTCTCTAGTGGCAAATTTCTTGGCTTCGTCATTACCTCTAAGGGTATACACGTAGATCCCGAGAAGATCAAATCCATTCAAGAGATACGTCCTCCACGTAACCTAAAAGAGCTACGAGGATTCCAAGGTCGACTTGCGTACATCAGAAGATTTATTTCGAATCTGTCTGGACGCTGTAGACCATTCACTCAACTCATGAAGAAGGGTGTATCTTTTGTTTGGACCGAAGAATATCAACGAGCATTCGACGACATCAAGCGGTATCTTATGAATCCACCAGTCTTGGTGCCACCAATCTCTGGTATACCATTTTAATGTATGTCCGTGCTATGGACCATTCATTGGGTGCTTTACTTGCCCAAAAGAACAAAGAAGGCCACGAACAAGCTATCTACTATCTCAGTCGTACTATGATTGATACTGAACATCGTTATAGTCCGGTCGAAAAAGAATACCTAGCTCTTATGTTTGCTGTTCAAAAGACTCGGCATTACATTATTGGTCAAACTATTCATGTCATATCCTGAGTTAATCCTCTTCGGGTACTGATGAAGAAGCCCAGCACAATTAATTCTCGGCTGGCTACATGGGCCATTCTGCTAGCCTAATATGACATGGTATATGTTCCTCAAAAGTCTGTCAAAGGTCAAGCACTGGCAGATTTTTTAGCAGCTCATCCTGTTCCAGAGACGTCTAAACTCTATGATAAAATTCCAGACGAGACATTGGAATCTAATACAATCTCTGAAGAATTTCTTACTTGGCGTCTATTCTTTGACGGTGCATCCAGGATTTGACCCAATGGTGCCATTGTCGTAGGAGTTGGAGTTGTCCTTATTTCTCCGGACGGGTTAGCTATTCAAAGAGCATACTCCCTAGATGAACCTTGCTCCAACAATGTGGCAGAGTACAATGCTCTACTCATCGGCCTTCAGCTAGCCAAGCAACTTAACGTCGAGTATCTTGAAGTCTATGGTGACTCTAAGCTGGTTGTTAACCAGGTTAGAGGGACCTATGAAGTTCGCCATCAAGATCTAGTGCCTTACTATGAAGCAGCAATCAACATGGCTACATCATTCAAAGCCTTCTTTATCGAATATATATGCCGAGCTTGCAATACCGAGGCCGATGCTTTGGCCAATCTTGCAGCAGTTTTAGCCACCCCTATCAAAAGACAGCAAGTGGTGGTCATCTCTAATCAGGAATTATTCTGTATCGAAAACAATCGTAATATTGAGTTCAGTAATCTTACTGAAATCAATGTTATAGTGAAGAATAGAGAACTCCTTTCATCGACTTTGTAGTCCATGATATACTACCTGAAGATCCTAAGGTGGCTACGAGTATTCGTCGGCGGTCTCTCCGATTCTATTACAATCAGACCACCAAAACTCTCTACCGGCGAACCTATGACGGCCAGCTCTTGCGTTGTCTGGATGGTGATGAAGCAAAGCAAGTATTGCATGAAGCTCACGACGGTATCTGCAGATCACATCAACCTGGCCCTAAACTACAGGATCGTATCCGACGCATAGGTTATTATTGGCCTTCTATGGTATCTGATGCCATTGAATATACGAGAAAATGTCGAGCTTGTCAAATCCATGCGAATTGTATTCATCAACCGTCGAAATTCCTTCATCCGACCGCTGCATCCTGGCCTTTTGAAGCTTGGGGCATGGACATTATAGGTCCTATTAATCCTTCTTCTTCTAGGGGACATCGGTTTATACTGGCAATAACCGATTACTTCTCCAAATGGGCCGAAGCTATACCATTGGCTGAAGTCAAGACCAGCAGCATCACTTGCGCAACTTGATTTTAAATTCAAAATTCAAAGTATTTCGAAATTTTGAATAAATTCAACTTTCAAAAACTTTGAAGGGGGTCTTGTAGGTCCTAAAAAATCAAGTTTCACCCGTCAACAAAGTCATAAAGATCAAGAAATACAGCTTTTAAAAAAATTGTGCAGAAGTCAGATTGTGCATCATCCAGATGGCACAGAGTAGACTGCGCACACTTTTAAGTGCGCAAGCTGACGTGGCCAAGTCATCATTACCTGACACAATCAAATCTTCTGACAACTGACAGCACAAAGAACGAGGAGACTGTTCGTTTATTGCGCCGTACAGCGCTCGAGGACAGTTGTACATGCATCGCAATCTGTTTGTAGCGTAATCCAGCCCAGCGCGGTCCATCCTAGCGCAATCCAAAGTCAGCGTAATACATGTGGCGCACTTCATTATGACAACTGACAAATGTACACGTGGCATTTATGCCATCAATTGCTCACTACGTGGTAACCGTCTGTGCACAATCATGCGTATTTCAATCAAATAATGCCATGTGTCCAAGACAGTTGGCCCACGATCAGACAACTGCCAGCGCAGTCTGATGCTGCGCAATTCAGTTCATGCGCAATCCAGCTTGCGCCATTCAGAATAACTAAAAGTTAGTTATTTCCAGAACTATATAAATAGAGTTTCAAGTCTTCATTCCAGGGGATCAGACATAAAGTTCAGAAATATCATAGAGTTCAGGAGTTCTTGCCCAAGTGCTGTTGCATTCTTCCGAGGCTTTTGCTTTCAAATTCAGAGGCTATCGTCTTCAAAGTTCACATCGTCCAAGGGATAAAGCAATCGTCTTCTAGATTGGATTCCTACAGTTGTACTTTCCCGAAATTCTTGTAATCTCTTTACAAAGTTTGTTGAAATAAAGTTCATACTTTTATTTTTGCAAATAATGATCAGACAGTTCATAAATAAAGTTTGATTTTATTTTTATCATAAAATCATATTACATGATATTAAGGAAGATCACTATTATCCTTCTCAACATTGGGACGCGGACCACTGCCATCCTCATCAAAGACACAATCAGCAAAAGAGCCAAGAACATCTTTGCTAGAACCCATCAGGAATTTGCAGGCAGCCATCCTCATGGCTTCTTCTTCTTTTGTCGTCCCGGGTTCAAGCAGAAAATCCAGGATGTCCCTTGGTGGTTTGGGTGCAGACGAACCTTCGTCCGCTTTTATCGATTTCGGCTGGTTGAGATTGATTGGGCGTTCTTCCGAGAATTCTTCAATCTTCGAGGCGATTTTAGCCTTCTTGGATGCATCTCCAGACGACATCTTTATGTTGAAAAGTGGAAATCTTTATTTCTTCCAGATTTCTGTTCTATTTATAGGCGAAAATTCTTAAAATAACGAAGCGACACATTCATTTCGACGGTTCGTCCGTTCATTATCCGACGGTTCACCCGTTCATTCAATTCATCTGACGGTTCACCCGTTCATTTCATCACCATTTCACCCGTCCATCATCTGACGGTTCATCCGTTCATACATCCATCCGACGGTTTACCCATTCGTTCCATCCATAATTATTCGACGGTTTACCCGTTCATTCATCATATTCATCTGACGGTTCACCCGTTCACATATCATCTGACGGTTCGTCCGTTCACACATCCACTCGACGGTTCACCCATTCATTCAATTTATCTGACGGTTCACCCGTTCATTGTATTAATTTGACGGTTCACCCGTTCATTCAATTAATCTGACGATTCGTTCGTTCATTCCACTCATTTGACGGTTCATCCGTTCATCCTGACGATTCACTTCGTTCATATATTTTGACGATTCATTTTATTCGTTTATCCACATCAGCAACTTATCATTCTCGATTAAGTTGTCTATTGAAATAATAATATTCAACAAATTATATTCTGCCACGTCCATATTACCTCTGAGCAGATATAATTGAATATGATTATTTTATAGAATCAAGAAATATATCATATCCTGTACCTCTGAATATATTTTCTATCTCTATTATTTATATCTGAATAAGATAAGCAATAAATAATAGAACCCCAAAAAGTTGTCTTTTATTGATCAAAATTCAAGACATTACAAAGATTCATATTGCAAAACAAGAAGATACAAGATATTTTTATACTAAGCCGGAGGTGTCATCAAATTGGCAATCTGTTGCTTCAGAATTTGCAGACGCTCTTCACGAGATTCTATCACTCTCTTCCTGGCTTCTTCCATCCCAGATGTTTCATTGAAGGTTGGCAGAGTTACCATTCTGCGAGTGATTTCAGGTTGATGAGCCGCAGCATATTCATCCCTTTCTTGAGTTAGAACATCAAGCTGTTGAATTGTAGTTTGATGTTGGATGACCTCATCTTCCAGTTCTTTCTGAAGACGGGCGATCTCTGCTTTCAATTCAGCAATTCTTCTTTCTTTTCTTTCAGCAACGGATGTCACCGTTTTTACCTTAGAATTGTACTCAGCAGACTTGGCAGTAAAAGCATCCAACAGAATTTGGAAGTTGACTCTCTCAACTGCAGCCTCTTGAGACATTCGTTCAAATTCGGCTTGCACTAAAAGTTCTATCTCTCCTTTACTCAGCTCTTTGTAACTCTTGACTGAGGTTTCCAGCTCATCTAATATGTGATCAAGAAAAGTAGCCTGAGCCTCGTCTCCTTGATTACGGATGGCATTTACCAAGTAAGAGGTTGGACCTCTAACAGTGGAGAAATCGGCCTCTTCCTTCTCCATCATGCTATCTATTAAAGGCCCCAATGAATCAAAGAAGAACTTGGTAAATAATTTAATGACAAACTGATTGGTAGCCAAAGCACCAGGAGTAGCAGCTACTCCTGTTGACAATAAAGCGGCGGGACGTTCAGTCTCTTGCACTTGGACAGAGGGCTCTTTAAATAAAGGAGCTAAAGTCGAGCTGGTTGCTCCTCCCGGTTGTTCCTCTGCAAAATTAAAATTTTGTCATTTTGCCTGTCATTTGCTACTGTCAAAGAAGATTAAAGATGAAAGCAATCTTACCGTGGCTTGGTCTAATATCAGGCCTGTCATCTGTTGGAACAGATTCCAGCCTAACAGACGTAGCCTCAGACATCACTGCCTGCTTCAGAGCTGCATGACAAATGATGACTGCTACTAGCTATCGTCGTTGCAAGCACTATATCTGTGCACGCGGAAGGAGCTGGAGAAGATCCAATTTCTGTATGGATAAGAATAAAAATGTCAGCTATCAATCTATCTATTAAAAGAAGATTGCTAATTTCATTCTATACCTTTGGGAGCAATAGTTTCTTCCAAAGCCACTTCTTCATCTGCAATCTTCTCTGGAGATACCGGCACCTCAGCCTCCTTTTCAGGATTCAGGGTGTCATCAACAGCTCTGGGAGATGTCTGGGCCTCAATGTCCTCTTCAGGATTTTGTGTCTCATCAACAGCCTCCGATGATGTGCTTTTCACGCTTTTACTATCCTCAGGAGCTTCTTCGCTAACATTTGCAGTAGCATGATCAGCATCTCCTTGATAACCGAAGTCACAATCATTTAATGCTTCGATCATTAGACGATCCTCCTCCTCACGGGCTGCTCCCGGGGTAACAGGAAGATGAGTCGTTACTGCCGCTGGTGAAGGTGATCGTACAGCTTTCTCTTCTCTGGGCTCTGCAGCCTCTTCTCTCTGCTCAATTTTTTCTCTGGGCTCTGCTGCCTCCTCTCTCTGTTCAGTTTCTTCTCTCTGCTCTGGACTAAGCTCAGAGGCGGGAGTAGGAGATGACATAGTAATACCCGCTGCAGCATTCACCACTACAGATGATAAGATTTGCCTTGGAGGAGAGACCGTTCTTTTTTTTTCGTCTGTGGGCCAACTTCTTTCTATGCAGAGGCCTCTCAGGACTCTCTACATTTACTACCTCGACCTGTTTTTGAATAGAGGTCGGCATAGCTGCTTCTTCTCGGGTTGATTCAGCCAATTGTCGGGATTGTGATCTAGTAGTGACCTTCTCTAATGATGGTTCCAAGATCAACTTTTTCTTCGCGACTGGAGAAGAAGGTTCTTCTCTCCTTCTCTTCTTCTCCTTGGCCGGAGACTTAACCACTTTCAGAGAAATTCTCAATGGTTGATTTACTTCCTCAGGGAAGTTTACTTCTCTGGAAGCTTCCAATGGATCATCTACCGGTTCATGTTGTTCGTCATTTGCTGGAGCTAATGTAGCATAGCCCCTTTTTTCAGACGTGTTGCTGTTGCGAAGCTATCAATCAGACTAAAATTCTCAGCAAATGTATTGGCAGCTATGTAGAACAATGAATATGTGTACAACATTCTTGGGCCATTATCAATTTTGTTGGGCATCGAAAACACTGTCCTAGTGTCTAGAGCAATGTTGTATGTCCATGCTCTCGCACCATTAATTAGGTGCCCCGTTCTTTGCAGGCAAGTTATGGCGTTGCCCACATGGAATTGGTCATAACCAAATTGACGAGCGAAGCGACTCGACAAATATGGTTCAAGGAAGCATTCCTCTTCAAATCTGTATACCAGATGTGATGGTCTAATCGCCTTCAGCCAGTCAAAAGCTGCTCGGCGCAGTGGTTGCCTTCCCAGATCAACCATATTTGTCGCCATGAACTCGTAACCAGCTGGAGGAGCGAAGCTATAAAAGTTCCATCCCTTGCCAAGGTTGAGGGCACGTCTGCAGTCCTTCAGACTAACGTACACCCACTTGCTTCGGGAGAATCTACGTAGAAAGCTGCCGCTAACTGCCCCCATATCGGGGTTCATCAGAGATGGATGATGCAGAAGCAACCACCCGAACAGACAGGTGTAGGGCAACTCCAGTCTTGGGAAGTTCCCTTTCTTACCCTTCCACTTGATCATTAAGTCGACATACAGACGAAGACCTGCATTTATTCTACAGGTCATTGCTGATAACAAATCCATCCGGTAGCCGAAGACTAACCGGATGGCAGCGAAGAGTACGCCACGGTAGAAGCGGTCCACGGCGCTTGCCCCAGGTACAACAAATTGGCGGAGCCAGTATGTCAAAAATCCCGCCAGCTGAGCTTCTTTAGACATGGACCTGTAGCCCATTCTTATAAAGCTTTCAACAAAATCTCCGGGCTTGAGCGGAGGATATTGGTGTTCATCAGTAACTTTAATATCCATCCTCTTATTCTCTTCCATCAGCTTTATCACTTCACTGTTGCTGAGAGGTTGAAAGAAGGTTGGATTGCAAGAGTCATGATCTTTGGTCTTCTTCTCCACGATATGGTTAAGAAAAAGATAAGGTAACCATTTGGAGGAATAACATGTGCTGGAAGAGCCGCTCTGGTAATACAGGGAGCATATATTATAATGGCACAGTAGTTCATCAAAAACTGCTACCATTTCTGGATTTTCCTAATGCAGTCTCTCTAACTCATCGTTGGTGGGAACATACTCTTCATAAGGGGAGTCTCCATTTGGTAGGCATGAAATATACTTCATCTCATGGAGCGCCAATCCCATCTCCCCGCAGGGCGTCATAAACGTTCATGTCCTATAGTTATACCTCTCTGCCAGGGCTAGAAACAGATGAGGGTTTGGGTGGAAGCCATATACGGTAGCATATACCGCATTATAAAGATCGATCTCTTTAAGTTGATCTTTAAATTGAGCCAATGCCCAGTTGGCTATACAGTTCCATCTCCTGTTCTTCGGGTTCACCAAACCGGTCAGCCGGATGTCTTGATCCGGATATCTACCCTCCGCCTTTGCGTATTCGTTAGCAAAAATCGGTGTCCTTACTGGCAGCAACAAAGACGAGTTCTCAGGGGGAATACAACCTGGCTTTAACTCTCTTAGTAAAGTGCTGTGTCGTTCAGAAGAACTATAGAACATGTCCCTATTGTTTGGACCTTTCTTGACACAGATTTTTCCTGTCCGTGCATGTTGAAGGGGAGTAATGTCCCAGTCCATCCTCCTAGGATGGCTTGCATGAGCATATCGTGCTAGAGGAAGGCATCTAGCTATGTCTGGTAACTGGATCAGTTTCTCCTTCCTTTGGAAAGTTCTCGACTCAACTCGGGGTCTTGGTTGAGAACTTTTATCAATGGCATCGCCGAAGAGGAATATAGGCTTCTTGTGGGTGACAGCGTCAGCAGATTGCAAGGGCTGTCCATTTATCAGACTTAGCAAAGTTTTATTATCTTGAGTTATCAGGATAGCTTGACGAGAGGATGGAAGGGCATATTGTGGGAAGAGTACATGGGATAAGTCTTCTTTGTATTCTGGCTCAGCTAAAGTTCCTGTGAAGATTTCATAATTCGGGTCCTCTCTGGTATCAACTGCATCAAACAGAAAAATCACAATTTAGTATAAGTCATGTCAGAGATTCTGTCATCAGATTACATAAACATCAGATTGCGCAAGCATCAGATTGCGCTGATAAAGCTTGCGCAAGCATCAGATTGCGCTGACATTCTTGCACAAATCAGCCGTTTGTGCTGACTTTTGCCAGCACAATTAAACCGATTGTGCGAGAAGATATTCTTCATAAAAATGAAGAATAATGGGTTCGTGCAACCAAAACCCTAAACAGGATGGCGCAGTATGATCACATCTCTAAAAAGAGATGGATTTTAAGATTCAGAAAAGTCAAAAAACCCAAAAAAGGATTTTCGATCGGGTTGTCTACCTCGCAAAGCAGGGTGCGCAGCTTCATGTCGGGAAGGGCGCGGCGCAACCCGAGCCGAAGACTCGGCGGGGGCCTTGCCCCTGGCGGCGGCGGAGGAGCGCTTGGAAGCCATGAGATCGACGGAAAAGAAAGAGTGAAGTCGGAGTAGGCTCGGGGATTTCTCTCTCTCAAGCACAATGAACACAAGTAAAGAATAATATGAAGGATGAAGGGAACTATTTATAGTTTTTTAAAGAACAACGACCGCCACAGATTGCGCCAAATAAATAGGGGTAATCCTTCCGATTGCGCAGACAACATCATCATGTGCGCAACTTGATTGAAAATTCAAAATTCAAAGTATTTCAAAATTTTGAATAAATTCAACTTTCGAAAACTTTGAAGGGGGTCTTGTAGGTCCTAAAAAATCAAGTTACACCCATCAACAAAGTCATAAAAATCAAGAAATATATCTTTCAAATGAATTACGCAGAAGTCCTATTGCGCATCATCCAGATGGCGCAGAGTGGAGTGCGCACACTTTTAAGTACGCAAGCTGACGTGGCCATGTCATCATTACCTGACACAATCAAATCTTCTGACAACTAACAGCACAAAAAACGAGGAGACTGTTCATTTATTGCATCGTACAGCGCTCGAGGACAGCTGTACATGCAGCACAATCTGTTTGCAGCACAATCCAGCCCAGCACGGTCCATCCTAGCGCAATCCAAAGTTAGCGCAATTCATGTGGCGCACTTCATCATGAAAACTGACAAATGTACACATGTCATTCATGCCATCAATTGCTCACTACGTGGTAACCGTCTGTACACGATCGTGCGCATTTCAATCAAATGATGCCATGTGTCCAAGACAGTTGGCCTACGATCAGATAACTGCCTGAGCAGTCTAACGTTGCGCAATCTAGTGCATGCGCAATCCAACTTGCGCCATTCAGAATAACTAAAAGTTAGTTATTTCCAGAACTCTATAAATAGAGTTTCAAGTCTTCATTCCAGAGGATCAGATATAAAGTTCAGAAATATCAGAGAGTTCAGGAGTTCTTGCCCAAGTGCTGCTGCATTCTTCCGAGACTTTTGCCTTCAAATTCAGAGGCTATCGTCTTCAAAGTTCACATCGTCCAAGGGATAAAGCAATCGTCATCTAGATTGGATTCCTATAGTTGTACTTTCCCAAAATTCTTGTAATCTTCTTTACAAAGTTTATTGAAATAAAGTTCATACTTTTGTTTTTGCAAACAACGAGTCACCAGGCATCTATAGTATTTTTATCGCTGCTTTGCTTTGCTAAAGGCAGGAACTTATACAAACTTTACATACTGTTACATCAGTGAACTGTGATTCCAACCATGTTAAATGCTGATCCTTGGAGTAGCAAGTCAAATCTTCACATGTTGTATTATTTTTCAGTGCCTACCATTTAGAACAGTTTTATATCTCTCACATAATTAGAATTTGGGTTATGGGGAAACTGATAGTTGAGTACGTGATCATGTCCCCTTTATCGTACCGAGCAAAGTTTTATTCTACATGTTACTGCGCCGTAGGCCATTATCCCGTATTTCTGTACGGATGTACACCTATGCTTGTACACTTGTACGTATGTACATTTTATTTACATGTGCCACAGAATATTATGCACCTATTGACGATCACGTACCTGCTACAGTTTTAAATATTATATGTGCATTTGTCTCTATGACATATGTGTCCTTGCCATGATAGATTATGATGTGCCATGATTCCAGTTTAATTCATTCCTGTTCATTTCATGTTTCGTATATTTAGTTTGCTAGAATCAGTACTTGCTCCCATCCTGACAGGATAACATTGTAGGTATACTTACTGAGGAGGAGTTGCTCTGTGATTCATATTATGGAGTTACTGTCGAGGACCAGGCTTTGCCTTACGAGGATGTACCTGCGAGAAAACTCGTCTAGTTGTCTATTTATATTTTTGGACTTTTGAGAGTAGTCATGTATTAGACTATGTATTTTGTGACTGGACCTGTATCCAGTTTTATATTTCGGACTTGTACTTGGACTTACTATTATATGAGATGACTTTTGTGTTTGGAGCATTTATGACTCTTTATTACTTCTAGAACTGTTAGCACATTTTAGCCTTATCTTGTTATCTTTAGAACAACTTACTACATTTTATCTCAAGCGTAGGCTGGACATGACTCGGCCCGGCCCAACAATTTGGGTAACGGATCGTGACATATTTTTAGTGGTGGCCCATGCAGGTCCTGACTAAATTGTTTGGTTACGTTATTGTACCAAGCATGCCTGCAATTAGGAACTTAAGGTAATTAGACAACATTAGGAATGACGCTTAGAACACCTAGAGAAATACTAGGACTGCAACATAGGAAACACATCACATGTTCGCTATTGCAAATTAGATTTTCTTGTTTATGATTGTTTACTTTAAAGAGTCCTTATAAGTCCCTTTTATTTATTTAGATGTTGCTCACCGGCTCATCCCAGTATGTCACACCTGAGAATGGTACACTCCCTATCCAGTCGGTTGACCAGTTGACCGATACACCTCCACCTGCCATATTCCCCCACTCCATAAATCCATAAACCCAAATGCCTCTGCCACCTTCCACATCACAGTCCCAGCAGGACCCGATACTCCCACCACCACCTATCACTATACCTACCCGGGCTTCCGTCACACTCGACGGGAACCAACTGCTCACTCTGATCCAGGGGTTCCAAACGACCCATTAGGAGCAGACCACCCTACTCCACCAGAGCATGGAGCGTTCTGAGGAACGTACCGTAGTCCCACCACCTGTAGAGCCACGGTAGAGAGCGGGGACAATCAAGGACTTCATGGGTCTGAACCCCAAGGAGTTCTTAGGGACTGAGGGCATAGTAGTAGCAGATGACTGGCTAGACTCGGTAGAGAGGAAGCTCCTTGGAGCTAGGTTGCCAACTGACCTCCAGGTCGAGGCAGCAGGATTTCTGCTGATAGACTTGACAGGAATTTGGTTCCGGAATGAGCCGTTATTCGCGAGAAGGAAGGCCACTTGGGATCAGTTCAAGACCCAGTTCAAGAAGAAATTCTTCTCGACCACCGCTAGGGTAGCCATGGGGCTACAATTCCAGAACATTCAGCAGGGGAACCGTTCTGTTGACGAGTATGCGACGGAGTTTAGTCGCCTGAGCCGTTTCGCTCCTAGTCTAGTTGCAGACCCTGAGCAGATGACGCGTAGGTTTTGCCATGGACTAGTTCCAGACATTGGCATTCTTATAGTGGCAAACGGTACGACTGACTACTACCAGAGCATAGAGGAGCGACTTCTGTCTTGAAAGAGGCTGGCTTCTGTACACCTCGAGGGACTGTCCAAGCGTCAGGCTTTCCAGCCGAGAGCGCCGACACCGCACCAGCAGACATACCTTCCCCCTACACCACATCACCCGACCCCGCCAGTTAGAGCCCCGGGACCCAGGCAGCAGCAGAAGGGAGCTTTGTGTGGATTCTGTAAAAGGCCAGGGCATGATTACTCCGTCTACATGAAGAGGTTGGGGCAGTGTTTAGTTTGTGGGTCTGCCACTCATCAGTTTCGGGACTGCCCAGTAGCCAGGGTACCAGGTGCCGGACCACAGTCTAGAGGACAGCCACTTCCGACTCAGCAGCAGAGGTTTGGGCAACATCTGCAGCTGTAGAAGGGACCCCAGGGGAAGACTTATAGTCTGGCCCTTGAGCCAGAACCGGAGCAGGTTTCGGAGCCAGATTATATGGCTGACGTCATCACAGGTCATGTTTATTTGCATACTTTTCTAGCTCTATGCTTGTTTGATTCCGGTGCATCTCATAGCTTCCTGTTATTAGAGTTTTTGTATAAACACCACTTAGTAGCTATACCTACCGAGATGATGAATAGAGTAATGACGGGAGGCGTACTAGTGCCCATTAGAGCTATCTATAGATGCTCTATTACTATAGCCGGAAGAGAGTTTAGGGGACGATTCTTTATGATGCCACTCCCCGGGTATTGGGGATGGACTGGCTTAGCTATGCCCATGCAGCTATAGACTGCCATGAGGGTAGTATTCTGTTCAGTCCCCCAGGCACGACACCATTCAGTGTCAGGAGGACAGGGCCGGAGATCAGCCTAGAGTCGAACTATTGTGCGACAGTTGGGGAGATAGCACCGCCACACCCTATCATTAGGGAGTTTATGGATGTATTCCCAGAGGATCTTCCAGGACTTCTGCCTGACAGAGATGTGGAGTTCACTATAGATTTAGTACCGGGTTCATCACCAGTATCCCGGGCTTGCTATAGAGTGAACCCCAAGGAGGCCGTAGAGATGAAGGAGCAGATTGATGACCTGTTGAAAAAGGGTTTCATTCGATCTAGTACTTCTCCATGGGGAGCGCCATTGCTCTTTGTGCCTAAGAAGGATGGTACAGTTCGGTTGTGCATTGACTACCAGGCGTTGAATACCATCACCATTAAGAACAAATATCCTCTGTCCAGAATAGATGATTTGTTCGACCAGTTGAGTGGGGCGAAAGTATTTTCCAGGATAGATTTGAGATCCGGTTACCACCAGGTGAAAGTCAGGGCAGCAGACATCCAGAAGACGGCGTTCAATACGAAGTACGGACAGTACGAGTTTCTGGTGATGCCATTTGGTCTCATAAATACGCTAGCTGTCTTTATGAATTTGATGAATAAGATATTTTACCAGTATCTGGATAAGTTCATCGTAGTATTTATCGACGACATCCTGATATACTCGAAGACGCCAGAGGAGCACGCAAAGCACTTGTAGATAGTTTTGGGGATTCTGAGGCAGGAGAGGTTGTTTGCCAAATTGTCGAAGTGCGAGTTCTTTTTGGTCCGAGTGGAGTTTCTCGGTCATATAGTTACTGGAGAGGGGATCTCGGTAGATCCCAGGAAGATTACTGTCGTTGAGACATGGAAGGCTCCGACGTCAGTTTCAGAGATCAGAAGCTTTCTGGGTTTACCCGGCTATTATAGGAAGTTCGTCCAGGACTTTGCTAGGATAGCTGAACCCATGACGAAACTGACGCAGAAGGATGTAGAGTATATTTGGTCAGAGGACTGCTAGGTAGTATTTGAGGAGCTTAAGAGAAGGCTGACGACCGCTCCAGTTCTGACATTACCTTCAGGATCTGGAGGTTTTACCTTATACAGCGATGCTTCGGAAAAGGGACTAGGATGTGTCCTACAGCATCATGGAAAAGTGATTGCTTATGCATCTAGACAATTACGGACTCATAAGCGGAATTATCCTACCCATGACCTAGAGTTAGCTGCGGTGATCTTTGCACTCAAGTTATAGAAATATTACTTATACGGAGAGCGTGTGGAAATCTTTACTGACCATAAGAACTTGAAGTATGTATTCACGCAGAAAGAGCTGAACATGAGGCAAAGACGATGGTTGGAGTTGATGAAGGACTTCGACATCGATTTACAGTATCATCCCGGGAAGGCAAATGTGGTGGCGGATGCATTGAGTAGGCATCCGATGGCATAGTATCTGATGATAGATCGGCATTTGCGGGAAGATCTGGAGAAGCTCGGTATCGAGATAGTTCGGCCAGGATCAGTGATACAGATGATGGCGCTTGACATTCAGTCAGGTTTAATAGAGCAGATCAGGGAGGCACAGTCTACAGATGAGAGCCTTCGCAGACTTCGAGCCCAGGCTTTAGCTGGATAGCTAGATGACTTCACCGTAGCAGAGGATGGATCCTTGAGGCATGGTAGCCGATTGTGCGTGCCGAAGGGAGAGCTGATAGAGGCAGTCTTACAGGAGACGCACCGATCTCGATATTCTATTCACCCTGGTGCCAACAAGATATACCGTGACTTGCGGGAACATCTTTGGTGGCTCGGGATGAAGAGAGATGTATCACGTTTTATTTCGAGATACCTAGTTTGCCAGCATGTCAAGGTGGAGCGCCAGAGGCCAGCTGGTTTATTGCAGCCGATTTTCGAGTGGATGTGAGAACACATTACGATGGACTTCGTCTCAGGGCTTTCTCGTTCCCAAGGAGGGTAGGATGCATTTGGGTCATTGTGGACAGGCTGACGAATGTGCGCACTTCATACCCTTCAAGGTGGGGCTTTCCACCGAGAAGTTGGCGGAGCTATACATGCAGCAGATAATTCGCTTGCACAGAGTACCAGTGAGCATCGTGTCGGACCGAGACAACAGATTCACGTCCCACTACTAGAGGAGCTTACAAGAGGAGTTGGGCAGTCGGCTCAAGTTCAGTACGGCGTACCACCCGCAGACAGATCGGCAGTCCGAGAGGATAATACAGATGCTAGAGACATGCTGAGGACTTGTGTGCTGGACTTTGGCGGATCATGGGAGAGCCATCTGCACTTGGTAGAGTTTTCATACAACAACAGCTACCAAGCCAGCATCGGTTTGTCTCCTTTCGAGGCACTATATGGACGACGATGCCGTACACCGTTCTTTTGGGATGATGTTGGAGACAGAGTTATGCTTGGGCCAGAGATGTTCACGGATGTAGCAGAGAAGGTTGGGATGATCAGAGACAGGCTAAGAGTATTTCAGGACAGGCAAAAATACTGGGCCGATGCCAGTCGCAGACCGATGGAGTTCGCTGACGGTGATATGGTGCTAGTGAAGATATCACCTACTAGAGGGACGATCCGGTTCGGACGAGGAGGTAAGTTGAGCCCCAGATACATCGGGCCGTTCGAGATACTTGGCAAGATCGGAGAGGTAGCTTACAGGGTTGCACTTCCACCCAACCTAGCAGGAGTTCACGATATCTTTCACGTATCTCAGCTGAGGAGATATGTTTCGGACCCCAGCCATGTGCTAGATCATTCAGAGTTGGAGATCGGACCGAGCCTTGCAGTTACTGAGCAGCCCGTGGAGATATTGGACATGAGGGAGAAGAGGCTGAGGAACAAAGTCATACCCTTAGTACGAGTAGCTTGGAGCCGTCACTCTCCGGGTGAATCTACTTAGAAGAAGGAGTCGGACATGAGGGAGAGATATCCTTACTTGTTCAACCCAACAGCTGCGAGGGAACCACCCGTTCCCGCTTGATACCTTAGAGGTTAGTTTTGATCGTAACCTTAGTCATTTGTTGCATTACTTGTTATATTAGAATGATTGTAGAGTCTTCTATCCTTGTGAATTTCGAGGACAAAATTTTTCAAGAAGGAAAGACTTATCAGCCCATGTTTTTCAAATTTGGTTTAGTTAGTGTAAATTAGATGTTAATGACCTATTTAGCTTTAAAATAATTTATAATAATTATTAGAAAATTTTCTAGAATTTTTAAATGACTTTTGATTAATTTTTAAATCAAAATATATCATTTTGTAATTAATTGAATTGTTTTAATATCAATTTGTAATTTTAATTGTCTTAAACACTTTTTGTAAAAACCGATTTGTCTGTGCAAATTAAAATTTGTACAGAACCATAGCGGGGGTCTTTGTGCAAATTAAATATTTGCAATAGCTAAGGCGGTAGGCTTTTATGTAATATCCCAATCTTCAGGGGGGTGTCTGCAAAACCATAAACCCAACTGCCCCCGACGATCGCACGCTGTCGTCGTCTCCGGCATACACTCGCCATAACCCTAACCCTAATCCTAATCTAAGGACCTAAATCAATCGTCCTACTCGCCTATAAATGCTCCACAGACCCTAACCTAACCCTACTTCATTTCCGACCACCGTCTCCTCCACTTCTTCTTCGTAGAAACCCTAACTCCGGCCACCCCCCAGTGCCACCTCCACAGCCGCCTACACCACCCTGTAGGAGCGTAAAAAGTGCTTCACAAGAAGGGTCAAAGTGATAGATCAGTCTACTCAAATTGATCCCCTTTATGCCAAGGAGAGGCTAATCACTTTACGCCTGAAGCAGGTTGGTTATTTTACGCTTGGGTCTACACCTATGATTTTACGCCAAGGACAGAGCAGCCTCTTTCACGCTGGACAAAAGCTATCAAATCTCGCATTTAATGCAGACTTTGACATGAAGATATCAATGATGGCATTTACCACAGAATTCAATGGAATTTGCCTCATACAAAGACCATTGTTGTCGTTTATAGAGATCGAGCTACTTTACGCTCACCGAATGGTTTCTTTTACGCATGGAGTTTTACATGAGTCCTTACGCTCATAAAAAAAATAATGTGTGCATGAAGTCTATTTGAGCCATTTTACGCTCAAGGTTATTCAATAACCACTTCACGCCGGAAACCTATGACAGAGCTAGTTTACGCTCATCTTTTACGCCCTATTCGTTCTGGCCAGTTTGGAACGTGGTGTGCCTACGTGGTCTTCATGCCACATATTTCGAAGAACGTGTGTACATGTATCCTATTATTACTGAAATGATGGGACACATGTCAGCATATACAGAGGATGACTCTGATTGTGGACGGCAGTTGTTAGCGTAAAGACAGATTTTGATGCCCTTTTATGCACAGAAGTCCCAGTCTATAAATAGACTCATTTTTTCTTATACAAGACACACAGAGAGAGACATGAGAGAATACAGAGATCAGAGCTTCGAGATTTTGATTCTCTAGAGCATCCTTCTTCAACTTTCCTTCCAGAACAGAGTGAAGCAAAGCAGGAAAGCATTCGGCCTCGCCATCAGTGCCCAAGTACGTCGATACCTTTCTGGTGCATTAGTTCTTCCAAATTGTTCTACTTCAAGCAGTGATCTTCATCATCATCATATGGTCCAAGGAACAAAGTGATCATTTACGAATCAGACTTCCATAGCAATACTTTTCCAGAATCAAATTTGTACTTCTTGTACTTTTCTTCTTGTTTTTGTTTTCAAAAGCCAATTCCTTCCAGCCATTTTGTTAAGCGAAACAAAAATGGCGACTCTGCTGGAGACGACCTTCTCCTCTGACGAGGAGGTGATTGCTCAATATGATGATGTTTCGGTCGGTTCGACCAAGAAGACTCTGGTTGTGCACTTCGACAAGACTGCCTATGAAGAAATGCTCCGAACTGGGGGTGGTTCTCGCTACTCCAATGTTCAAAAGTCTCGCAAAGCACGAAAAGTTTGGATTCCCAAATCCAAAGTGATTTCTGATCTCTCTGCTGCTTCTGATGACAAGGAAATTCTTCCCACTCCTATCGTAGAGGCTCCCGTTCATAACGAGGCAGTCCCTACTTCAAAGTTGCACTCGAAGTGTGACGATTTATCTCCCGTTCGTAACGGTGAAGATAACCAGGTTTCACGTCCACTGCGTAAAAATCAAGTTTTACGCTCAGTGGGTAAGAACCAAATTTTACGCTCAGTTCACAAGAATGAGTCTCCCATTTGTAATGGGGCAGACTCTAAAGTTTGTGCTTCTGGGTGTAAGAATCAGTCTCTCGTCGATGACGTGGTAGGCCCAAATAAATTACGCTCCTCGCGTAAAACAAAATCTCCCGTTGAAAACGTGGTAGATAACAAGATTTTACGTTCCATGCGTAAAGATAAATCTCCTGTCTATGACAGTGTAGATGAAATTCACAACGATGCTCACATGTCAAATGTGAATGTATCTAAACGTGTGCAGCGTAAAAATATTGTTGGTAAAATTTCTGTTCTACACCAACAACCTTCTTATACTGCTTTACGTAAGGTACCAAACTTACAAATCACACGCCAAGAAAATGGAGTCCTGCGTGCTAAATCTCAAGATTTACGCACACAACTCCAAATGCGTAGAAATGTACAGTTTGGTTCTGCGAATGCAGCCAGTAATCTTCTATATACACAAGGGACTAAACATTTTTCTACCCCAAATGTAATAAAGAAGAATACTTCATCCACTCCTTCTGACTTGCGCGAATTGCTAATGCAAAAGCGTAAGAATAGACAATCTCCGATGACATTCCCCCAAGAAAAACATCTTTGTGAATACCACCATGTTGTGATCAACTGTTGTTGTTCAGCTTCAAGATGATCAGTTTTTGATCGATTGAGTTTCAATGCACCTCCACATCACGCTGAAGACCAAGAACATGAGTTGCCCTATGTGTCAGTCAACATGGCATCTCATACTAACAGAGGACGACATCCAAGACGGAACACGTCCCAAAATCCAAGTCAACAACAGTTCAACAGGCTTCTTGATTCCTTTGAAGGAGTATATCAGAATACTCGATCAAGAAGACAAAGACAATTGCAGACTTCTGATTCAGAAGCTGGGGGTACTCAATCTTTTGAGTCTGATACCGATAGCGTGGATTCGTACTTCTATACAAATCCTTCTGTATCTTCAAGAGAGGTTGAATCCTACACTGTTGGAGATGAACCAGAGACGTCATCTGCTAATACAGAACAACGTCTCACTGTTGTTGAACAATCACTGAAGGATATGCTTAATATGGTGCAAAGCATGCATCAAATAATTTTGAATCAGCAAACTGCTCAACCGACAGTAGTGACACCGGCACCAGTAGCAGCACAAACTCAAGATAGTCAAGGGGCTGAAATACCTTTGAATATTCAAGAGCCTGCTGCTAATCAAAATTATGCATCTCCGGATCCCATCATTCCAGAAGATGTACCACCTCCAGTGGGAGTCATGGTGCATCTAACGACTACTCAGTCAAATGTGCTTCCTCAAACCAGTGAAGCCATCCAAGCAGTACGTGAACTTAAAGCACAATTTGAAGTTTTGAGGCACAAAGATCAGCTCCAGAGGTTAGGGATTAAGCAACCTTATCCTCCTCATTGGAATGATGTACCCTTTCCACCGAAGTTCAAGCCACAATCTATGGTTTTGTTCGATGGAAAAGCATCCCCCAGTCAATATATCAATTACTTTGATATTATGACTGTACACTTGCAGAAAAATGATGCTCTTCTCACTCGAGTGTTTATCGGGGGCCTGACGGGTTCAGCTTACGACTGGTATCGTAGCTTACCCGATAACTCTATTTCGTCTTTTGACGAATTCAAAGCAATGTTCCTCTCCCGCTTCTATGAAGGAGGTATGGACATGAACATGTCCTCCTTGATAGAAATCAAACAAAAGGAGAAAGAAGATACTCAGACGTTCATTGAACGTTTCCGACAGGCTACTCTAAAGATGCCTCCTGGTATGCCAGATTCAGCGTTGATTGACACATGCAAGATGAATCTGCGACCATCCATCGCTGTCTTCACGGGTTCCCAATTCACAGATTGGGCTTCGTTCATCATAGCAGCGGTTTCTGCCGAGACCAATGGTAGGTTGGCTCACGAACATGGGATAATTTTCTCTTCAGAAGATAAAGAAAAGAAAAATAATCCTGGCAATAATTTCGGCAATCGTAATGTGAAAGGAAAATATACTCTTATGGTCAATCTGTCCAAGAACAAAACGACACCAAGTAATCAAGAATCTTCCCGGCCAAAGGAAGAATACTCCTTTGACGAAAGCGATATCCCAGGGATATTTCAATGTCTGGTGAAAAGTGGTAAACTTCAGATTCCAGAGCCAAGGAGGCCTAATAAGGTGAATCTGACTGACAATCCCAAGTATTGTATCTATCATAGATACATTAATCATCCTACCAGTGCTTGCTATGTCCTGAAAAAGAAGATCCAAGAGCTGATAAATGGTGGCGCCATCGCTTTAACCAATGATGACCATACGGTGACAACTAATATGGTTTCTCTTCAATTTGGGGATTTTCCTCCACAGCAAGTCCCAGATGGAATTATCCCAATTCCGAAGGCGACGATGAAGACTGTAAATATCCCACCCGCCAGGGAAGAAAATACAGGATTGCTGCCTCTCACATTGAAGAATGGTGAAATCATGTGGGTACATCCTGACTTAGTGCCTGAATTGGAAAATGAAGGTAAAACTTCAAAATCCAAGAAAGGCAAGAAAGTCAAAACTTGCAACATGATTTCTCATATTATTCCAGATCCTGATGACTTGGATCATCTATGGGATGGCCTTCCTCTAGAAGATAGACTGAAAGGACTAAACATTTGTCCTCCAAGTCTAGCTCCTCCTACCAAGCTCAAACTCACTCATCAGCAGTGGCTAGCCATGAATAGTGTTCCTTTATACCGGGCACAACAAGTCTTTGCTGCTTATGAAAAAGCTCCAACAGGGATTTCTCCTCGTATCCCGAATCCTTCTCCTCCCTTAACCATAGAGACGTCTGTGCTTCATTCTCCTGTAGTTGCAGAGATTCATTCCTCTTCCTGTGCTGAAACACCTGTTCAAAGTCCACTGCCTATCCATTTGTATAGTCAGTAATCTGTTATTCTCATGAAGAAGATGGGTTACGACTTTCAAAAGGCAGAAGGTTTGAACCATGATAAACGAATACGTCTTCCTTTACAAATTCAAAATTAGAATTCTACCGCTGGACTGGGTTCTGAAGTTCCTCGTAACAATCCTCACAAGAAGAAGGCTAAAGAAAGAAAGACTAAATCCTGTAATATGGTACTTTCTTCTCCTGAGTCTGAAGAAGAAACTTTTGCTGGTACAAGATCTGGAAAAGAGTACCACAAAGACTATGAAGGATCCTCCAAAGAAGCAGAAGATGTAGTGGAAACACTACCGGTTCAACCTTCTCCTGTTCCTGCTAAACCGTCTGTGGTTGAAAAGGGAAAACAGAAAGCAGTACGCTTTGATATTCCATTGAAGTCTGCTTCCGGTCAGGGGGTGACAATGAAGCCTTACAAATTCGATATTCTAGCTCAGTTAGCCAATACTCCGGCTAGATTGTCTATATTTGAACTACTTCGCCTTTCCAGAGAAAGCAGAGAGACTCTGAGCGAAGCTTTACTTCAAGCAGATTCATGCTTAGCTCAACTCAAGACTCCCGATAACATGCGAGTGTCATGTCCACAATGTCATAGCGTGATGGAAGCAATTCCCAACATCATCTTTACACAAGAGGATATGCTATTGAAACACAACAAGCATGATAGGCCTTTGTGCTACACTGGATATATCGGATCCACTGAAATTGACAGGATCTACATTGATCCCGGGTCCTCAATTAGCATAATTCTTCAGAGTATGCTAAGACCCCTGAGGATTCCTACTAGTGAGCTGACTTATACTAGTACCACTATTGTTGGTTTTAACTCTGGCAAGAGTAAGCCACTGGGGAAGATTCGGTTGCAGATTCAGATTGGTGATCTTCGAACCATGGTAACTTTCTATGTTATCAACTCAGATGTATCCTACAATATTCTTCTTGGAAGACCGTGGATTCATGAGCACAATATTGTGCCTTCAACTCTCCACCAATGCTTCAAATATGTGGATTCCCAAGGAGTTGTGAAAACTGAATTTGCTGATATTAATCCTTTCAAGGGTGTCGAAGCCTACTTCTCTGATTCAAGGCTGTATAAACAAGAGCATATGAAAGAGATATCAGACATGGCTGAAGAATCATCATCTGAGGATCAGTCTATTAATGAAGATCTGCCAGAGGAACAACCCTTGAAGATCATGGTCAAGGGACGAATCCAGTCTCAACTTGTCAATGATCAACCTTTGATAATCAAGATTAAAGGAAGAACTCAAACTTTATCTGAGGAATCAATAAAAATTCCTGCTAAGAGCCAAGTTCAACCTTTTATGGTCAAAGTCAAAGGGCGTACTTCCGATACGAATGATCCAGAATCACCATTGATCATCAATATTGGCAACTCTACGCAGAAGACGGATAATGGTCCACGGTTGACTAATCCTAAGCGTAGCAATCAGACTATAAATGATGTAAATATTGCTCATCTCTTTGATATCAATGAAGATTTCCTTTTCGAGTATATGGCTGTCAAGATTATTGAAAGAATGACTTTATCTTCTGATAATCAAAGTCATCAATATAAAGACAACATAGAATCCTCATATGATGAATCTAGACAGATATTCTCAGTCAATATGGTTCAAACTGATGATGAATCAGAGCCATTTGAGAATGATCCTTGGGCTCAACAGATGGATACTCAATGGGAACTTCGTTTTGAACAGCGATAGCTACCTACAGAAGATGAGGTTATCCAGATCGATGTTGGAAATGGAATTACGCCCAAACCAATATTCATCAGTAAGAATCTTTCTGAAGATGAAAAGGAAGAATTGACAAAACTTATCAAAGATTATGTTGACATCTTTGCATGGAGTTATGAGGATATGCCAGGACTAGATCCTAAAGTTGCTACTCATAAACTTAATATTTTGTCTAACGTCAAACCTGTAAAACAACAGCAACGGCGCTTTAGACCAGATATGATGGATGCAATTGAAGCAGAAGTCAAAAAGCTGATCACTTATGGTTTCGTTCGTGAAGAACAACACCCTGATTGGGTGGCCAATATTGTTCCTGTTATGAAGAAGAACGGAAAAGTCCGAGTTTGTATAGACTACCGAGATCTTAATACAGCTTGTCCAAAGGACGAATTTTTACTTTCCATTACTGATGTTATGATAGACAATACATGCGGTTTTGAACGTATGTCTTTCATGGACGGATTCTCAGGATACAATCAGATCAAGATGCATCCAGAAGATGAGAAGCATACATCTTTTCGAACACCCCTTGGGGTTTTCTGCTATACGGTTATGCCGTTTGGTCTTAAAAACGCCGGTACCACATATCAATGGGCTATGAGCAATATCTTTCAAGAACATCTACGGAAAATAGTTGAATGCTACGTAGATGACATTGCTGTTAAAAGTCGGTCAAAGAATGATCACATTCCAGACTTGAAGACAGTATTTGAATTGATGCGTCAACATCAATTGAAAATGAACCCTACTAAATCTTTCTTAGGGGTTTCCAGTGGCAAGTTTTTAGGATTTGTCATTACCTCTCAGGGTATCCATGTTGATCCTGATAAGGTTAAAGCAATTCTTGAAATGCGCCCTCCTCGTAATCTGAAAGAACTCCGTGGCTTCCAGGGCCGTATTGCTTATATTAGAAGATTTATATCTAATCTTTTCGGAAGATGTCAACCTTTCTCCCGTCTATTAAAGAAGGGAGTATCTTTCATCTGGGATGAAGCATGTCAAAAAGCCTTCAATGACATTAAATAATATCTTACAAACCCACATGTTCTGGTACATTCGGTGATAGGAAGACCATTTTTTCTGTACGTTCGAGCTTTAGATCATTCACTTGGCGCTCTTCTGGCACAAAAAAGTGATATGGGTCATGAACAAACAATATATTATCTGAGTAGAATGATGGTAGGAGCTGAACACAGATATACTCCTGTGGAAAAGGAATGTCTAGCTTTGGTTTTTTCCGTCCAAAAGACAAGGTACTATGTCACTGGACAGACTATTCATGTCATCTCCAGAATAAATCCCATTCGGGTATTGATGAAGAAACCGAGCATTCTTAATTCCAGGTTAGCTACCTGGGCGATGTTGCTCACTCCTTATGACATGGTCTATGTGTCTCAAAAATCAGTAAAGGGCCAAGCATTAGCTGATTTCTTAGCGGCTCATCCTGTACCTGAAACTTCAAAGTTATATGAAGACATTCCAGACGAAGTAGTGGATTGCAACATGGCTTTGAAAAATGATATATGGCAATTATATCTTGGTTTCTTCTGACAAAATGGTTATATACCGTGCCTATTTTCTTAATGAGCCGTGCTCTAACAATGTAGCAGAATATAATACTCTATTGATTGGTCTCCAAGTAGCAAAGCAATTGGATATCGGATTCCTAGAAGCTTATGGAGATTCATAATTGATCGTCAATCAAGTTAGAGGGACGTATGAAGTCAGAAATCCTGATCTCATCCCTTATCATCAGGTGGTTGTGAAACCCATAGTTTGCTAATAATTATAAATTAATGTTTTATTAGTATTTCGAAAATTATTATTATTATTAATATTATTACTATTAAATATTTTTGGATGGAAAGAATTTCGAAAATAATTAATATAACAAGGATTTTTGATTTTTGGACCCAGACCCGAGTCCGAGCCCAGACCCAGGCCTGAGCCCAATCCCATTCTTTTTAAATCCTGAATTGACTTGGTTAACTATTTATAAAAAAAGAAATAATAAAATATTAAATGCTAGCTGGTCCCGAAGGACCAGCAACTGCTCACCTCTCACTCACGAATTGGTAAGCACCCTCCCTATTTTCTCTCCCCCAACTTACTCACTACCACACGCATACAGCAACCCATCACCCCACTTCCCTTTTTAATCTACTCTCCTCTCATCTCTTCACGTTCACAGAAGAGAGCAACTCTCTTTACTCTCCATTCTTCTCACTAACTCCACTCCCCAACAAAACTCCTCTCTGGAACAACACTCAGCTCATACCTCTCTCTCACAGAAATCAACTTCACTCACCAAACCCCCTATTCTTTCCAAACCCCCAAATCCGCTGCCGAGCTTCCCTCTCCGGCGCGATCTCGCCACCCCGAGCTTGCCAGCCCGGCCAACCGCCCCGTGCGCGACCCTCCCGCGCTGTCCCGAGCTCGACGGCGCACCTCGCCGTCCGCCACCGCGCGACTTCCTTCGGCGGAGCCAGCGTCCGTGCCCCGTTCCCGCGCCACCGCCGACTTCCAGCGGGCCGCGCCCTTCCCCGCCGGCCGGCCGACCACGGTGAGGCTTTTCCCGCCGTTCAGATCCGCGGCCCCACTCTCCGGCGCCCTCCCGGCGAAGCCCCATCGTCGCCCCTCTTCCGCGGGTCCAGCGCTTAGCGGCGCACCCCGCTGTCCAGATCCGCGGAGTTCTCCTCGCTGTCCACAGCGGAACCCCGCTGTTCAGATCCACTTTTCCGTCGTCTCTCCAGCGCTCCCCGCGAGCTTTCCTCTCTGATAGCGTTGCTGTCCGCCGACGTCGCTGCCCTTCGCGGGATTTCTTTTATTTCGGGCCAGCGTGCATATTCTGGACTTTTTCGACGTTTTTGTCGTTGACGTCGCTGCTGGATCTTCTCTATTCTTTCTATATCATCTGAGAGCTCTAGCCGAGCACCCGAGGTATAATTCTCTGTCTCGTTGCTTTTCTGGGTAGTCTGTGATGATATCGGTCCCCGGATTCCCCTTCGGAAATCCGGTTAGCTGCGTATTTTATTCGGTTAACTGCGTTAGCATATTTCTGTGTTTTTATCTGCTGGGTTTTGTGTGGTTTGGTTTGATTGTGGGATTCTCGGATATTTCGGGAAGTTCTGTGGATTGGGAATTATTTCTGGTGGTTTTGGAAATTATTTCGGTGGATATATTTGTGGGATTATTATTGGGTTGGAATAATTGCAGGTTTCTGTGGCGCATTTTCCAGTTTTGGGTTTGTCCCGAAATAGAGGAAATGCTGTCCAAATTTTTACAAAACTATATTTATTTTGATTTCAAAATTGGTTTTCGAAAATGAATTTAAAACTGAATTTTCGGGCGACGACCGTACCGGTCTGTGGGCCCCGGCGAAATGCAAACGCACCGGTCCGACCGGGCGTTGTGGTATTAGCTGGATTTTGATGATGGACCGAGTCTGAGACTCTTAGCATTTATTTTAAATTATTTTATTTAATATTTAGGCTATTTAATATAGTTATTTATTTACTGTACTTTATTTAGAAATTAAATTATTTTTCTCTTATTTGATGTAAAAATAATTGTACAGGGCATAAGCCCACTCTAGGATGTTTAGCTGTGCCCTTGTATTGTGTAGCGTAGATTTTTATTTTATTTTCTGGGTGGATGTGATCTTGGGTGGTTTTTGATTAGACGTTTAAATCGTAGTTAGAGCGTAATTTTATAACTAATTGAGAATTAATTAAATGGATGAAAAATTAGAAAAATAACTAGTTCATGATTTATCATTAAAAGAAAACTATGTTTTTATAAATATATTACGAAAACACAAAGTTTTCCAAAGTTAAATTGATTCTTGTGTTATTTCCAAATAATCCAATTAACCGGCTTAATCAAACGCACGTAGTTGCGACGTAAACGTTAGCTGTAAATTAAATAACTAAAATCGGACTAGGACGCAAGTAGAGATTGCAACTAGTATAGCTATGTTGGTTAGCCTGACAGTTGGGTCTATCTCTCGAATGTAGGAATTCGAGGACAACCCTAAAATCGTCACATCTCGGAATCTTCTTCCCCTCCAGTCACTTAACATTGAGGCAAGTATAGTTTATGTTAGTTTACAGTTATTTATTTAATAGTTTTACTGCATGTCTAAACCATGACTCAAACACAAAACTCTCACCGAGAGTACTGTACTGTAACTACTGGGGACTGGGGAATAGCGTAATGATTATGACCATACTGTAACAAAACCCCTTATCCATTACTGTAACAAACCCAAGCCGGTCATATGTCATTACCTGTTCAAAACACTGATTTCTACTGTAACAAACCTGTTTTAAATTTGTTTAGAACTGCATGATTCAATTTCTTAATTAACTGTTTAAATTAGCATGGATTATACTTTGCTCCCTCCTGACTGGAGATAACATTTTAGGGGATGATGCTGAGCTGTGTTACAACAGCTATTACGATCCTGAGTTATACCCTGTCGTGCTACCAGAGTCCCCGCAGGAGGACAATGGGACTGAGGCTGATAGATAGATTTCATTTTCTGCATTTTTGATTTCATTTTCAAATTCTGTATTTCCCTTCAGAACTTTTTATTGTATTAAATTCAGTTTAAATAAAGTTTATTTCCGAAGCTAATGTTGTGACAAATATAGTGTTGTTGTATGGTTGCCTGCTACTGAACAGCTTACTGCCGCCGTCTCAACAACGGTGCAGGCTGGGCATGATCTGACTAGACCCAAATAGTTGGGATCGGGTCGTGACATGTTTTCAGTGGTGGCCCATGCAGGTCGCAACAACAACAACTTAGGAAAACCTACCTAGAAACAATTAAGAACACTAGAACATTGATTTGTCACGACATAGGACCGATTTATATAAATAAATATTTTTGTTTGATTATAGACTGGTAGGATACCTTACTTATGTATTGCAACCTATACTTTCCAGAATATGACCAAGGGAACGACCACCCCTACTGGTGATGCGGTGCCATCTCCCGATCGCACCCCATCTTCTCCAGTACGACTAGAACCCCCATCCTTGCAGTTGACAGATCGGCCCCATGAATCACCAGCACCTGGCGCCGCTTCTGGAACTGCAGATCAAGCGGCGGACCCTACCTTTTCTCGGGCTGAGGTGCAGGTCACTGCAGCAGTAGCTGCTCAAGCTGTGGCCTCAGTGCCCGATAACTCCTCTGACCTCGCAAGCCTGCTGCGAGGTGTACTTGAAGGTCAGAAGGCCCAAGCCGAGGCCCAGCAGAAACAGATTGATATTACGAGGGATGTTATGAATAATGTCAATGACGTAGCCTTAGCTATCTTAAACCGAGTTAGTGCGGAACCTCACCCTAGAAGGTATACCCCTGAATCTAGAAGATATTTGGGTCCCATCAAGTACCCTATTTTTCGGCAGTCTTGTCGTAAGAGGCTATTGGCTTGTGACTACTGCAAGAGATCTGGTCATCAGGCCGTTAGTTGCCGAAATAGATTGGGACAATGTTTGGCATGTGGATCCACTGAACATCGGGTAAAGAACTGCCTCTTATCTGTCCATTATACCAGAGCACCTATCCCAGCAACACCTGCTACGCTGCAACCTAGGGACTCTCTTCCTATCGAGGAAGCCTTGCCTCCTACACTCATTGCAGGAAGGCATGATACAGACTCGAGGATCATAGAAGAAGATAAGGCGATTGGAGACTGCTCATACAAGAGCCAGAGCCATGAGGACTAGTACCTAGAACTGCCATTACCTATTGTTATAAGAAGTTGTAACTGAATGTCCTTAGAATAATCATGAGAGTCTTGTTGTAATTCTCCTTTATGAATAAAATTCTTGTTTACACCCTTATGGTAGAAATCTTTCCCAAAGTCTCTCTCCTACGATACAATTGCTAAAATTGTAAATGAGGAGGAATGAAAGGCGATATTTATCAGGGATATGTTGGTGATTAAGAATTGGAAGGGTAGAATTTGGATTACCCAAACATTAGTTGGTACCTATAATAATTAGAATTTGATGATGGCATGAGTAGTGATTTGGACCCTGACCAGTTTAGGCCGACTGTATGTTACTACATATGTTTTTCCTAGATTTTGGTACCTTTTAGTATCCCGTGATTTTAGGGATTATCTCATTCCCTTATCTTTAACAAACTTTTAGCATCCCTTAGGATCTATACTTTTGCTAATTATGGACCATTACTAGAACTCCTTAATCTCCTTCGTCAGCAGACCTTTTAACTTCTCCACTAGTGATCAATCTTTTTCTATCTTTAACGGGAATCCAGACTCATTCTCTATCTAGAGTTCTAAACTCTAATAACTCTTGTCTACCGGAGAAACTTTTATGATTTGCGTACCCAAACTTGATCTAAATTCTAAATTGACTTCCTTGGAGCGAATCCTGAACCAAATCCTTCTGGAACCATAAACCTCAATTATTACCGAAAGAATTGGTTCAGCCTGGTTAGTTCTTGATTCCCCAAGAGAAGATATTTTCAAAATAACCTCAAATCTTGATTGTTATCTCCTAGACATGATTCCAAATATTTTTGTTGATTTTCCCCCACTCAACTTGAAACCCTACACTCTCTATGCAACTTCTTGATCAATCCAAAGCTTAGGCAGTATTTTAACTCAATGCTTGAGTACCGTGAAGTACGAACGGTCAGAGAATTGATTCCATCTTATTAGTAAAACCTTCTTTTAAAATTGTTGAATCATTTCCCTGTTAGCTCTACTAAATCATTTTAACCAGACTTCCCGAAATCCATAAAGACATACTTTTTTTTACGTCAACCCTACTCCCTATCACATTCTCAAAACTTTCCTTGGATAAGAAATTATTTCTTCAAATAATTTTGGTAAACGTCTGTATCCTTTAAGCGATTTATCGGAAAATGTTCTCATTGACTTCTTCAACTCAACCCAAAACTCTGATTTTTCTACCTTATCCTGCGTCCAACTCAATTGGCCATACTCAAGCTTGATCAATTTCCTCAAAATCAAATCTCTTAATTCTCAAGAGTTACTGGAACACATATTTATCCTGATAAATTTTCTTGAAACCAGTAGAACATACATCAATACCTTTTTCTATCATGAATAGAACTTTAGAACTCGTTTGAATTTCAGGAAAACTTCTTTGAAATTTTCAGGGACAAAGTTGGAAAAATATCCAAATACGACTTCGCACATTTGCGTTGTAGTAATTTGCCTGAATTATGGAAACTGCGAGTTTACTGCAGCCAGTTGCGTACTGGCGAGGCAAAAGACTCTAAGTTGAAGTGATTTCGGGTGTTTATAGATTTTCGGATATTATCGTGACTATGTTCTAAATACACCATGTTGATCTTCTTTGTTGCTTAGCCACGAAATGGATAAAGTTAAAAGAGTACTCGGTAACCTAAAATTATTCAAGTTATTGGGTCAAAATTCACTGCAGTCAGGTGCACTCTGGCGAGGCATGGATTTGAGACAAAGTGACTTCAAACATATTTGGTTCCCGAATACTATTCAGACTACATTCATATCATGGTTACCTTTTGCACTATCAAATTATTCTGACTTTCGCCTGATTAGAGGATTTACGTTTCTAGCGGTTGTCTTCATTTCCAGAAATCTTTTGTCACAACCAGAGATAACAGATTTCCTACAAAATTCTACTTGGTCGTCCTAAAAATTTATTAGGATCAAATCAAGCTCGACTACCTCAACCTCTTTTCTGTTCAACCTTGGTACGCTACATACATATATATTCCTATACCTTATGTATTTATTCATTTATTATTATTATTATTATCATCTAGTTACAGATTTAATTTGGAAGCTATAAGTAGTTATCTTGTAGGTCTTTTCCCGCATATCCTATCTTCTGACCGTTGAGCGGTGAAACGACATACTTTCCATCCTCTTTGATCATCACACGACCCTCATTGGAAATATTTCACTCGATTACATTCATTATCATTCTAATCATCTTTAGTATCCTACTATCGTACAAACTTTTCAATTCTTCCTGAGTCACAAATCTTTGTACCCTATTTCAATTTGATGGGACATTTAGGTTTCTCATCTTTTCCATCATCTTCTACCTTCTTAAATAAAATGTCAACCTCCACTCCTTTCTTGTTTTCTCTCGTAACCTCTTTTAGTTTCTCACCTATTCTATGATCCTGGAGGTACCTAGGTTCTTTCTCGTGCCTAAAATGATTTGAATACTCCAAACTTTCCCGTCCCATTTCAGATCATATTTTGATAACTCCGATCGTGCCTGCTAGTTTATAGTTCTTTTTGTTTAAGGCTAAGTTTTGATTATACCCCGGCCCTGATCCTTGAAATTTCGAGGACAAAATTTTCTAAGGAGGGAAGATTGTGAAACCCATAGTTTGCTAATAATTATTAATTAATATTTTATTAGTATTTCGAAAATTATTATTATTATTAATATTATTATTATTAAATATTTTTGGATGGAAAGAATTTCGAAAATAATTAATATAACAAGGATTTTTGATTTTTGGACCCAGACCCGAGTCCGAGCCCAGACCCAGGCCTGAGCCCAATCCCATTCTTTTTAAATCCTGAATTGACTTGGTTAACTATTTATAAAAAAAGAAATAATAAAATATTAAATGCTAGCTGGTCCCGAAGGACCAGCAACTGCTCACCTCTCACTCACGAATTGGTAAGCAGCCTCCCTATTTTCTCTCCCCCAACTTACTCACTACCACACGCATACAGCAACCCATCACCCCACTTCCCTTTTTAATCTACTCTCCTCTCTTCTCTTCACGTTCACAGAAGAGAGCAACTCTCTTTACTCTCCATTCTTCTCACTAACTCCACTCCCCAACAAAACTCCTCTCTGGAACAACACTCAGCTCATACCTCTCTCTCACAGAAATCAACTTCACTCACCAAACCCCCTATTCTTTCCAAACCCCCAAATCCGCGGCCGAGCTTCCCTCTCCGGCACGATCTCGCCACCCCGAGCTCGCCAGCCCGGCCAACCGCCCCGTGCGCGACCCTCCCGCGCTGTCCCGAGCTCGACGGCGCACCCCGCCGTCCGCCACCGCACGACTTCCTCCGGCGCAGCCAGCGTCCGCGCCCCGTTCCCGCGCCACCGCCGACTTCCAGCGGGCCGCGCCCTTCCCCGCCGGCCGGCCGACCACGGTGAGGCTTTCCCCGCCGTTCAGATCCGCGGCCCCACTCTCTGGCGCCCTCCCGACGAAGCCCCGTCGTCGCCCCTCTTCCGCGGGTCCAGCGCTTCGCGGCGCACCCCGCTGTCCAGATCCGCGGAGTTCTCCTCGCTGTTCACAGCGGAACCCCGCTGTCCAGATCCACTTTTCCGTCGTCTCTCCAGCGCTCCCCGCGAGCTTCCCTCTCCGACAACGTTGCTGTCCGCCGACGTCGCTGCCCTTCGCGGGATTTCTTTTATTTCGGGCCAGCGTGCATATTCTGGACTTTTCTGACGTTTTCGTCGTTGACGTCGCTGCTGGATCTTCTCTATTCTTTCTATATCATCTGAGAGCTCTAGCCGAGCACCCGAGGTATAATTCTCTGTCCCGTTGCTTTTCTGGGTAGTCTGTGATGATATCGGTCCCCGGATTCCCCTTTGGAAATCCGGTTAGCTGCGTATTTTATTCAGTTAACTGCGTTAGCATATTTCTGTGTTTTATCTGCTGGGTTTTGTGTGGTTTGGTTTGATTGTGGGATTCCCGGATATTTCGGGAAGTTCTGTGGATTGGGAATTATTTCTGGTGGTTTTGGAAATTATTTCGGTGGATATATTTGCGGGATTATTATTGGGTTAGAATAATTGCAGGTTTCTGTGGCGCATTTCCCAGTTTTGGGTTTGTCCCGAAATAGAGGAAATGCTGCCCAAATTTTTACAAAACTATATTTATTTTGATTTCAAAATTGGTTTTCGGAAATGAATTTAAAACTGAATTTTCGGGCGACGACCGTACCGGTCTGTGGGCCCCGACGAAATGCAAACGCACCGGTCCGACCGGGCGTTGTGGTATTAGCTGGATTTTGATGATGGACCGAGTCTGAGACTCTTAGCATTTATTTTAAATTATTTTATTTAATATTTAGGCTATTTAATATAGTTATTTATTTACTGTACTTTATTTAGAAATTAATTCATTTTTCTCTTATTTGATGTAAAAATAATTGTACAGGACATAAGCCCACTCTAGGATGTTTAGCTGTGCCCTTGTATTGTGTAGCATAGATTTTTATTTTATTTTCTGGGTGGATGTGATCTTGGGTGGTTTTTGATTAGACGTTTAAATCGTAGTTAGAGCGTAATTTTATAATTAATTGAGAATTAATTAAATGGATGAAAAATTAGAAAAATAACTAGTTCATGATTTATCATTAAAAGAAAACTATGTTTTTATAAATATATTACGAAAACACAAAGTTTTCCAAAGTTAAATTGATTCTTGTGTTATTTCCAAATAATCCAATTAACCGGCTTAATCAAACGCACGTAGTTGCGACGTAAACGTTAGCTGTAAATTAAATAACTAAAATCGGACTAGGACGCAAGTAGAGATTGCAACTAGTATAGCTATGTTGGTTAGCCTGACAGTTGGGTCTATCTCTCGAATGTAGGAATTCGAGGACAACCCTAAAATCGTCACATCTCGGAATCTTCTTCCCCTCCAGTCACTTAACATTGAGGCAAGTATAGTTTATGTTAGTTTACAGTTATTTATTTAATAGTTTTACTGCATGTCTAAACCACGACTCAAACACGAAACTTTCACCGAGAGTACTGTACTGTAACTACTGGGGACTGGAGAATAGCGTAATGATTATGACCATACTGTAACAAAACCCCTTATCCATTACTGTAACAAACCCAAGCCGGTCATATGTTATTACCTGTTCAAAACACTGATTTCTACTGTAACAAACCTGTTTTAAATTTGTTTAGAACTGCATGATTCAATTTCTTAATTAACTGTTTAAATTAGCATGGATTATACTTTGCTCCCTCCTGACTGGAGATAACATTTTAGGGGATGATGCTGAGCTGTGTTACAACAGCTATTACGATCCTGAGTTGTACCCTGTCGTGCTGCCAGAGTCCCCGCAGGAGGACGATGGGACTGAGGCTGATAGATAGATTTCATTTTCTGTATTTTTGATTTCATTTTCAAATTCTGTATTTCCCTTCAGAACTTTTCATTTTATTAAATTCAGTTTAAATAAAGTTTATTTTCGAAGCTAATGTTGTGACAAATATAGTGTTGTTGTATGGTTGCCTGCTACTGAACAGCTTACTGCCGCCGTCTCAACAACGGTGCAGGCTGGGCATGATCTGACTAGACCCAAATAGTTGGGATCGGTTCGTGACAGTGGTAGTCGAGTTGGTCCTTTCATTCAAAGGATTCTTCATTGAATTTGTGCCACGTTCTCAGAATGTAGAACTGATGCTCTTGCCAGCTTAGCTGCAGATTTGGCTGTCCCGATCCGAAGGCAAAATACAATTACTTTGTTAGATCGAGACTTGTTCTGTGTGAAGAGTAATCTGCATATTGAACAAAGTTATGTTACAGAGGCAAGCTCCCAGCAGAAAGATTGGAGAACACCATTTATTGATTATGCAGTTGTCACGCCCCGCTCCCGTAGGAGCGATCGTCCTCGCTAAGGCGTGATGCCGCACGAGCCTAGATTGCGCTCGTGCAAGGCGGGTTCCATAACGGCCGATTACAGCGGCTGCGACGGGGTCGTCGCACAGAAGTCCCGTGCAGAGACATTGAATATATTGCAGCGGAATTTAAAGAACACATGAACACAAGTATTTCAAAGAAAGCTCTTTTATTGATATTGAATTCAAGGATTACATTGTGGGCGCAAGGCCAATTACAAGTCTCTCAAGTCTCACTTTTCTCTCGTTTACAAGTCACTCTGCTCTCTCTCATCTCTCGATACAATCTTGAATCCAGCGGAAGCTTCGGAAGGCGATGTCCATACATTATGTCCTGTATAAGTCTTCAGTTCACGCGGCCGCACGCTTCGACTCGCCAAGGAACTCCGTGCCTCGACGCATCCAAGCGAGCTCCGCACCACGAGCTTCTACCTGTGCCTGCACATGAAACACTGTGTGGGTGTCAGTACCACTGTACTGGTGGAGTGAGCTTCTCGCCCACCCATACAAAACCTACACGTTTCATTTACTTTGTGCCACATAAACCCTTTTACGATTGTCTTTCTATTCTTGCCTTAGGATCAATTTTAGGACCGGCGCCTTAGCGCAACTTGTGTATCGGAACCATCCCGTGCTAGCAATGTCAACGTTAACTCATACTTGTGCCTAGACCACTCCTTGTGCCAACAACGTTAACCTATCAGGTCGTGTTTGCCTTACGGCCATAATCAGAGACGCAACTACACGAAGGACTCCATTTCCTTGCCTCTAGACCTTTCTCGTGCTTGCATTGTCGACGCACCGACTTATACTTATCTTTCGTGCCAAACTCTGGGACGTAACGACTTGGTCGTGCCATACTCGATTCGTGCTTCAATATCACCGAGGCAGTACCTCCTCGCTTAGTCTCGCATACACTTGTGTTGTGACAACGCGACCGTGCCTCATAACTCAACGTAACTCCACACAACATGCCCTACGGCCCTTTTTGACTTAACTCGCAACTTAAAAGTCGACGCCACATCTCGTGCCGAAGCACGTCGCCTTTGCTATAGCTAAATCTTAGGCTCCGACATTGTGTCTTTTTAACTCATACATATTCAACTCAATCCAAAGGCACGCTCACGGATTGCCGCCCGTGCCGACACAAAACTTACCATATTAGTTGAAAACAACAATTATTATTAAGTGTTTGTTATGGGATTGGCCTAACCAGCCGCCTTGGACGTAGCCTGGTACTCGGGACCCTTTCAACGCAGGTAGCGAGCCCCGATGAAAGTCCCCGACATACCGATCGCCTAACCAGCGTTGCCTATTACCCAGCTCGGCTACAACTTGTTTCTTCCTAGGCCGAGACGGTCCCGTGGCCGCGGGTCTCCGCTCGAAGAAACCACCCCTTGTCGACAAGTGTCCAAGTTCATAAGGGTTACATGGAGTGTTTTAGGATACAGTTTGGGCTTGTTATGTGATCAATTCATTTACTTGGTTGTTTTAACTCTTTTCCCTTTTTCATACTTCCTTTGCAGAGCCCCTAACCAGGGTTGCCTCGGCGACTAACCATCGCTTAGACTTAACGTTCTTTGAACTCAGGGAACGGCTACTGCATAGCCTTCCAACTTAACTTGAACATAACATGTTTCCTTGAATGTCGACCGACCGTGGATAACTTTCCACTGAACCAACCGTGGCTCGTGCCTCTAAACCGACTCGTGTTCTACGCAACGATTGTCGCCCAAGTCATACTCCATATGACGGGCCTTAGGATCGTGGGACTACTTATCTTGACAACCGCAGAATGAGCGGGACAGCACGTAGAATAACTTAGGTCGACCGGCATAACATTTGCCTAACTCACTCAAGCCTATAACTTAACCCAAGGGACGAGCAAAGGCTATGCCAAGCCTTGCGGGACAGGACCGTGCATGCTTTAGCAAGCATTTGTGCGGGCGACGCCTAGGACTTAGGCTAACTCTCAGCTTTTGCACCAAAGACCAACTTTCCTTCTCCCAAGCCACGGGACGAAGGACCGAGTGTCATTTTCAAAGCACGCCGTGCACCAACTCTAAGCCGACCGTGGGACGTTTTCCATGTTCTAACTCATTTTGACCCGTCGGGATTATTCCCTTAGCTATGTGGATGCGTAGCTTTTATTATCAATCCTAACTTGTGCAAGTTGAAAACACGATTTATTATGTGAAGGCAAAGATGAGAAGAGTTCACCGAAACTACCCCACCTGAGCGATGTCTCCGAGCAAGCCGTTGCAAGGCTAAGACCGAACGCCGTCGGCGTTTCGATTCCTCCGATTGACTTTGCGGGACGGGGCACTACATCATACACCACTCAGAACAAGTCTCGTCCTCGAGACTTTCCTGAAGGCAAGTCATCCTACCATTTCTATGGCCAAGACTAAATCGTACACATTTCGCCTACGCGTTCCTTCGATTCCGAGCCACGCTCGCACTAGTATCAATCTTTTCCTTTAACGCGATTTCAAGGTCTCGACACACTCCCACATTTCAAGCCTTGCTTGAACTCGCCGCATCACTTGGCTGGATCGTGCACGCATTCCAAGCGTCCCTAAAATACATGCATTCAGCCAAGCCGCATGATAGAAAATTTGTCATTCTCACTCGAGTCGTATCGTGCACATACCCAGGCGTCCCTGAAATATATACATGTCAGCCGAGCCTCGTGAGCAGGGTTTTCTATATTCGTGATTTCCATGCATTCCAATCCTCAAGATCAATCTTTTGATTGCTAACACATGAAACAGGGGCGTCTCGCCTAACCGCTAGGCCATCTTTTCGAGGCTAAGTCAATGTCAGGATTGGAATCATAGTTCCCCAACAATAATGCCAACACTGACCCCAATCCTAGGGTCAAACCAAAGTCGATAGTACGGGATTTTCTACCCAAGCTCGCGTCACTCAGATTTCTAAACATCGAGCACGATCACCTATTCTCGTCAAGGCATTCGCCGCGTATATCCGAATTCATTCTGATCACATACTTCACATATCCATTCTTTCCAATTCATGTATTCGATCACGAGTTCATCTAGCTTGACAATACGTTGCGCCCCAATCTCACGCGAGTCCGATTATCCACGGTGGTTCATGAATCACCATGCAACGCTCTCGCGGAATAATCATTCTCATCGGGGCGTAACTCTTGCTTACGTCTAGACTGATTCATTCTCGATACGCGGATTGGACCTACTCAATCCTCAAACTTCATCATTCAAGCACACCGAATCATTCTCAAGTCATCTTCGCGTCAAACCACAAGTCGAAGCAATCGTATTGCCACGCCGTGCAAGTTTGATCACCCCCGCTGGATGAATCACCATACCAGCGCTCACGCGGAGTGATCGCCCTAATCGGCGCGACGCATGTGCGAGGCTGGAGTTACGCTCGCATAAGACAAGAATGTCGACGTTGGGGTTATCGTCGAAGTAAATCCAAGCATTTCATTTCATCCAAGTCAAGATTTCAATTCGACAGTCCGACCGTCATTCATTCAACCAGAAATCCTCGAGTCACGTCTATATTTTCCTTGACACGTTTTAATACCCCGAGTATAGCATCCAACGGAACAATGACATTTGCATGATCGTCATTCGCCGAGTCAGAGTACCCCCGAGTTATCGCATATCGATCTTTGATACGCCTCAATACCATCGACGATATGCGTAACCTGACGATCTTCCTTTGCAACCAATTTCGAGTCATGCGACGATGCCGTTGTCCGAGTTGGATATTCCACCATTTCTCCCGATACTCAAGATCAAGTTCAGTCGCTTTTCCTCAAAGCTCGTTTCAAGATCGTTATTCAAAACTCAAGTCACATTTCATTTGCATCAATTCGACATCGCACGCACGTTCCTCTAAGTTTCCTCGATCAAGACCATTTATTTTCATCCATCGTTCCGAATCATTTCTAACACGCGTTACCCATTCACAAGTTGTCCGAACGATATCTCGTTCGGGACACACGAAGTCACGATCAACTAAGCGTGACACGTTCTAAAGCTTTGCGCGACCGCATCGCTTCGCCGACATACTTGTTCTATCCGTAATTCCTTTAGTCTCGCTCGAACAATTTCTATAACGTCCATACACCACTCAGGTTTCGAGCCACTCGACTAGTCGTTGACACTCATTCTTATTCTTCTTCGAACCTATCACATACACCACTCGGGTTCAAGCCATACGGTCTAATCCTCAATCACGTTCGTGCCATGCACTAAGATATCCTTCAGATTCGTTCGACGAATCTCTAGCGTACTCGCTTACGTCGTCTTGACGTACTAAGTCGTTCACACGAGTCCTCAAAATCCAAGTCAATCATTCGCGTACGCCTAAGTATTAATCCGATAGCGTTCCTATCGATAGACACTCTAAGTATATCTCCGTTCCCGACCGAGCGATACTTGATATCGCTCGCAACCCGTTTGCACCAAGGGTCGAGGTGCGCGACGCGAAACACAACTTAGCCAAAAGGCCGTGTGCATAGCCATCCCGTGCGGACTATATCCCGAGTTTGCACGCTCAATTGCTAGGGTCGACGTTGGACTAATTAGGCACGCACGCGACTTGCTATTGTCGACGTAGTACTATTCGGGCATACGTGCGACTTTGCTAACATTAGCACATATTTCCTATCGAGTCAAGTTTGCAACGTTCGGCACAAAGGCCCTATCGACGTATTTGGCAACGGCCTACCGATGCGTTAGATTGAACGCTTGTACGAGCTTTCGAAAATATTTAGACTTATTGTATGGACATGCCGAGGGACATTTGAGAGAGAGTGCACCAATGATAACAACTTGCGGAAGCAACAGAGTTTTGTGGAAACATCAAAGTTAAAGAATTCAATCGACGGTCCAAGGACGTAAAGCCGTGCTCTGATACCACTATGTCACGCCCCGCTCCCGTAGGAGCGATCGTCCTCGCTAAGGCGTGATGCCGCACGAGCCTAGATTGCGCTCGTGCAAGGCGGGTTCCATAACGGCCGATTACAGCGGCTGCGACGGGGTCGTCGCACAGAAGTCCCGTGCAGAGACATTGAATATATTGCAGCGGAATTTAAAGAACACATGAACACAAGTATTTCAAAGAAAGCTCTTTTATTGATATTGAATTCAAAGATTACATTGTGGGCGCAAGGCCAATTACAAGTCTCTCAAGTCTCACTTTTCTCTCGTTTACAAGTCACTCTGCTCTCTCTCATCTCTCGATACAATCTTGAATCCAGCGGAAGCTTCGGAAGGCGATGTCCATACATTATGTCCTGTATAAGTCTTCAGTTCACGCGGCCGCACGCTTCGACTCGCCAAGGAACTCCGTGCCTCGACGCATCCAAGCGAGCTCCGCACCACGAGCTTCTACCTGTGCCTGCACATGAAACACTGTGTGGGTGTCAGTACCACTGTACTGGTGGAGTGAGCTTCTCGCCCACCCATACAAAACCTACACGTTTCATTTACTTTGTGCCACATAAATCCTTTTACGATTGTCTTTCTATTCTTGCCTTAGGATCAATTTTAGGACCGGCGCCTTAGCGCAACTTGTGTATCGGAACCATCCCGTGCTAGCAATGTCAACGTTAACTCATACTTGTGCCTAGACCACTCCTTGTGCCAACAACGTTAACCTATCAGGTCGTGTTTGCCTTACGGCCATAATCAGAGACGCAACTACACGAAGGACTCCATTTCCTTGCCTCTAGACCTTTCTCGTGCTTGCATTGTCGACGCACCGACTTATACTTATCTTTCGTGCCAAACTCTGGGACGTAACGACTTGGTCGTGCCATACTCGATTCGTGCTTCAATATCACCGAGGCAGTACCTCCTCGCTTAGTCTCGCATACACTTGTGTTGTGACAACGCGACCGTGCCTCATAACTCAACGTAACTCCACACAACATGCCCTACGGCCCTTTTTGACTTAACTCGCAACTTAAAAGTCGACGCCACATCTCGTGCCGAAGCACGTCGCCTTTGCTATAGCTAAATCTTAGGCTCCGACATTGTGTCTTTTTAACTCATACATATTCAACTCAATCCAAAGGCACGCTCACGGATTGCCGCCCGTGCCGACACAAAACTTACCATATTAGTTGAAAACAACAATTATTATTAAGTGTTTGTTATGGGATTGGCCTAACCAGCCGCCTTGGACGTAGCCTGGTACTCGGGACCCTTTCAACGCAGGTAGCGAGCCCCGATGAAAGTCCCCGACATACCGATCGCCTAACCAGCGTTGCCTATTACCCAGCTCGGCTACAACTTGTTTCTTCCTAGGCCGAGACGGTCCCGTGGCCGCGGGTCTCCGCTCGAAGAAACCACCCCTTGTCGACAAGTGTCCAAGTTCATAAGGGTTACATGGAGTGTTTTAGGATACAGTTTGGGCTTGTTATGTGATCAATTCATTTACTTGGTTGTTTTAACTCTTTTCCCTTTTTCATACTTCCTTTGCAGAGCCCCTAACCAGGGTTGCCTCGGCGACTAACCATCGCTTAGACTTAACGTTCTTTGAACTCAGGGAACGGCTACTGCATAGCCTTCCAACTTAACTTGAACATAACATGTTTCCTTGAGTGTCGACCGACCGTAGATAACTTTCCACTGAACCAACCGTGGCTCGTGCCTCTAAACCGACTCGTGTTCTACGCAACGATTGTCGCCCAAGTCATACTCCATATGACGGGCCTTAGGATCGTGGGACTACTTATCTTGACAACCGCAGAATGAGCGGGACAGCACGTAGAATAACTTAGGTCGACCGGCATAACATTTGCCTAACTCACTCAAGCCTATAACTTAACCCAAGGGACGAGCAAAGGCTATGCCAAGCCTTGCGGGACAGGACCGTGCATGCTTTAGCAAGCATTTGTGCGGGCGACGCCTAGGACTTAGGCTAACTCTCAGCTTTTGCACCAAAGACCAACTTTCCTTCTCCCAAGCCACGGGACGAAGGACCGAGTGTCATTTTCAAAGCACACCGTGCACCAACTCTAAGCCGACCGTGGGACGTTTTCCATGTTCTAACTCATTTTGACCCGTCGGGATTATTCCCTTAGCTATGTGGATGCGTAGCTTTTATTATCAATCCTAACTTGTGCAAGTTGAAAACACGATTTATTATGTGAAGGCAAAGATGAGAAGAGTTCACCGAAACTACCCCACCTGAGCGATGTCTCCGAGCAAGCCGTTGCAAGGCTAAGACCGAACGCCGTCGGCGTTTCGATTCCTCCGATTGACTTTGCGGGACGGGGCACTACAGCAGTTCATAGAATTTTGCCTGAAGATCCTAAAGAAGCTGCATCAGTTAAAAGACGATCATTTCGATTTTATTACGATTCGCCTTTACATATGCTATATCGTCGTTTATATGACGGACTCTTGCTGCGTTGTCTCTCAGAAGGCAAAGCCAAACAAACACTGCGTGAGGCTCATGATGGTATCTGTGGTGCTCATCAACCAGGTCCGAAGTTGCAAGATCGCATTCGAAGAATGGGGTATTATTGGCCCTCTATGATAGCAGATGCTGTAGACTATGCCAGAAGATGTAAAGCATGCCAGATTCACGCAGACTTTATTCATCAACTTTCTGAATTTCTATATCCTACAGCAGCCTCTTGGCCTTTCGAAGCTTGGGGTATGGACATCATTGGTCCTATTAACCCCCCTTCTGTCAAAGGACATCGGTTTATACTAGCTATAACCGATTACTTTTCAAAGTGGGCAGAAGCAGTTCCACTTGTTGAAGTAAAGACATCTAATGTAGTCAGCTTCATTAAACATTATGTTATTTATCATTTCGAGATTCCTCGACGAATAATTCATGACAATGGACCACAATTTGCCAGCCAGGCATTTTATCGATTTTGTGACAAGAATCGAATTCAAAATTTGGCTTCTACGGCTTATAATCCGGCTGCTAATGGTTTAGCTGAAGCCTTCAACAAAACGATCATCAAACTTCTCAAAAAGTTTGTCTCTTCTAATAAAAGAGATTGGAATGAGAAGCTTGGAGAATGTTTATGGGCATACCGAACAACAGTCCAGACTCCTACCGGTTTTACACCATTTTTACTGGTTTATGGATGTGAAGCTGTCCTCCCATTGGAAATCCAGATCCCTTCTCTTCGAATCGCTATTGCTAATGAGCTAACTATAGAGAATAATGATCGCTTACGCCTCCAAGAACTTGAAGGATTGGACGAGAAGCGTCTTCAAGCACAACAGCATATTAAGCTATATCAAGCCCATATATCTCGAACTTTCAATCGTAAAGTCAAAGAGAGGGTATTCAAAATTGGCGAGCTTGTGTTGGCTGTCCGGAGACCAATGATGATGACTCACAAGAGCAAAGGGAAGTTCCAAGCGAAATGGGAAGGCCCGTATGTGATTGAGTCCGTGTTCTCTAATGGTGCTTATCGGTTGTCAAAACCCAACGGAGATCTACTCATGCTGCCGATCAATGGCAAATTTCTTAAGAAATACTATGTATAAAAAGAGAAAACAGAACAAAAATAAAACTTCTTTTATTATTTTTGTTCAAGATAAAAGATTAAGGACGAGGGCCACTCCCTTCCTTATTGAATACATAGTCAGCCAATGCATAGAAGGCATCGTTTCCTGAACTCATAAAAAATTGGCAGACAGCCATCCTCAATGCTTCTCCTTCAGGAGTTTTCCCTGGCTCTACTAGGAAAGCAAGAATGTCCTGGGGCGACTTGGGCGCAGAAGAGCTTCCACCTATTTCGGTTGAGCCTGATGAGCCTGATATAGGGGGCTCAACGGGGAACGTCTCAATGATGCCCTCGATTTTCCGGGGGACTTCATTCTTTCGTCGGACATCCTCGGAAGACATTTCCAATAGAGGAGGAGAAATAAGAATGAAGGGTTACAAGCAATTCTCACCTATTTATAGAGGAGGATTACTAATGAACTGTCTCTGAAATTGAAAACGACTTTTTATTTCCGAAAAGACTCGTCCGTTCATGTTACCAGGTTCATCCATTTAATTATGGAATTACATCGTCCTTTCTGTTCCCAAGAAATACGTTGATTCGTCCACCATTTTGACGTATATGCTCACAATATCTGTCTTCTTATTCTCCAGCTACCAAGGTTTGGTTAAGCTGACTTCTTGTTTCCTAGGAAAGGGATTTTATATCTTCTATTTTATCAATTGATTAGAAAGTGGGATTCGCTATTTATCATGTTTCCATGACCTCTGGATATATACTAAATCTACTTACTTTTTCTATCTATCACTTCTATTTGACCTCTGCATAGATATTAATCTAATTTTCGTTTGAGTTTATATATGCTATTATGTCCATATTACCTCTGATAGTATCATATACTCTAAAATAGAAAATAAGATTTCATTTATCTATCATGTCCATATTACATCCAGATAGATACAAATCATTTGATCATAGAAGAATCATCATTTCCATTCCCATATCATCAAAAAAGTCTATTACATTTCTTAGACTTTCTTACAAGTTATAATGGAAATCTCTTACATTCTTGGATTTTTATTTTATACACCAACGATAACCTAATAGAGATCTATTTCTTCTTTGATCTTCTTTGAAGGGTTCGTTGTTGGTGGCAATTCCTGACTGTCTGAGCTCCAGTGGCAACCGAAATAGCAGGAATCAAACTCTGGTCTTCTCTCTCAGACGAGAGAAGAACCCCAGAGTATGGCAGCCCGAAGGCGTGTTGCTGCCAATACAACTGGTGGATAAGGGGTGGCCTTCCAGAGGAGATAGGAATGCATCCAGCATTGGAATACGATTCCTAGTTCTGCCGTGAAAGGAACTCTACTACCCGATTTCTCGGGGTAGAGTTGACTCCACCATCCAACTCTCCGTGTATAAAGGCTCTTCCTACCGATAGAGGAAGACCCTTCTATCTCACGAAGAGTTCTGAGTTGTCTGATTTTTGCGTCAAAAGCGCATGAGCTCCCTGATGTTGGTGTCAGAAGAACGCTCTTCACAGCGTCAAAATCGCCAATGCCAGTTCTGAAAAAGCTCTTCAGCCAAGCTTCTACAGAAAACAAAGAAGAAGAAGTGTCATCAGATGCGTATTAAACGCTAACTAAAAACAGATTCAGCAAGGCTTTTATACCAGTGCTTCAGCAAGGCTTTTTACGCCTGAGCTTCAGCAAGGCTTTTACGCCAGTGCTTCAGCAAGGCTTTTTACGCCTGAGCTTCAGCAAGGCTTTTACGTCAGTGCTTCAGCAAGGCTTTTTATGCCTGAGCTTCAGCAAGGCTTTTACGCCTGAGCTTCAGCAAGGCTTTTCCGCCTGAGCTTCAGCAAGGTTTTTACGCCAGTGCTTCAGCAAGGATTTTTACGCCAGTGCTTTAGCAAGGGTTTTTACGCTCGTCAAGAATTTACGCTCACGAATAGCTGTTTTCAACAAAAAATTCAAAGGCAGACAATTGCTTATGATCGGACTTACCACTTAAGTCAAATATTTTGGCCCTAATGGTGGTTGAATCTACGTCTAATGATTGGGTGTACAAAAGAACGCCGACTGTTGGATATCTCCGCTTTTACGCGGACGGCGGTTGCGTATCCCGAATTTTACGCCGACTGGTCAAATCTCAATTTTTACGCTTCTGTTCAAAGTGTTTCAAATTTTGGAGATATTTGAAAACTTTGAAGGGGGTCTTGTAGGAGCGTAAAAAGTGCTTCACAAGAAGGGTCAAAATGATAGATCAGTCTACTCAAATTGATCCCCTTTATGCCAAGGAGAGGCTAATCACTTTACGCCTGAAGCAGGTTGGTTATTTTACGCTTGGGTCTACACCTATGATTTTACGCAAAGGACAGAGCAGCCTCTTTCACGCTGGACAAAAGTTATCAAATCTCGTATTTAATGCAGACTTTGACATGAAGATATCAATGATGGCATTTACCACAGAATTCAATGGAATTTGTCTCATACAAAGACCATTGTTGTCGTTTATAAAGATCGAGCTACTTTACGCTCACCGAATGGTTTCTTTTACGCATGGAGTTTTACATGAGTCCTTACGCTCATAAAAAAAACAATGTGTGCGTGAAGTCTATTTGAGCCATTTTACGCTCAAGGTTATTCAATAACGACTTCACGCCGGAAACCTATGACAGAGCTAGTTTACGCTCATCTTTTTACGCCCTATTCGTTCTGGCCAGTTTGGAACGTGGTGTGCCTACGTGGTCTTCATGCCACATATTTCGAAGAACGTGTGTACATGTATCCTATTCTTACTGAAATGATGGGACACATGTCAGCATATACAGAGGATGACTCTGATTGTGGACGGCAGTTGTTAGCGTAAAGACAGATTTTGATGCCCTTTTACGCACAGAAGCCCCAGTCTATAAATAGATTCATTTTTTCTTATACAAGACACACAGAGAGAGACATGAGAGAATACAGAGATCAGAGCTTCGAGATTTTGATTCTCTAGAGCATCCTTCTTCAACTTTCCTTCCAGAACAGAGTGAAGCAAAGCAGGAAAGCATTCGGCCTCGCCATCAGTGTCCAAGTGCGTCGATACCTTTCTGGTGCATTAGTTCTTCCAAATTGTTCTACTTCAAGCAGTGATCTTCATCATCATCATATGGTCCAAGGAACAAAGTGATCATTTACGAATCATACTTCCATAGCAATACTTTCCTAGAATCAAATTTGTACTTCTTGTACTTTTCTTCTTGTTTTTGTTTTTAAAAGCCAATTCCTCCCAGGCATTTTGTTAAGCGAAACACACCCCCAACCACCACCACCGAGTTCGCCGAGGCCAGCCGAGTGCAGCGCCACCCGAGCGCCACGACGACGATGCCTCTAGCCGCCGTCAGCACCCTCCACAACCACTAGCTCGACCGGACACGTAGGGAACAGCTCTAAAAATCATGTCGTGCGTGTCCCAATATCACCTATGTGATTCGCCTGGACACGACGACTCTAGTGGTAAGGTTGGACACGCGTTAGCAGTGTCGTACTGGGCGCGGACACGCGACACTGGGTCAGATTCCATTTGCTCGTGTCCTGAACAGTCTGGACACGAACCGAACTGTTATTTAGTGCTATTGGGTTAACGGGTTTAGTTTTGTGCTATTGGGTGCAAAAACCCATTAACCTAAAACCCAAATAAATTAACTCTAACCTATTCCCTAACACATGACTCGGGCTGACCCCCTGGCCAGCCCGAGCACGCTGAGACCCGACCCTCCCCCTGGCCGAGTTTGAGCCCCCCTTTGGTTTGTTATTTTGTTTTATTTTTGTTTTTGTTTTATTATTTATATATATATATGTATATATATGTATTTATATATATATTATTATATATACTGTATATATGTATATATATACAATATTTTTATATATATATATATATATGTATATTTTATATTTAGTATATATATATATATATATATATATATATATATTATTGTATATATATATATATATATATATATATATATATATATATATATATATATATATATTTTTTTTTTTTTTTTTTTTTTTTTTTTTTTTTTTTTTTTTTTTTTTGGGGGGGGGGGGGCCCGGGGGGGGGGTCCGGGGGTGGGGGGTAACCCGGGGGGAGGGGGGGGGCCAGGGGGGGTGGGGTGTCCGGCAAGGGGCGCCAACCCGAGGCCGCGGCCAAAGCCGCCCAGCCACCTCGGGTGGGCAAGGGAGGGCTCGAACCTAGCCCACCGCTAGGGGAGCCAACCCTCCTAACCACAAGAGCTAGGCCCGCCGGACAATATATATATATATATATATATATATATATATATATATATATATATATATATATATATATATATATTATTGTATATATATATATATATATTTTATATATATATATATATATATATATATATATATATATATATATATATATATATATATATATATATATATATATATATATATATATATATATATATTTTCAAATGCAATTTTAGTGCTAAATATTATTATGTAAAATTTTGCAAGTCATTTTATTGTATATTTTGTGACTTGCAATTCTACCACTTTAAAATATATTATTTAAATTCCTGTATTTTATCTGTTATGACCAATTGATGTCCAAACTTAGCATGAGTTTTTGGGCCCAATTGTGTCTAATACATTCAGAGTCTTTACAAGTCATATTAGACTTGATTCATGGCTCTGGATCCTGTATCTCGACTTCGGTTCAATTTCGAATACATGGACAAAATAGTAAATAATTAATTAATTAATTTCCAAAAATTGTTGCTTGCAGTTTTTGAATTTTATATATATTTTAAGCGCTGTAAAAATCTGGGTTTAATTATATTTAAATACTATGTTAATTTAGATAATTTATTATAATTTTTCCAGTATTTAATAAGTGCTTTTGGTATTTTATAAAAATAGCAAAACAGAACTCATTTTCAGTATATATATATGTTTGCTGATTTTAATAAATATTTAGGAGGGTTTATAAATTCCAGAAAAATTAGTATAAATTTTTATAATTAACAAGGATCATTTTGGTACTTTATTTTAAGTAAAATTGAGCTTTTTATCTATCTCAAAAATTGTTGAAACACAGTGTACAGTTTGATTTAATTATTGAATAATTACGACTTTCAATGTTTTGTGTTGTTTTGAGTTATAGACATATTGGACCTCACCCCGCACTAGTGTAAAGGTCTTAGAAAGTTAGTTAGAGTATTGTGTCACCTCACATTGGTCTCCTATGCTAAAGTCACCATTTGGCTAGGTGTCCAGTCAGAAAGTTGTGTTGCACCACTAGAGTTTTAGCATTTAACTTAGTGTAAAAACTAATTTTATGTATTTATTTCTATCGTGACGAGTCACCATGCATCTATAGCATTTTTATCGCTGCTTTGCTTTGCTAAAGGCAAGTACTTCTATAAACTTTACATACTATTACATCAATGAACTGTGATTCCAACCATGTTAAATGCTGATCCTTGGAGTAGCAAGTCAAATCTTCACATGTTGTATTATTTTTCAGTCCCTACCATGTTTAGAACAGTTTTATCTCTCACATGATTAGAATCTGGGTTATGGAAAAACTGATAGTTGAGTACGTAATCATGCCCCCTTTATCGTACCGAGCAAAGTTTTATTCTACATGTTACTGCGCCGTAGGCCATTATCCCACATTTCTGTACGGATGTACACCTATGCTTGTACACTTGTACGTATGTACATTTTATTTACATGTGCCACAGCACATTGTACACCTATTGACGATCACGTACCTGCTACAGTTTTAAACATTACATATGCATCTGTCTCTATGACATATGTGTCCTTGCCAAGATAGATTATGATGTGCCATGATTCCAGTTTATTACATTCCTGTTCATTTCATGTTTCGTATATTTAGTTTGCTAGAATCAGTACTTGCTCCCGTCCTGACAGAATAACGTTGTAGGTATACTTACTGAGGAGGAGTTGCTCCGTGATTCATATTATGGAGTTACTGCCGAGGTCAGGCTTTGTCTTACGAGGATGTACCTGCGGGAAAACTCATCTAGTTGTCGATTTACATTTTTGGACTTTTGAGAGTAGTGATGTATTAGACTATGTATTTTGTGACTGGACCTGTGTCCAGTTTTACATTTCGGACTTGTACTTGGACTTATTATTATATGAGATGACTTTTGTGTTTGGAGCATTTATAACTCTTTATTACTTCTAGAACTGTTAGTACATTTTAGCCTTATCTTGTTATCTTTAGAACAGCTTACTACGCTTTATCTCAAGCGTAGGCTGGACATGACTCGGCCCGGCCCAACAATTTGGGTAGCGAATCGTGACAATAAATCTGGGTGATAAATTATCATTTATATTATCATTAATATTGCTATTTGTATTGTTGTTTATTGTCAATATAACAATTTAGTACATTGTCTTAAATTAGTTGCTTATCGTAACTTATTTTAATATATATAATTGTTGTCACATATCATTGTTAATAATCATTCACTCACTATTGCTAGACAATTTATTTTATATATTTGTCATCATTTAAGTACCATTTTATTCAACATATCCATTGTTATTACTTATATAAAAAATTGTTGTTTCATAAGACTGTTTCTAGAAATTGACACCTTAGACAAACATTATTGTGCTACTATCTTTTGTCAATACTATTTTTCCTTGCTCAATATTTTAATCCAGGCTAAATCAAACTAGGCCTGTCAATGGTAGCTTATTGGTCGGATATTGGCATTACCATACCCGAACCATTAACTATCGGATATATCCGATAACTATCCGATATCCGATCGGATATCAGTTTTGGCTACCATATCCGTTACCGATAATTTTATCGGATATCGGATAATATCCGAACCAATAAGATAACTAAAAAAAATATTAAAAAATGGAAGAAAAGAATCAGAACCAACAAATTTTGTCAAGAATAACATATTTTCACATTGAAACGATAGATTCTGTCAAGTAACAACAGATTTCCACATTGGAACAACATATTTTGTCATAATTCTCCACACAAGCACAAATAACTAATAATCTCATGCACACATAGAATACATTGCACATATTAGTAATTCTCCACACAACAAGAAATTCTCCACACAAGGCTCATACATAATACATAGTTCAGTACATGTCATACATCATCTTAGTACATAAGCAGTTTGCAGGAGGCTTGTCTTGTTTATAGCCAAAAACAACATGTCCACTAATATTTTGTTATCTGCTAGCTTGGTAATGAATGAAAAGTCAAGATAACACTCATATTATGCTTGTCTTGTTTATAGCAAAAAACCACAGTTTGCATGAAGCTTGTCTTGAATCTTTGATACCTAAAAGTCAAGATAACACTCATATTAGGCTAGCTTGGTAATGAATGAAAAGAGACTTGAGAGTAATTAGTATTCACAGCAATATTCAAAACTTTAAGTAAATTTGTACATCATATATCATTTCCATGCAACAAAACAATATAGTGTGAACAATTCAATCTTCTTTTTGTTCTACAATGTATGTAATAACCCATGTTTAGATTCTGATATTCTACCACCAACAAATCTTAAGCAGCAACGAAAATTATATGCTAATTGCAAAAGAAGGTAAGGCAGCATGGACTAATCCTAGCTTTCGGGAAAGCTACACAAGATCCTAGCATGGACTACTTTTGACATGCCAAAGCTAAAAACCCCCTAGAACACAAGATCCTAGCTTTAGAAAAAATAAAGACATTTGCTTATAGGAGAGTCAGGACACCTACCATCAGTGTGGAACTTTCCAGTGTTATTATTTGGCTTCAAGTTTGCTCCCACTTGTTATTGCTCTAAATAACAAGATCTCGTACTTTCCATAGCCATAAACAAAATTCTTCATGATTTCTTAGTGTGTATGCAAGCAGCAAGCAAGCAGAGCTAAAGTAATTATTTGGCTTCAAGCAGCAAGCTTGGGAATATTTTGCAAGCAAGCAGAACTAAAGTAATTATTTCTTAGTGTGTATGCAAGCAGCAAGCTTCAAGTTTGCTCCCACTTGTTCATTTTTCATAACAAAAAAATGCAGCACAGCCAGAGGTAGGACTATTTTTAGGTAATAAATTCGCAAGATTGAGGGCCTTGCTTGAAACAACTGTAAAGCTTGACACCCCCATATATTGGGGGATGTGGGTTAGAGTCTCTTCATATATTGGGGGCAAAAGCTATTCACAATTTAACACTCTCCAGAGGAGCTTCGTGACACTTTGAAGCCCGAAAGACCAGTTTTCTCATGATGAAGAGAAGAACAGTTGCAGGTCCTTGTCCTATAATTGAAGGGATGCATTTTTCTGTTCTGGAAATCACATTTAGGAATTTTATTCAACATAGGGGAAGCAACGTATATAAATCATCAAAAAATAAGAGGGACATCCTCTTCCTCCTATAACATACGAAACATCAGATGATAAGTTTTTATTATTATTAGGAAAAAGAAAAAAAACTGCTCTCTCCCTCAAGATCCACAAGAACAACTTCAAGAAAAGAGCACAGCAATAATCATTTAAGAAGCACAACTTAAGTTTCAATAGATATCATTACACATGATCAATTAAATGCTAAAGTAATTTCGTGGTTCACCTATCACTTGGGAATATTTTGCAGCAAGAGGTTTGATAAAGCAATAATCAGTTAAGAAGCACAACTTAAGTTTCAATATAAATTAGAATATTTTGCAGCAGAGGTTTGATAAAGCAAGTAAGAGATACTCACTAAAAAGAGCTGGATTTTAAAAAGAGACTGCATTTAACCTGCTGGAGCCTGGACATACTGCACATAACCACATAAAAAATCATTGTGAGATACTCACTAACAAGAACTAAGAGATTTAAAAAAATTAAATCAATTTCTAAGAGTGATACCAAAATGACTAGATGACCACATAAAGAGCTGGATTCTAAGAGACTGCATATAACCAATGACCACATAAAGAGCTAAATTTCTAATAGACTGCAAACAAAATGATTCAACCTGCTGGAGCCTGGACATACTGTATATACCAAAAAAATCATTGTGAGATTAGATGGTCTCACTAAGCTGGATTCTAAGAGATTTACAAAAAAATTAACTCAATTTCTAAGAGATTGTTACCAAAATGACTAGATGATAGATGTAGCATCACAAATCTCCGATCCTTCCTCCAAACTAATGACATCATCTAAATTATTGAAGATAAACAAGCTTGGTAAGAGCACTAGCATATAAATTATTGAAGATAAACAAGCTTGGTAAGCATATTAAAAGTTTAATAACATACCTGATAGTGGTGGCAACCAATTCTTCACACAACTTAGTGATTCAACGATGTCGGGAGCCAATGAAGATCGATGTGGAGTAACCACTCTACCACTACAACTAAACGCTGATTCTGATACAACAGTAGATACTGGAACTGCTAAGAGATCACGAGCCATAGTTGCAAGTATTGGATAAGAAGGTGCCTTCAATTTCTACCAAGCTAATATGTCAAAACTCCTCGGATCATCACCTTTTGGAAACAATGGTTCATCCAAGTACTTTTCCAATTCAGATTTTTCATTTGACTGAGACATATTCTTATGCAAGTTGTCAAATTCAGATTCAAGCTTTGATTTCAATCCAATATTGCCAAAAATTCCACTACTAGAAGTAGAAGTACCAACAAAACTATCTTGGCTAAAAATATCAGGGCCAGCTTGCATAGCATATGAAGAGTAAAGTTCCCTCAAAGATGAAAGAACTTGGTTGCTGTAGGTTGTAGAATCATTACCATATATCTTACTGAAAGCAAATTGCACAAATTTGAATTTATATCGAGGATCGATTATTGTACCAATGGTCATCATAAAACTACAACTCTTCCTGTATTATCAAACTTCTCCTTCATATTTTGTGCCATGCTACGAACATAATCATGCGGACTATTTAGCCAATCAAGAATACACACATTCACATCTAAAACACCCTTGAAATATAAATTTGCAGTAGGATACTTAACTCCTGAAAATAGAAGTGTGATATTGTTAAATACCCTTAAACATTCACAAATCACAGCCCCTCTCTCCTATTCTTCTTTGCTAGGCAAAGTTTTATACTCAGAATGTAACTCCGCTAAGCGAAAGAAGGCAGATTTCACTTCTATTGCACTCTCAAGCATATGAAAAGTTGAATTCCACCTGGTTGGCACATCACTTGATACTCCCTTACCGGTCAACTTTGTCTGGACTAATGCAGACTCAAACTTTTGCTTTCGGCCTTGGGAGGATTTGATAAAAGTAACACTTTCTCGAATTTTTCCCACAAGAGAACCCACCACCTTCAAACTATCCTGCATAATGACATTTGAACAAGTATAAGAAAGAATTAACAATGTCAAGAATACTAGAAATAAAATAATGAAACTTTATTTACCTGCACAATGAGATTTAAAACATGCGCACTGCACCTCATATGAAACATATCACCATTAAGTAACAAAACCCCTTTGTCATTCATCCATTCTTTAAGATTCCGAATCATAACATCATTACTACTGGCATTGTCAACTGCTACTGCAAACAACTTGGAGTCAATATTCCATGCTAGTGTTGTAGATTTAATGAACTCGCTGAGAATAATTCCGGTATGTGGAGAAGGAATCATACCAAATGCTATAATTTTCTTATGCAAGACCCAATCATCGTCTAAAAAATGACATGTCACACAACAATAACCTAAATTTTGATGCTCAGCAGTCCATAAATCGGTTGTGAGACTTACTCTAGATGTATTTCTCTCAAGCGTCACTTGCAATTGCACTCTCATGGCATCATAAACTTTCTTCACATCTGCCCGAATGGTATTTCTTGAATAGAACTTTATTCTAGGGTCTATGGTCTTCACATATTCTTGAAAATAACAGTGCTCAGCCATATTAAATGGATAGTCATGAAAAGCAACCATCTTTGCAAATGTAATCCGACTTTTGGCAGCATCAAATTTCCAAGTTCCCATTCTTGGAGGTTTTCCACCACTAGTTACAGAAGTTATGAGTCTTTGACTGAGCCGATTTTGAGGCCTCCTACTACAATTTTTCAGATGATTGCGCAAATGTGTTGTTCCATTCTTGCTAGACCCATCAATTTTTTTTTACAATGATGACAAGTTGCTCTAATTTTACCAGCCCCTAAATGCTTCTTTTCGAACTCATCCCAGACTTCAGATCTCGTCTTCCTCCTTTTGATTAGACCATCATCTACTTCAACTTCATTTTCACTCTCAATCTCTGTTTCACGTTCAGTATTTGATCCAACCTCAACCTCGACACTTGGAGTTGGACTTTGAGACATCATGGATTTTTCAGACAAATTTCTAAAAATCAGAAGTATAAAATCAAGACTTGATTGAACATATTACGTATATACAAATTCGACATAAAAAACCTATGAAAATCAGAAGTATTTGAGATCTGAAAACTAAAAAGAGCTCTGGAAATAATTTCTAATAGACCTACAAATTTCATTAAAAATTTCTAATAGACCTACAAATTAAAAAAGAGATCTGAAAACTAAAAAGAGCTCTAAAAATTTCTAATAGACCTACAAAGTAAAAAAGAGCTCTAAAAACTAAAAAGAGCTCTGAAGTATAAACCTACAAATTTCATTACAAATTTCTAATAGACTGCAAACTAAAAAGAGCTCTGAAAATAATTTGAGATCTGAAGCAAGAAGAAGAAGCAAGAAGAAGACGTACGGACCGAAGAGGAAGAGCTCCTCCGTGCAGATCTGAAGATAGAGGGGAGAGATGATCTTCTCCTCCGTGCGGACCTATGCGTGCGGACTGCTTCTCCTCCGTGCGCCGAAAGGGAGTTTTTTTTTTTCCAGAGCTCCTGAAGTGAAAGCCAAGCCTCGGCCGAAACTGAAAGAGGGTTTTTAGCTTTTTAGGGTTCCACCGTTCCAGACATGGGCTGGCTCAAGTCATGGGCTGGCTGAATTTAAATTTCTGAAAGCCCAATATATGTAAATTTATTAAAAAAAATTAAATATTTATTGGTTCGGATTTTATTGGTTCGGATATGGCACTTACCGTATCCGTATCCGATATCCGATAAATATCCGATAAGATATCCGAATCCGTATCCAAAATTTCGGATATTTTCGGTTCGAATACGGATCGGATACGGATTTTCGGTCGACCATTGACAAGCCTAAATCAAACAATTAACTGATTTAGTAAAATTCTTTTAATTTTAAAGTTCTAAAGTAGAGATTTGTTTGGGAACAAGCCGAAAGGACCCTTCGGTCAACAAGGTAAAAATTCGTCTAAGCGACCGGTACTTAAGTGTTCCTAGTGAATCACCGCTTGCTGGGATCCGGCCCCTACAACTAATCAAACCTTATCAAAACTTAAAAAACTAAAATTTTAAAGGTAGATTACTAAAATTATTTTAATTGTTAATTTTAGCTTAAGCCATCTTATTGAGTAAATTTAAATCTTTACAGACCTTTTAGAAAACATGTCTGGCAAGAAAGAGACTTTTTCTGTAAAGCCTGCAAAATGCAATGGCACCTACTTCAAGAGGTGGCAGAGCCAGATGAAATTTTGGCTTACCACTTTAGGCTTGAAATGATTTCAGCCATTGATGGATCTACACCCATCTCAAATGATTCTGATGAGACTGAGTCTAACGTAGGGGTATCCAATCCTCCTCCTCTTCTAAGCCTAAGACCCCTAAGAAAATAGACTATCATTGCTTTTACAGAATCTTAAGCGCTATGTCGGAGTCACTCTACGACATATTTTTTAGTATAAAAGCGCTAAAGAACTCTGGGATGCTTTGGAAGATGAATATGGTTGTGATGACGCTGGAATTGATAGATTCAATTCTTCCGCATTCAACCGATATGTCATAGTAGATAACAAACCTATCAATGACCAAATTCATAAATTTCAAGAACACCTTAGACATGTTCAAGCCAAGGGATCATTTTTTTCCACTGAACACAAAATATGATGTTTGATAGACAAACTCCTTCCGTCTTGGTCTAAAGTGGCAAAGGACCTACTATATCTACAAGGATCTATTACATACTCTCAAGCTCTACAGAGAATTAGAACAGAAGAGGAATATAGGTCCAAGACCAAAGCTAGGTCAATTGCCATAGCTAAGATAAACCTTGTAGAAAGCCATGTAAAACCTAAGTCAAACAACCATCTCAAATCTATGAAAAACTCCTTCAAAAGGAAGCATAGTTTTCAACATCCTCCCCAAAACCATCACCGCCAAAACCCTCAACCCCAAAAACCTAGAAACTTTGGTTAGACTCAGGATCAAAGGAGATTTTGTTTTGTGTGTGGTAGAACCAACCATACAGCCATCAACTGCTTCCAAAAGAAGAAAGAACCTATCCAGAACTCCTTCAAAGGAAAAGGCAAGCCAGAGGCTAACATGATTCTGAATGGGTCTTCCAGCTCCTTCAGGTTTGTAAGCTTTCAACCTGTAGTAAACCTGTATTTCCATTATGATGATTGGTGGTTGGATTCTGGAGCTAATGTTCACGTTTCATTTGATCGCTCCTGTTTTTCAACCTATCAGGAATCAGGTGGAGGAGGCGTGACTCTAGGAGATGGCTCAATGGCACAAATTATAGGCAGAGGAAGAATAGATCTGAAGATAACATCAGGGAAATTTTTAGCTCTTCATGATGTGCTTTATGTGCCGTCTGTCAGAAGAAATCTTGTTAGTGGATCCCTCCTTGTAGCCTCAGGATACAAAATTGTAATAGAGGCAAATAAAGTAATTTTTTCTAAGAATAATTTGTTTGTGGGGAAAGGATTTGTGAAAGATGGACTCTTTATTTTAAGTACTGTGAATAAAAGTTCAAATCATTTTTTGTTGCAAATGTTGAATCATCAAATGTTTGGCATGGTAGATTAGGTCATGTGAACTTAAGATCTATTAAAAGGATGATGAACTTAGATCTTATCCCTAAGACTCCTATAGACGATGAACGCAAATGTGAGATCTGTGTTCAAGCCAAACACACTAGATTACCTTTCAAATCTGTCTATAGAAATTCCGAACTCCTAGAACTTATCCATAGTGATGTTTGTGATTCCAATAGGGTTTTAACCCAAGGCGGTAGGAAATACTTTGTTACTTTTATATATGACCATTCAAAGTATTGTTACACATACCTCCTTAAGACCAAAGATGAAGTTCTAGACAGATTCAAGGTCTATAAATCCGAAGCTGAAAACCAGCTAGATAGAAAGATTAAGATCCTTAGATCAGATCTTGGTGGAGAGTATACCTCAAATGATATGACTAACTTTCGTAAAAAATATGGAATTATTCTTGAGGTAACTGGTCCTTATTCACCACAGTCCAACGGAGTTGCTGAAAGAAAGAGTCGCACTCTGTTAGACATGGTCAATGCCATGCTTATCAGCTCAGGTGCTCCTGATAATCTTTGGTGAAAAGCCTTATTGTCAGCATGTTATATTCTTAATAGGATACCCAGTAAGACTAATGATAAGACTCCATATGAATTATGGAAAGGTCGAACCCCTAGGATTAATTACCTCAAAGTTTGGGGATGTCTAGCTAAAGTAGGAATTCCTGAACACAAAAAGAGGAAGATAGGACCTAAGACTGTAGATGCTGTGTTCATAGGATATGCCTTAGATAGCAATGCCAATGGATTTCTTGTAACTCATTCTGAAGTAAATGAAATCTCTAATAACACAATTATAGAAGCTAGAGATGTTGTTTACTTTAAGAATATCTTTCCCTTCAAGGATAGAAACCCTTCATCTTCCTCTAACCCTTCTCTTACTCCATCTATTAGTTCCCATGATCTATTACCTAGTTATCAACCTGAACAAGTCATAGAACTTAGAAGGAGTACAAGAGAGGATTGAAAAGAACTTAGGAGAAGGATTCTTCACATTTTTAATAGAGGGTGATCCTTCAACTTATGAAGAAGCCATATCCTCTCCTAATGCCCCTTTCTGGAAAGAAGCTATTAACAACGAGTATAACTCCATTATGGAGAGCAATACTTAGTTTTTAGAGACCTTCCTTTAGGTAGCAAACCCATAGGTTGTAAGTAGATCTTTAAAAAGGAACTTAGAGCTGAAGGTACCATAGAGAAATACAAAGCTAGGCTAGTAGCCAAAGGGTTTACCCAGAAAAAAGGGATTAGATTACTTTGATACCTACTCTCCTGTTGCTAGGATTTCTTCTATTAGAACCCTTCTATCCTTAGCTTCCATCTATGACTTGCTGATCCATCAAATGGATGTAAAGACAACATTTCTAAATGGAGATTTAGAAGAAGAGATCTATATGGAGCAACCTGAAGGTTTCATTGCTAAAGGTCAAAAAAACAAGGTTTGTAGATTAGTAAAATCTCTTTATGGCCTAAAGCAAGCTCCCAAGCAATGACACAACAAATTTGACAAAGTCATTTTTGAATTTGGTTTCATGCCTGTAGGGTGTGAAAAATTCTGACACGCTGACATAAGACCAAGTCAGCCAAAGGCCATACGCTCAGTGCAAAAGTCATACGCTCAATGAATATTTTATTATTTCTCGATTGACAGCACATCATACGCTCAGTGGGTGATGAATCTGACACTTCGTCTTTCGTGCAAAAAAAACAACTGTCTTAGGAGAATTAACCGTCATATGGATTTTCAAGAGTTGATTTTGTCTTTTACGAGGATAACTCATTAGCCATCATGAATGCACAGCCAACATTACTGTCATTTCTGACAGTCCATCAGCTGTCATATCCGTAACACGACGCTCGAGAGATATTTGTCAGTTATTGGGAGATATGGCGTATTCGAGAAGATTGAGGACAGCCACGTGTCTACTTCTCCAGTTATACGACTCCTCATCAAGTGAGCGTATATACTCCATACGACTTCTTGTCACCCAAATGAGCGTATAGACTCCATATGACTCCTTGCTATCCAAGTCAGCATATACAAGACATACGTATCCAAAAGACAGCGTATGGACTCCATACGACTCCTCTTCAAACAAGACAGTGTATGCTAGTCATACTTCTCCAAAAGACAGCGTATCAAAGCAAATGCATTCAGAATGACTTCAAATGTATAGTCAACACATGTTATCATGTGTCCTGTATTCGGTTACCCACTCATTCAGAAGTTATGCAGCATGGCATTCATGCCATCAATCTCTCCTGGATATACTCCACTACTCTCAACTGCACTCCAACGTGTCTCCACCAAAATTTGCCACGCGTTCCTGCAGTTATGCACACGTCAAGTAACTGACTGAGTGTATGCCCAGAGCAGTTATCCAGAACTATATAAAAGAGAGTTTCTCCACCTTCAACAGACACCAGATTCAATTCAGAGAGAACCGAGAGATTGCCCAGTTGCTGCCCAAGTTCTTCGAGGTTCGAGCCTTCTTCATCGCATCGTCCAAGGGATAAAGTGATCGTCTTCTAGATCAGATTCCTACAGTTGTAATTTTCTCAGAAACACAATAAATAAATAGAATTTATTTATGGAAAATAAATTGGCGACTCTGCTGGGAAAAGCTGTCTCCTATAACGAGACATCAACAACTCAATACGATACTTCGTCGATCGGTTCGACGAAGAAGATGATGGTCGTACAATTCGACCAATCTGCTTACGAAGAAATGCTCAAGGCGAAGGAGGGCCGAACGGCTTCCTCCGCTTTTCTCTCTGCCAAGAAGAAGGGACGTTCTGTCTATGTCCCTAAGTCTTCTCCGGCGGCCCGAGACGCTTCTGTCACTTCCCACGCTGACAAGAACATGTCTCCAACCTCAGCGAAGCACGCCTCGGCTTCTCTGAATACAGCAACAGTGGCATCTCCTAGTCACGCTGACAAAATGGGTTCTTTAGCCAAGTCATCGTGTCCAAGGAAACCCATCTCTGGACATGTCAAAGTCTCTTCTTCTTCTACTCTTACGACAGCAGTCGGCTCTTTAGCCATTAATGACTCTGTGCGTATGGCAATCATTGATCAACCATACGCTAGTCAAAAGGCAGCGTATGACAAGAATTCTCTGAAGATTCCCCCACAGCTTGTACATCTTGTGCCGACCAAGGAGAACGACTCTTTAGTCAACTCCTCTGCTCCTAAGGTTTTTACCTCTGGGGTTAATTTGACTAGTACTTTTACTAGATCAAACAAAGGAAAACGACTTTTGGCTACTTCCTCTAAAGATGGATTATTACCGACTCCCAGTCGGAATAATGATCATCTTCCTTCTTTCAAAATTTTCCAATCCGAGAAAGGCAAATTGCAAGTATCCAGGACTGATACCAAAGTTGTACCTCCTATGGACCTTCGTAACAAGCTTAACCGGAATCGTCTCGGTTCTACTTCCGACATAAAGAAGCCTTATCAAACTGGGACAAGTATAATGGACCCTGATGCACAATATGCTAAGAACTATATCGCTTAGATCAATCGGTCTTTATACATTCAAGAACCAAAAAGACAGAAGAATAAAAGACAAGTTTCTACACAGAGACTATCTTCAAACACTTTCCAGTCTGTTTCCACAGATCTCCGGGAACATCTGCAAAACAAGCTGAGAATCAACACTCCATCTGTCTCTGATATTGCTCATATTCGTCATGAAGAGCATTATTGTAACTTCCAACCTCGGGTCGTGATCCAGTGTTGTTGTTCACGAAAAAGACGATCTGTCTTCGAACGGATTCGACATGAACCAATACTAAACGAAGTCGAACCTCTTTATGCTTCCGTCAACATGACCTCCAGAAATACTGGGGGTAGAATACGATCTGATTCTATGTTAGATTCTGAAGACGGTGTTTACCTTGGCACCAGATCCAGAACCAGAGCTTCGACCAGGATCTCTTCTTCTTCTCATCCAGGTGATAATCCTGAGACCACGGAGGACTTCCTAGGAGAGTCCAACTTCCCAGTATTAACTCCCGTGAATAGCCCCGGGAAAGATGCTGACTCTCATAGCGACGATTCGGAACAGACTGTTTCATCGTCGATACCTCGAATGATTACCACTTATATGGTAGATGGCAATCACGAACCTTCGACTAGCACCGAGGCTCATAAACAAAGGATTTCTTCCTTGGAAAAATAGTTACGAGCCATGGTGGATACATTGACTGCTATGCATACTCTTATACAAGCTCAGCAACAAACTCAGCAAGTTCAACAAATAGTACCACCAGTGGTATTACATACTCCTCTTGCCCCAAACCTAGAACCTTCTACTATTCCAGGGGTACAGTCTAATGTTCATGTACAACCCACTCCAAGTCAGTCCGGAGCTGGGGGTGGTACATATACTGCAGTCCCTCCTCCCAATTATGCCCAACAAGCAACGACACCGCAATCTTCCGGAGCAGTCACTGAAGAGTTAAAGAATCTTCGATCTCAATTCGAAGCGTTCAAGCAAAAGGACGGCTTACAAAGATTAGGTATCAAGCAGCCTTACCCCATACAATGGAAGGATGTATCATATCCCCTAAAATACAAGCCTCCGACCATCTCTTTTTTTGATGGGACCACCTCTCCAAGTCAGTTCATCAATCACTTTAAGGTAATGACTGATCAGCTGCAACCGAGCGATGCCCCCCTCACTCGGGTATTTGTTGGTTGTCTTAAAGGAACTGATTATGAATGGTATCGAAGTCTCCCTGATGGGTGCATTACTTCGTTTGCCGGGTTCAAACAGATGTTTCTAGAACGATTCTATAAAGGCATTAACGACATGACCATGTCTGCCCTTATACGAATCAAACAGAAAAATAATGAAAGCACTGAGAGCTTCATTGAAAGATTCAGAAGAGAAGCTCTAAAAATGCCTCTCGGAACTCCCGATGCCGTCACTATCGACACTTACAAGTCGAACCTCTTACCAATCATCAGCATATGGACATGATCCACTCAGTTCCAAGATTGGCCTTCCTTCATCGTCAGTGCCAAAGCTGCCGAAGTCAGTGCTGAGACTTTCAAAGGTCTGGGGGTACACATGACTCCCAATGAATCAAGTCAAAGTACTAGCAATAGTACGCGACCCAACAATCGCAAAGGAAAAGAGACTCTCGAAGTCAATCTCCAGAGCAAAAATTAAGAGGTAATGTCTGCCCAAGCTACCCCAGCTCCAACAAATTAACAGTAGAGACCTTCTCGGCCAAAGGAAGAATACTCTTTCGACGACGACGATGTTCAAGGTATCTTCGAATGTTTACTTAAAGGTAACAAGATACAACTGTCAGATATCAAAAAGCCTGATAAAGCCAACAAGACGGATCATCCAAAATACTGTTCATATCACAGAATGCTGGGTCATACAATCCGATCTTGCTTCGTATTAAAAGGAAAGATCCAAGAAATGATCAAATCAGGAGCTGTGATACTAACACCTAAAGACAAGACAGTCACAGCAAATGTGATTTCGATGCAGTTCAGTGACTTTCCTCCGTTATTGGTGGAAAATGGGATTGTCCCTATCCCCAAAGCAACCCTTGAAGTTGTGAATATTCCACCAGCCCAGAATGAAGGACTTGTTCCCGTCACCACTAAAAAGGAAGAGATTATGTGGATCTACCCCGATTTAGTGGCGGAGTTTGAGACGTCTTCCTCTTCTTCTCGGAAGGCTCCTCTGTCTAAAAAGAAACCTGAGAAGACTAAGTCATGCTATATGACTTCTAGCATCACACCCAATCTTTCTCTAACCTCTACTTTCATCCTAGCAGGAAAGTCACCCTACAGAGGTAAAAACTGTACCTCGATCCGAAGACAGATACAAACCTGCGTTTCATCTATATAGTTCACAATCTCGTGAATTAATGGCGAAGATGGGTTATGATCTATCCACTGCTCCTGGTTTAAGCTCCGGCAAAGGACTCCGAGCACCTCTAGCCCTCACTTTGAGACATAATCAATCCCGTGTTGGCCTCGGTTTCTGGACTGAAGCTCTCATCAAGCACCGAAAAACCAAAAACAAGATGAAGGATTGCAACATGGTTTCGGTAGACTCTGAGCCTGAGCTTGAAGTCGAAGCTCTCGCCGGAACCCGGTCAGGAAAAACATATCTGAAAGATTACGCTGAAGCTCCTGAGGAAACTCCTGATGTCCCTCCGGTTGCAGCTCCAGCACCCATCTCTAACGAAGGACCTTCAAATGCTCCTACTGAGACGATTCTCTCTAAACCAACAACAGCCAACAAAGGGAAGCAACCTGTCCACTTCGACAAACCAATCAAGAAACCTCTTTCTTCCGGATTGCAGAAGCCATATAATTTTGACATTCTGGCTCAACTTGCTAACACTCCAGCCAGGTTGTCCATCTTCGAACTTTTACGTTTATCCAAGGAAACTCAAAAAACGTTAAGTGAAGCTCTACTGCAAGCAGACTCTTGCCTAACTCATCTGAAGGAGCCGGAAGCAGAGCCGGTGACTTACCTACATTGCAACAGTGTCTTGGAAATCATTTCGAACATCACTTTTACCCAAGACGATATGCTTCTAGAGGACAATCGTCATGATCGGACTCTCTACTTCACTGGGTACATTGACACGATGAAGGTCGACCGTATTCTAATTGATCCAGGATCAGCTCTAAGTATTATACCTAAGAGTCTCTTGGATGCCTTACGGATTCCAGTTCATCATCTAGTCAAGACAGTCACTACCATTTTAGGGTTCAATCAAGGCAAGAGCGAACCTCTGGATAAAATTCGCCTAAAAATACAAATAGGCAATTTCCGGGCGAGTGTCACATTATGCGTGATCGAGTTAGTTGGATCTTACAACTTGCTCTTGGGAAGACCTTTTCTCCATGAACACAATATCGTCCCCTCCACTCTTCACCAGTGCTTCAAATACATTGATGAAAAGGGAGAAGTTCAAAAGGAAGTCGCGGACATTAATCCTTTCAGAGGAGTCGAAGCTTACTACAGTGACTCTCGCATGTACAAAGATAAGTATTCACAAGTCTTACAAGCTATGGATGATGATGAGACATCGAAAGTTGACACCTTTGTTATTTTTGTAAAAGGGCGTATCACTCATCTGCGGTCTACTAAATCATCTGAAGAAAGCCTATTGATAATTCCTATCAGTGGATGTACCACTTCATTACCTCCCCAAGCTCCACAAAGTTCGTTGATAATCCATGTCAGTGGACGCACCACTCTCTTACCATCTTCTCAGGCTAGACCAGATACTCTTGTCATTCCAGTCAGTGGACGCACTACTTATCCACGATCCTCTTCAAGGGAGCTCACCTTTTCTGAGCCTTTTGTTATCGACCTTAATCGAAACAAAACTTCTGCTCGCTCTTCTTCTCCCCCTTTAGTCATTAATTTGACTAAATCTACTAAGGCTCAGCCTTCTTCTATAAATACAACATCTGATATTAATAAAGCATCTCCTTTACAGTATATTGATGTTTGTAATCATGTACAAAGTTATTTACATTTGCTAGATAGCTTAGAGCCACTAACTATAGGAGTTGTTCAAACTCTTCATACAGAAGTATCATTAGAGTCTGTACAAAATTCATACTTTCTTGTTCCTATTAGAAAGTCAGGAGAAGCTCCAATATTCTTCTGCAAGGGGCTCCAGAATCCTCCTAATCTGGAAGACAACGACAAAAACGATGATATCGGAAGGTTACAACTACGTCGCTACAGTCAGCAGTCCAAAAACATCATCAAGATCATGGGTTATGACTTCAGAACCGGCCTCAGTAGTGGAAAAGGAAGAAGAATGCCTGTTCGAATTCCTCCCTTGAAATACGGAAGGACAAAAAGCGGATTGCGTTACATTACTCCTACCCCCTTCATCAACACAGTCCATGAGGATCCAGAATCCGACGGAGACGAACGATCTGATTCTTTCGATTCCTTTTCTTGGGATTTCGACACAAGTATTGGTGATTTTCATCGTTCTACTCTATCCGCCAATATGGTCTCCGCCAACGGTCCGCAAGAAAATGATGAAGATGAAGATGATTTTGAAATATCACCTGAATCGGAACAATGGGCTCAAAGATTAGATAACCAATGGGAATTCAGGTTCGAGCAAAAAGAACCTCCTACTGAAGATAAATTGATCCAAATTGATGTTGGTGAGGAGGGATCCCCCAAGCTAATATTCATCAGCGAAAGTCTTTCAGAAACAGATAAGCAAGATATGATCAAGCTTATTCATGATTACATCGATGTCTTCGCTTGGAGCTATGAGGATATGCCAGGGCTAGATCCGAAGATCGCAACACACAAACTTAATATCATACCGAATGCTAAATTGGTCAAACAACAACATCGACGATTTCGTCCAGACATTATGGATGCAATTAAAGCTGAAGTCAACAAGCTTATGGCTTTCGGATTTATCCGAGAGGAACAACATCCTGAGTGGGTGGCTAACATTGTTCCTGTTCTCAAAAAGACTGGCAAGATCCGAGTCTGTATAGACTTTCGCGATCTTAATGCGGCTTGTCCTAAGGACGAGTTCCCTCTTCCAATCATCGACGTCATGATCGATAACACGTGTGGTTTCGAACGAATGTCATTTATGGATGGGTATTCTGGGTACAACCAAATCAAAATGTTTCCAGACGACGAGAGACATACTTCCTTCAGAACGCCGATCGGTACATACTGTTACACAGTGATGCCGTTTGGTCTCAAAAATGCAGGAGCAACGTATCAGCGAGCAATGAGAACTATATTCTGCGAACATCTCCAAAAAATAGTCGAATGCTACGTTGATGATATTGCATTCAAGAGTCGACAAAAGGAGGATCATATCCAAGATTTGAAGACTATCTTTGATATAATGCGTCAACATCAACTTAAGATGAACCCTACTAAGTCCTTCCTCGGCGTCTCTAGTGGTAAATTTCTCGGCTTCGTCATTACCACTAAAGGTATACACGTGGATCCCGAGAAGATCAAAGCCATCCAAGAGATGCGTCCTCCACGCACCTTAAAAGAGCTACGAGGATTTCAAGAAAGAATTGCTTATATCAGGAGATTCGTCTCTAACTTATCAGGACGCTGCAGAACGTTCAACAAACTTCTGAAGAAAGGTGTGTCCTTCATTTGGAACGAAGAATGTCAATAAGCATTTGACGACATCAAACAATACCTCATGAACCCTCCGGTTTTGGTACCTCCTGTCTCGGGAATACCATTCCTTCTATATGTTCGAGCCATGGATCATTCTCTCGGTGTATTACTCGCCCAGAAAAACAAAGATGGCCATGAACAGGCTATTTATTACCTCAGTCGCACAATGACCGGTGCTGAACCGCGTTATTCTCCAATTGAGAAAGAATGCCTAGCATTAATGTTTGTCGTTCAGAACACGCGACATTACATCATCGGTCAAACGATTCATGTCATTTCCAGAGTGAATCCCATCAGGATTATGATGAAGAAATACGGTATTCTCAACTCCAGACTGGCTAATTGGGGAATCTTGTTAGCTCAATATGACATGCATTATATTCCTCAAAAGTCAGTTAAAGGACAGGCTCTTGCTGATTTTCTGGTAGCTTATGCAGTCCCAGAGGATTCTAAATTATACGATGAGATTCCAGATGAAGTTATGGATTCAAATCAGGTTTCTGACGAAACTCCTACCTGGCGTCTATTCTTTGATGGAGCGTCTAGAATGGGTCCCAATGGCGATATTGTCGTCGGAGTTGGGATTGTTCTTGTATCCCCAGAAGGGCTGACTATTCAGAGGGATTATTCTCTGGATCAATCGTGTTCAAATAATGTAGCCGAATATAATACGTTACTCATCGGTCTTCAACTTGCTAAACATCTGGATATTCAGTATTTAGAAGTTTATGGAGACTCCAAACTTATCGTCAATCAAATCAGAGGTACATACGAAGTTCGTCATCAGGATTTGATACCTTATCACCGAGCAGCACTCTCTATGGCCTCTTCCTTTGAAGGTTTCTTTATTGAACACGTTCGGCGAGCCTGTAATACAGAAGCCGATGCTTTAGCTAACCTTGTCGCTGTGCTAGCCATACCGGTCAGACGTCAACAATTGATAGTGGTTTATAACCAGAAGCTATTCTACGTCGAAAATAATTTGGCTTTGGGTTTTCCCCATGACCCAGACGAAAATTCTCTCAACCCTGATGAATTTAATTCCTCCAACCTTAACACTGGATTAGGGGTTGACAGAGCATCCTCGTCTTCTTCCGATTCTACTATGGAATACGTCTTTTCTAACAAAATAGAAGCCATGACCGAAGACTGGAGACGTCCATTTCTAGACTTTGTATTGTATGACATACTTCCCGATAATCCGAGCGAAGCAGCGTCTATCCGGCATCGATCTCTCAGATTCTATTATAATCATACGACAAAGACACTATATCGTCGGGCCTATGATGGTCTTCTCCTCCGATGCATCGCTGGTGAGGAAGCACAACGGATTATCCGTGAAGCACATGATGGTGTCTGCGGAGCCCATCAACCAGGTCCTAAATTTCAAGATCGCATCGGACGTATGGGTTATTATTGTCCCATGATGGTGGCTGACGCCATTCAATATGCCCGAAAATGTAAAGCCTGTCAAATCCATGCAGACTTTATCCATCAACCATCAGAGTTCTTACACCTGACAGCGGCATCATGGCCCTTCGAGGCCTGGGGCATGGACATTATTGGTCCCATCAACCCACCGTCATCAAAAGGACACCGGTTTATTCTAGCAATAACCGACTACTTTTCCAAATAGGCTGAAGTAATCCCTCTATCCGAAGTCAAAACTTCCAACGTCATCAACTTCGTCAAGCATCATGTCATCTATCGATTTGGTGTTCCTCGGCGTATTATCCATGATAACGGACCACAGTTCGTCAGTCAGAAATTTACTCGATTCTGCGACGACCATCGAATCAATAACCTAGCTTCTACAGCATATAATCCAGCAGCTAATGGATTGGCAGAAGCTTTCAATAAAACCATCATCAAACTCCTAAAAAAGTTCGTTTCTTCTAACAAACGCAACTGGAGCGAGAAGCCTGGTGAATGTTTATGGGCCTACCGCACCACAGTTCGTAATGCGACCGGGTGTACGCCTTTCTCTTTGGTATACGGGTGTGAAGATGTCCTTCCCCTCGAGATCCAGATTCCTTCTCTGAGAATCGTAATCTCCAATGAACTTACAACGGAGAATAATGATCATCTTCGACTTCAAGAGCTAGAAGCTCTAGACGAAAAGCGATTGTACGTTCAACAAAATATCGAGCTGTATCAGGCCCGAATTTCAAAAGCTTTTAACCGGAAGGTAAAAGTCAGAGCATATCGGAAAGGAGAACTTGTTCTTACCGTCAAACGTTCGATGACTATGACACATATGAGATCGGAAAGGAGAACTGGTTCTTACCGTCAAACGTCCGATGACTATGACACATATGAGCAAAGGCAAGTTCGACGCGAAATGGGAAGGCCCATTCGTCGTAAACAAAGTCTTCTCAAACGGAGCATATCAGCTTACCTCTATGGATGGTAAAGTCACGATGATGCCTATCAACGACAAATTCTTAAAAAAATATTATGTATAAATCTCGTAAATATATGATATTTTCATCTGCTGCGATTATTCTCCAACAAATATAAAATTAGAATTTATTCTTCCCCACAAAAGTTGTCTCGATATCGTTATCCCCAGCAGAAATTGATATTCTACCACATATCATCTTCCCAAAGAATTTGATATTCTGTCTTATTAGATCCCCAGTGGATTTAATAAAGATCTCATATAGAAAATCATGTCCATATTACCTCTGAATTTTCTATCTCAGTATCATATTTTCTATTCTATGAAAATGATATCTAGTCTTTTGATTTCTGAGTCCAAAGATCATGGAAAATTGAGTTCAAAGATATCTTTATATCTGAATTCTGTTTTCTCTAATCAGTATTAAACTAAAATTTTTGGTTTAATATCATCTGATAAAATTATAAAATTCATTTGTATATTTTATTCTATTGAAATATGTCATGTATTATTTACCTCTGAACATATTTTCTACAAAAATATCATACACAAAATTGAAATCAGGTCAAAGTGCTCATTTCCTCAGTCAAAATCAAAATACTGATTACAAGTGAGTATTAAAAAAAAAATTCAAGACATGAGAAGTGTAAAAAATCTATTGAATAGGAGGAGTAATTATCTCCTGAATACGAGCAAGTACACTATTCATCTTCTCTTCATGAGCTTTATGAATTCGCTCTGTTGCTTCAATTACAACCATCTGTTGGTCAAAATTAATGATAACAGAACTACGACGATTAGTTTCTTCTATCTGTTCAGCTTGCATCTGTTCCCGCTCTTGCTGTAGAACTTGATAGCGGGTAGCTTCAGCTATACGAGCAGCAATAATATCAGATTGCTCTTTTTCTACGGATGCAATGCGCTCCTGGAGATGAGCTAATTCTTTATTTAGTTTCTGGAGTTCTTCAGCTCTAGATATTTCCTCTGTTTCCAGACGTTCTATCTTCTGACGAGTTGTTACTATTTTCTCATACTTCGCCATTAACTTCTCAGATGACAAAGCGAGGAATTCTTTCAAAGCAGCCTGCTGGGTTTGAGCTTCACGTTCCAGTTGAGCAATCTCAGCCACGGTCAAGGATTTAATATCTTCTTTCTTGATTTCCCACTATCTGTGGATGGTTACTTCCAAATCGTCTACGAGATGCTCAAAGAAAGTACACTGAGTCTCATAACCAGCCTGTCGCAGAGCTAAAAGCGAGAAATTAATCGCCGTTTGGAGATTGGAAAAAGGCATAGTCTCGTCCTTCATAAATCGCCTGGAGAATGTATCCAGATATGAATAGATAATATCTGAATACATCGCCATAGTCCTTGCTATTCCCGTTTCAAAACCGGAAGTTGCTGTCATTGTGAAGGAAGAAGCTGGAATGGGCTCTATTCTGGAAACAGAAGTATGTTCTTTTGGAGAACTTGGTAAATGTGAGCATCCCTCACCAACATCAGTCCGAACAGGTGGAGCATGAGTCGAGCTCATCCCTGGTGTAGTTCCTACAACTTTTGGAATCAAAGAAGCTTGATCAAAATTAAAGACAATAAAGCAAGAAAAGACAAAACTTTACTGGATAAAATATTACCTGAAGTTGGCTCGTACTCTGTTTCTTTAGGATCGTTCAGCCCTATTCGTAGTCTATTCAAAGTGTCTTCTGACACTGGTTTCATTTCACTACTTCCTGTCCCAGAGGTGCTCGGAACATGGGCTTCTATTTATAGAAGGTTCTCTGGCTCTGGAGTCAACTCTGAATGTTGGCCGGCCGTCTTCAATTCGTCGATATGGATTTCAGTTGGTGACTCATCTTCAATCTCCATATCCTCATCTTCAAAGGAATGAGACGAAGGTTCATAGTCAACCTGTTCTTCTTCACCCTTGTCGCTCTCCGAAACATCAATCAAAGCTAAATTAGCAGGTGGCTCAAGAATGGTTGCTTCCTTTACTGATTCTCTCGAAATCAGTATGGATGGTTCAGCATGCTCATCCACTACCATGGAAGGATCCTCGGCAGCCGGTATTGTTCGATCGGTAGATAGCTTAGCTGCCGATTCTTCTATCATATCCTCCGCAGCAGGTTCTGTATTAGCGTCCTGCGTGGGCTGCATTTCCGAGGGTGTAGGAGAGGAAACTTCAATAATCTTCTTGGCAGTAGAAGATTCCGCTTCAACTCTTTGCTGAGAAGCAAGGGCAGTTTGCTTCTCTCGAGCCAATCGTTCAGCACGATTGGTGGGGCTTTCTGCATCAAGACAAATTACAGATTTAGTCTTTGAAACTACCACTTTTCTTCTTCCTACCCTTTTTATTAGTGGAATGGTAGGATAATCGTCTTTGGAGTCACTACCTTCTTCGTCAGCATCTCTGATTTGTTGACTCGAAGCAGGAGAAGTCCTCGGGATAGTAATTCCTACACGACTACGAGCTTCTGCTCGAGTAACTCTTTTTGGAGTGGGCACGAAAGCACCCTTGCCACGCTTTCTCTTCGGTGTACCCTCAGCAGATACACTCTTCTCGGCACTTCCAAGCGGTACATATAGTGGCTGATGAAGTTCATCAGAAAAGAGATTCTCCCTTGAGACTTCTTCATAAACCTCGTCAGTAGCGAGAGGATCCTCTCGGTCGTGACAATCTTCCGGCAAAGTTGACTTGGCTGACTTCTTATTAACATGAATGAAGCTCTTACCCAAGATGTTGAACTTCTCATCAAATGTATTCGTAGATACATAGAACTTGGAATAAGACGCCAACATCTTAGCTCCTTTCCGATGATTCATCGGATCTGGCATTGTAAAGGTAGCTCCGGTGCCTTTGGCAATATAATATATCCAAGCTCTCGTACCGTCGATCAATCCGCCTTGGTGGTTGAAGCATGTCGTTGCATTCCCTACATACAACTGATCATAGTCGAATTGCCGAGCAAATCTACTCGGAAGATATGGCTCCAAATAAGTGATGTCGTCATGGCGATAGACCAGGTGGGATGGTCTGATCCTCTTCAGCCATTCGTGCTGAACATCATCCAGTTCATTCGCACCGGTGCCATCAATCATCTTCGCAGGCATAGTCTCATAACCGATAGACGGAGGAACACAAGTGAAACTCTATAGTTCTCCCCTATTCAGTATGGTCCTGCAGTCTGTCAGGGTGTCATATTTCCACTTTGGCGTATGATGGTTTCTTTCCAAGAAAGTGTCATCTGGTCTGGCCAGTCCAGCACTCATAAGAGACTCAAAGTGGAGGAGCAGCCATCCGTACAAAAATGTGAAGGGCATTTCTACCCGAGGAAAAGTTGTAAGTTTCTTCTTCGCCATGTTAAACATTCTGTCTGCATATGCTCTTAAACCGGCATTCAGACGGCATGTCATCACCGTTAGCAAGTCCATCTTGTACCCGAACGTCAGACGGACTGCTGTAAATACGATTCCTCGGTGCATCCTGTCTGCTGAACAGGTGCCAGATCTTCTCAGCCAAAGGGATAGAAACCCGGCCAGATGACCTTCATTAGATAAAGCCCGGCCACCTTGCTTTATGTAGGTCTCTAACCTATCACCAGCTTTATAGGTGTCTTCATCTTCTTCGATTATGATGTCATCATGGGTGGTCTCCCGGATTAATTTGTCAATTTCGACTTGACTCAGAGGTTTAAAACGACCAATATATTGTTCGGTCTTCTTCTTCTTCTGAGTTTCTTCAGTGCGGCCTTAGAATAAGTAGGCCATCCACTTCGAAGAGAAGCAGCCTGAATCTATATCTTTTGCCTTATAAAAGGCCTTACAGATACTATAATGGCACATTAATTCTTCGAATACGTGAAGAATTAGCAGGTTGGCGTCAGAAATCTTGTTCATTTCATCAATAAATGGGATATATTCCTCATACGACAGATCTCCTGTCGGCAACTGAGAAATATACGCCATTTCGTGGAGAGCGAATCCCATCTCGCCTCTCAGAGTCATAAAAGTTCCGGTACGGTAGTTGTACCTTTCTGCTAGTGCCAGGAACAAGTCTGGGTTCGGCCTAAAACCATAAGCAGTGCACTTGATGGCATCGTACAGGCCTATCATCTTCAATTGTTCTCCATAATCTCTCAGAATCCATCTCACAAGAGCAGTCCATCTGGTATTCTCTGGGTTCACGAGACCAGTGAGTCTTGCGGACTGCTTCGGATAGACAGCGTTTTCTAGCTGTGCAAATTCGTTCGCAAATATCGGAACTCTAACCGGCATCAGAAGTACAGAGTCCTCAGGGGAAATTGTGGCTGGCAATAATCCTCGTAAGACTGAAACATGCGATTCAGTACCACTGCAAAATCTTTCCTGGCTGTACCCTATCCATACAGCTTTTGCTTGACGGGTTAGAGTAATATCCCATTTTATGTGCATTTGGTGACTCGCATGGAATAAGCGAGCTATGTTGATACTCTTAGACAATCCAGTCAAGTACATCGGCCGAGTCTCATCACCATCCCGGTAATACGAGTATGACACTTTATCGGAGGCTAGCTGGGAGCTTCTGTCAATAGCGTCCCCGAATAGAAATACCGGTTTTGAGTGGGTAACACTGTCCACACTCTGCAGTGGTTGACCACTTATCAGACTCAGCAGGGTTTCGCTCTCTTGATTTTTCAGAATGGCTATTCTCGTGGAAGGTTCATCAAACTGTAGAAAGTGGACATGGGATAGGTCACTCTTATAATTGCTTCCTGCACATCCTTCAAACTGCGCTTCTTGGGCCAGAATATCCACTACAAAGGAAAAATAAGAGGTTAAAAATCCTTAACTCTAAAAAAATATAAAGGGATGACAAGTTCAAAGATCAACTTACGCTCAGTTTATCCTAAGCGAATGTCAGACTCAACGGTTAACCTACGCTCAGTCTATCCTAAGCATATGACAGATTCTAAGTTCAACCTACGCTCAGCTACGTGTATGTCTAACCAAAGCAAGCAGTCGTATGGAATTTTCTAAAGAGCAGCGTATGGTTAGCAAGATGTTCATCAAAAATATGCTAACAAGAGGGTCAGCTTATCTCAACGAGACGACTTGACATAGCGTATTCCTTCAGATCAGCGTATTTTGACATTTCTATCAAAGATACGCGTATCTTACAGAAATACGCTCAAAACATATTTTTCGTATAGACGAAAAACATGGAATACGACTAAACCCTAAAGAGGGAAGTGTATTTTCTGACGTATTGACCCTAAAAAGGGGATACGTTTTCTGATTTTGTCCTAACCAGAGCCCTAAAAAGGGATGGTTACTGTTCATCGTCCCCATCCTCACCGTACAGGGGTTTCAACAGAAGTTCGCTCTGTGGAAGACGCTGCTCGGCGGTTCTCCTAGTGGTTGCGACGGCGGCGGCGGGTTGAGATGGCTCTGTAGGAGCCTTGCCTTTCCCCTTCGCGACAGCGTCGAGCTTGGGTGCCATTGACAAAGATTAGGTTGGAGAAGAAGAAGGCTTGAGCTCTGGATTCTCTCTCTCGAAGACGACGGCAAAAGTAAAGAAAGGAATTAAGTTCTTAAAGGCCTATTTATAGAAGAAAGAGAAGCCCAAACGGCAGCCGTTTTCAAATACAAAATCCCTAGAGATATGCACTGATATCGAGAAAATAACAAACTCGTGCCAGCGTGTCAATACTTATTCCCACTTTGAGTTCAAAGTAATTTCGAACTTTCGAAAATCATAAAGTTCGAAAACTTTGAAGGGGGTCTTGTAGGGTGTGAAAAATTCTGACACGCTGACATAAGTCCAAGTCAGCCAAAGGCCATACGCTCAGCCAAAGGCCATACGCTCAGTACAAAAGTCATATGCTCAGTGAATATTTTATTATTTTTTGACTGACAGCACATCATACGCTCAGTGGGGGATGAATCTGACAATTCGTCTTTCGTGCAAAAAAAAACAGCTGTCTTAGGAGAATTAACCGTCGTATGGATTTTTGAGAGTTGATTTTGTCTTTTACGAGGACAGCTCATTAGCCATCATGAATGCACATCCATCATTACTGTCATTTCTGACAGTCCATCAGCTGTCATATCCGCAACACGACGTTCGAGAGATATTTGTCAGTTATTGGGAGATATGGCGTATTCGAGAAGATTGAGGACATCCACGTGTCTACTTCTCCAGTTATACGACTCCTCATCAAGACAGCGTATGTACTTTTCCTCATCAAGACAGCGTATGTACTTCATACGACTCCTCATCAAGTGAGCGTATATACTCCATACGACTTCTTGTCACCCAAATGAGCGTATAGACTCCATATGACTCCTTGCTATCCAAGTCAGCGTATGCAAGACATACGTATCCAAAAGACAGCGTATGGACTCCATACGACTCCTCTTCAAATAAGACAGCGTATGCTAGTCATACTTCTCCAAAAGACAGCGTATCAAAGCAAATGCATTCAGAATGACTTCAAATGTACAGTCAACACATGTTATCATGTGTCCTGTATTCGGTTACCCACTCATTCAGAAGTTATGCAGCATGGCATTCATGCCATCAATCTCTCCTGGATATACTCTACTACTCTCAACCGCACTCCAACGTGTCTCCACCAAAAATTGCCACGCGTCCCTGCAGTTATGCACACGTCAAGTGACTGATTGAGCGTATGCCTAGAGCAGTTATCCAGAACTATATAAAAGAGAGTTTCTCCACCTTCAACAGACACCAGATTCAATTCAGAGAGAACAGAGAGATTGCCCAGTTGCTGTCCAAGTTCTTCGAGGTCCGAGCCTTCTTCATCGCATCGTCCAAGGGATAAAGTGATCGTCTTCTAGATCAGATTCCTACAGTTGTAATTTTTTCAGAAACACAATAAATAAATAGAATTTATTTATGGAAAACAGTGCCAAATGAATATGATAAATGTTTGTATTCTAAAAATACAAATAAAAGTTGTGTCGTTCTATGCTTGTATGTTGATGACATCCTTATTCTAGGATCTTCACTAGAACAGATAAATACCGTTAAGAATTATTTATCTAACCAGTTTGATATGAAAGACCTAGGTGAGGCAAACCTGATCTTAGGAATACAAGTGTCTAAATGCAATGAGGGATATACTTTATCCTTAGCACATTCAATTGAGAAAATGCTAAGGAAGTTTGAGTATTTTGACAAAAAACCTGCCCTTACTCCTTTTGACAGTAATGTTGTTCTAAAAAAGAATGAAGAAACACCCATAAAACAACATAGATATTCACAAATGATTGAGTCCCTTATGTACATAATAAATAGGACCAGACCTGATATTGTATTTGCTATTGGGAGACTAAGCAGCTATACTAGTAACCCAAACCAATCTTATTGGACTGCAATAGACAGAGTATTTAGATATCTTAAGGGTACTCTAGATTATAAACTTCATTATACTAAACACCCTGATATCATAGAAGGTTACTCCGATGCAAATTGGATAACTGATTCACATGATGTAAAATTTACCACTAGATATATTTTTACCCTAGCAGGAGCTGCGATCTCCTGGGGATCATGTAAACAAAATATCATTGCCAGAAGTACAATAGACTCTGAAATGATAGCTTTGGACACTACATATACAGAAGTCGAATGGCTTAGAAATCTTATTATACATATACTTGTTTCTGTTCATCCTATTCCTGCAATTTCTATAAACTGTGATAATAAATCTATTATAGAACTACTAAAGCATGATTCTATGAATGCTAAGATGAACAGGCACCTGCAGCTGCGCTTCAAATCAATAAAGAGCCTATTAGGCAAATATGTGGTTCTTGTCTATATAAAATTAGAAAAGAACCTTACAGACCACTTGACGAAGGGTCTGTCTAGGACATTGATCCTAGAATCATCGAGGGGGATAGGGTTAAGCCTATAGTATAGTCACCAGCAGTGACAACTCAACCGAGTTTGATTGGAGATCCCAAGAAGCCGGTTCAATGGATAGAAACTGTAATGCCCCGCTCTGTACGGTGCATTACGCTGAAGCGTTGACTCAAAGAGTCGTATTGACCGAAAAAAATGTATCGATGCGAATCGATACGAGAGTTACGTTGTCCCGAGCAACGCATCGAACTAATTCGATATGAAGAGTTGCTTTGTTCCGAAAGAATGCATCGAGTGAATCGATGCGAAGCGCCGTATTGCCCTGAAGGATGAGTGCGTTGAATCGGCTCGAAGATTCTAAGAAATCGAATCGACCAAGGCGCAAGTCCGATCGATGCAAGTATTAATTTTAGTTGGTTTTCTGTACAGGATATATGTTTACGCAAAAATATTAGAGGTCGACATTTCGTCTATTTTACGACGGGTCCATGAAACTAAACCGTCGCCTTGTGACGGACTGGAACTTGGACACGGTAAGCCAAATCGGACGAATAATCCAATAAAGCATGAAGTGCTCGAATGGCTAAGTCAGAAGAGTTGCCCGTGCAACGAAGTTATAAAATTGAGCCACAATGGTTCGGCAAAACTACAAGGCAAATCGACACAAGGCGGGGGGACATTGACTCTTTTTCCTACTCCTTTATGCCCAAGTAAAATATATATCATTGTATGCTGAGTTAACCTATCAACGCCACGGGCGTGGCTCGATAGAGAGATAAACATAGTGCGTGTCGAACACTAAGATAAAACAATTGAAATGAATCGTACAGCAAATGTACGAGTCGCTATGGAAAATGGAATATCGTAAAGACGATCGCCTCGGTGCACAAGCCATAAGAACATAGGATAACTGTATCGACGAGTGCCCCAGTGCATAAGTCATTCCGTGCCCCCGTGTACGAGATAGCATGCTAGAACATTGAAAGACTATATCGGCACGAGTGTCTCGGTGCACGAGCGATAGAACAATGAATAGCCTATCGAGGCGTGCCTCAGTTGCACGAATCAGAAGAATGGAACATAAGTATAACGCGTTGAATACTAAGGCATATAATACGAAAACACGGCTTCGAGGCGTGCATTGAATGCACGATACAAGAAAAGACGACGAATGTGTGCAGCTGCACAATACTTACAAAAGACGGCATCATTGCGACGAGGAGAATAGTTGTGGCACGGATGTGACATAACTGTCGATGCGGCACGGTGCCTTTGAAATGTCCATGGCCTTCGGGACGTTCGTTGAGGACATTGGGGCGTTGTGCTAATTAAAATAGAGATAAGCGAAACTTGCTTGGTTGTATGAAAGATAAGATGCGTTGTATGGTCAAATGGACTTAAAGATATAAAAGCCCGTACATGGGTATTCCCTCGAATGTGGCACACCATGGCGCTGGGACCGTTCGGCCTAGGAGGGACTGTATTTACGGTATTGTTGGTACACTTCATTTAGAAGGGTAGCGACCTTCTGGTGAGTGTGATAAGCCACTTGCTGCAATTATTTCGGTGGCTTCTGATGTTTGGTTAGCAACCGCACAGAGTTAACATCGTCGTATGTTTCGATTCGATAAATATAAGTCCATTCTAGCCCGGAAAGCTAGTGACCTTCATATAGTTAAGGGCGATGGGTTGGAAGTTCATGGTATACATATATCCTGTATGGACAGATCCTGGGTCGAAAGTGCAAGGTACACTTATATCGTGCACATATAGATCCGCATAGAGAGCACTTATAATATGACAGGGAAAGCTGAATGGCGTATTCACCTTGCGTCGTTGCAAGGGCGAGTGTGTCGATATTGGTAAGTCGTGCCACGAAACAAATACGAGATTGCTTGCCTGTTTACTTATGCGAATTGAATAATATGATTGCCATGATAACATGCTTACTATCTTCGAATATGCCATAAACTCATCCTAAGGAGAACATAGAAAGAGAACTAAATTGTATGTTTGTATGAGTAAATACAATACTAAATATCGGTTTGTTAATTGGGTTTTTGATCAGTACAGCAAGGACGAAAGTACTAATCCCCCACTAGTTTGCTAGCAGGTTCAGGGATTGGTCTGCTTGCGGCGGAGCTTCGCTTGAACGCGTTGAGATTTGGAATGCCGAAGCGTATTGAGACGTGCAATCGCATTGACACTCGAACATGCAACATGATTGATGCGGCCGAAATATAGAAGGCATGATTTATGGAACGGTAAAATCCTTTGTGGGCAAGAGAGAACCTGAGTGTTGTAGCCAATCTGGCAAATTTCGTTGGGCTATCGAAAGCCTTTGTAATCGTATTTCAAACATCAATAAAGAGAATGGTTTTGTATACTCTGTTTTTCTTTCGTTGTTAATGTTCAACTCAAAGATAACCATTTACGAACTTGTCATCTTTCCTTGCACGAGCGTAACTCCAGGCTCTTGCGGCATCACGTCCCTTGCGAGGACGATGATTCGGGTGATTCCGGGTCGGGGCGTGACAAATTGGTATCAGAGCTCTAGGCTCAATTTCCTCTGGACGCTTGCTTTATTCCATTCCAAAGAGTTTCCCACCACCAATCGAAATCACTCTTGACTCTACTCGATGCCGTATTGGATGTTCCAGACAATAAGTCTAATACAAATCATGTAATTTTACCGGATGTTGTTTTGGAAATTACATGATGTTGCTGGGAAAGTCGTGAAATGTTTGTTGCTGTAAGTGCAACAAGTTTCGAGATTTGAATTCAAGGAATTATTGCTGTGGATGCAACACGTCATGAATTATAATTTGAGGTATTCGTTGTTTGTAACGATCGATATGAGAAATGTTGGTTGCATCGATACAATGATAGTCGTAGAATGTTGCTGCAGCAATTGCCACGTGTTGATTGTAAATGATGCGTTGAAGAGAAAATGAAAGTTGATATGGAATGTGTCGAACGGATTCACATATTAATTTTGAATGTGCGTTGCGATGAAATGTGATAAGTCAATATCAAATGTGTTGAACGGATTTGAGCATTGACTTTGAATGTCGGAAATAAAATGTTGTACGAGGTGCAACAGATGTCGAAAAAAATCGTTGCACGAGGTGCAATAAATGTCAAAAATAAATCGTTGTACGATGTGCAATGCGTATCGAAAATGGATTTTTACACGAGGTGCAATAGATATCGAAAGTAAATTGTTGCACGGGGTGCAACGCATATCAAAGTGAAATTGCTGTACGAAATACAACGGATATCGAGAATGAATTGTTGCACAAGATGTGTCACGACCCGCACCCATTTTTTTTTTTTTAAACGGATACGAGACGTGTCCAAGCCAGCCTACGCCGCAGTGTCGGCGGTAGAACGCTGTCACGGCCATGAAGATCAGAATCACAAATAATACCCATTCACATAATTAATTTAACTTACAATGATCACAAGTTTTACATTTGTAGAAAAATATAAACTTGTACAAATAAATGAATGACTACAACTCAACTATCTAGCTAGTCTCTAGGCCTTTGTCTGCAAGTATTCCCGTCACTCCCCAAGCTAAATGAATCCACGGCTAACCTGAAAATGTTGGTTTCCAGTCAGGAATGGAACGAGCACAATTCACTGAATGCAATTTCAAATAAAGAAAATGACTATAAAACAAAGGTTAGACATCAATCATGGGTTTGAAAATAAACAGTAAAGCCGTAAGAAAAATCAATAGTAATAAATAGACCAATATACTTTTCCACCATTAGAAGTACCTTTGATATGTGATCGGTCTCGGGACAATTATGCGACACGGTCTACACGGTCTAAAGTTACACGGTCTACAGTTACACGGTCTACAGTTACACGGTCTACAGTTACACGGTCTACAGAAAATATTGCAGTAAAGAAACACTGTCTACAAAATAATAATCACGATCTACACAGTTTAAATGCAGTAATAATCACGATCTACACTGTCTACTTTGCAATAAATAAAACATTGTCTACATGGTCTACAAGAAGTAAATAAAACACTGTCTACACGGTCTACAAGAAATAAATGCAACACGGTCTACACGGCCTTGGTACTTCTCATTCCCGACTCAATAATTTATAATAGAAAATAATCACATAACTAATGAAACCAACCAATGAAATATAGTAAAAATCAATATCGAAATGCAGACAATAAACTGTACTCGCCTGTGGTCCATTGCTGGTGAAACCGACAATCTAAACTACTCAATGTGCCACTATAGTCAAAACCCGTACAACGGTCCCCGAAAGCTGAAATAAGCAATACCAATGATCTCAGAATAGTCCAATTAGCTAGAATTGCCTGTCCTTACGTCCAATTCTGGACACAGGGGCAAAATGGTAATTTCGGGCAAAAACGATATCCGCTGTTGGACCCGCTTTGCACCGAAAAGCAAGCCAGAGTCAACGGTCTCTAAAGTCATCAAACTACATGTCTACGGATCCAGTTTTCCGATACGAACCCAACCGTATGTCCAAAGTTGGATTCCGGCGGGCCGTGCACAAAATCACCCGTTGAGTGGGACCGTGGGGCCCGCAAAACGACGTTCGATTTGACTGTCTCAGATTTGGACCAAACTTGGCATACAGGACCAGAAAAATGATACGGTTCTGTTGGCGTAAGTTTCGTCTCGATCTGACGAACGTGCACAAGGTAATTGGAGAATTTATAATGTGCACGATACGGGAAATTTCGACGGATACGCATCAAATTCGTCGCGCACACGCGACCAATTTGAATTCCGTCAAAGTTCACACGACCATGAAACCGTTACGCAGCTTTCGATGCTTTCGGTTCGCGACCACGTCGTCCCGATTGGCGTGACGCACGTCGTGTGGAACAATTTTCAAGTTTTGAGAACAGATTTTTGGGAAACTTTGGAATTCGATTTCTCGACGCTCAGTCGATGATTTCGAATTCCGCAAGAAGAGATTCGAAACCCTACATGTTGTCTAAAAGTCTATTCAAATAGTTTTCCGAATATGGGACTGGATTGATCGGAAACGATCCTCAAATAAGGGTTCATGGACTGCTAATAGTGTTCTGTTCGGACAGATTTTTTGACGACTTTGCGTCGGTTTCTCGACCAATCTATGGCAGTTACCTACAAACTAATTGGACAAGGTTAAAGAGGGTTATATTGGGAGCATACCCGAAAAGACGGTTTGGCGAACGGTCGATCGTGCGCGAAGATCCTTCGTGACGAAATTGCTCGTCCGCGGCTGCTGTTGCTTTGCTCCTGGGCACTGTTCAGCGCGCGGCTGATCTCGGCCTGTGGCCGGCCGGCGGCGGCCGCCAGCGGCGCACGGAGGCGCGCGCGGGGGTCGCCCAGGGGTGGCACGTGGTTTGGTGGTTAGGGTTTGCGTTTCCAACTCCTCCCCCTCTCTCGATACTAATATATATATACTATCGGTTGTTCGAAACGTAGGGGGGTCGGCTTCCAGTTGCTGGGAGTTCGGGTTTGGAAAACAAGTGTTGGGCCTGGGTTTCCCGGGTTTATGGATGTGCTGGGAAAGGCCTGTGAGCGGGCTTGCCTATTGCTCCTGGCTGATGGGCTCGGGAACTGTGGGTCTGGGCTTGGGCCGAGTGTAGGGGTGGCTCAGCTGGGCTTGGGGTGTATTGCTGTTGCTTCTTATTCATTCCATTCTCTTCTTCTTTTTCTTTTACTAATATACTTATGTATATTTCCTTGTATATATATTTATATACGTACATACATACATTTATACATATATATTATATATATATATATACACACTACACATTTATACGTATATAATACTACACAGAATATATATCACTATATATTTTCCTATACATATCAATATATATTTATCTCTCTATATACATATATTCATATAAATACTGGTATAATACTATTCAATACCTAATTAAAATACCAATATTATCTATTCCTAGACTAAGGCCTATTTTATAAATACAAATATATATATATAAAACATTTATTCGACCATTATAATAAAACCACTAATAATAAAATCATATTATATACAAATATCCTTAATACTAATAATAATTATAATAATAATAGTAAAATTTCATAAATCAATAATGGTGTATATAAACCATTATGCTTTGTCTAACAACCCCAAAATATATAAGGACCTATTTTCTTCATCTGTCACTGAATATCCACTAATAATGATAATTATAATATTAATTACGAATACTAGAAAATATTCGTTAAATTAATAGAACGAAATACAACATCTTCATGCCACATTCCCTCAACACGAATGTCATTGGATGTGCCGCATGACCACAGGGCCTTGAGTTCGGTTCGGGTCCAGTCTGGACTAGTTCGGTACAACCGGGTTCCTAAACTCAATAATATAATTAATAAATAAATAACTTCGGTAATGGTTAAGTCGCAACTTGGCTTGGTTTTCTTAGTTAGGACGTCGCTATGGCTCGACCTTCCCTACCAGGGCTAGTACTCTAATCAAAGCACGCCATTGCACTATTTGTGCCATGATTCCTAATCGGTTTGTGCTCCATAACTCCACAAAGATTTAAGTCATCCACCGTAATAATTAACTAAATAATTATTTACAAAAAATATTAAAATCACCATTTAATTCAAATAAATAAATAAAAATATTATCAAAAAAAAATTCTGGGAAGAGGGGCTACAAATCTACCCACCTTAAAAATAATTTCGTCCTCGAAATTCTAATTCATAACTATTCCTTAAAAAGGAAATCTACTCCTTTCCTTAATCTTCTCAAATTTTTAATTCCTCAAGATCGTTTATGTCCTCCTCCTAGACATTTCGTAACTACGGAACTCTGAGGACTTCTACCCACCTTTGGTCACCCTACTCCCTCAAATCTCATGTCACTAAAACTTTTATAATCATCCAATCTACTTGCTCAAATTCTTCCAATGGATATCTATCGCCTATGGTATCTATAATCCTTGCATATCTATCAAGCAATCCAAAATTCAATTATCAACTAACTTATACTATAACCACTGCTAAATTCTAAGCAACACGGTTATCGACCCCCAAAATAGGAAGGACGAGAGTCAATGGTCTCTAAAGGACGAGGAAGAATAACTGTGAACAAGCACGAAGTTTCAAGAGCGCTAGAGGATATCAAATGATACCGATAAAATGGACCTCATGAACTATTGACTTATTAGCTAGATTGGGGCTACTCCGTTCCAATCACTAGCTAACTTCGAAGAGACCCTTCGTTCTTAGAGGAGTTTGCCATCCGTGCAATACAGGAGTTTCGTTCTCGAAATTCTAAACTAAGTTCCATAATTGAACAAAAATTGGAGAAATCAAGATTGTGATCTTTTTCGTGGTTATTTAACCACACGAGTAAGGGGTAAAGTGCAATACAAGTTCGTATCGCGACTTCCAGGTAGATGGAATATTGGTTACGAATGACTTCACATTTTAAGAGAGGAAGACTACGTAATAGGTATAGGGACCTATATCAAAAGTTCAGTTTTTATAGTCCAACTACGGTGGTATGCATGGATGGACTATACGGGGTCTTAATGGGTTCCTTGATTGGACATCAATTGCTGGTTGGATGAACCTTGTATTTCAATCTATATTGACTGGTCAAGGCCCCAAAACTATTTCTACTAGGTTAAGGTAACCTAGAATAAGTTCCAACCCAAGTGGTTGAACTAGTTGCCAGTCGGGTTAGTTAGCCAGGTCTTAAGTCCAAAATGCGTCTTCCGTGACTTTTGTGTTTAAGTAGCACGAGAAAACACAATTGAGTGGTATACTAAGGACGTGTTTAGTGGACTTCAAGTAGATCACAACCATATATTGGGTTGAATGAGTCGAGGTTGAGGTTCTAATGGAAGTCGGGAAGTAAACCGGTACTATGGTAAGGGTTGTAGCTAGTCCTTTTTAACCTGAAAATCGTAGCACAAAAATAGAGTACAAGGGGACAGGTTTGAGTGGGACATGATATACCTAGATGAAGATGGACTCATCTAGATCTTATATGTAAAATTTGTTGGAAGGTAACAACTGGCCTCGTGCTCCGAATATTAATGACATGGCCGGGGACACAAAATGATCTAAATGAAAAGTGGGTGTCCAAGGGCACTAATCATCATCCTAATGGAAGTTATTCAAATCAATCGGTAGTCCTTGTATATCACAAAATTTTGGAAGGCTCACAGTCTACCCGCCTTAGAAGTTAGGGCATGGTCTTAGGAATAATAAGGTTAGAAGGATTTTAATGTCAGGATATCGTACCTCGATTCTCGGTAATAAAGAATAAGGTACGACGTATCGGAATACGGTAGATATAAGTCAAGTCAAGGATCGTTCCTCAATAAATGGAGAACGAGTGTGTGCAATAACACATGGTTGATAACATAGAGGATATACCCATCCATAGTGTACAAAAGTTATCGACGGGGTAACCAGCCCCAAGGCATGTCCTATGAAGAGATTACTAACAACTGAGTCGTGAATCTCTAGTTGTCAAACCTGTCAGACTATTGTCATAAGGGTTTTAGTGGTATGGGCTGTAGTGATCATGCGTTGTTGTTGACAACTGGTATATCACAATTTGACAGGGTATTTAATCTATGGTATTAGCTAAACAAGTGACTGTGGTGTTCCAACACTAGTTAGGTCTTAATATAAAACATTTACATAACTAGGGTAATATTTGTTGGAAACCAATCTCGGGAGGAGTGTCACGGTAAATGATTACCCTATTGTCCGCTCATCTCATGTCTAACTGTGGGCTTCGGTCGAGGAAGGGTTGGTTCAAGGCTTTAAGGGTTGCTAGTTAAGGCAAGCTTCCAGCAAATAATTAGAGACTCGCAACCTTTGGTCTCTAAAGAATAGGTAGTCTCCTAGGTAGGAATTTCGACTAAGGGTAAAATCCTAATCATTCTTAAGTTCAGATGGCTTGAAAGTCCCGATAACAGTTTGGGGTCAAGAGGAGAACGAGTACTCGATCACATGGCTGACTGACGATAACTACCCTTGTGTATACAACTACCATAGCCATGGGGATACGCGGTATCTCTCTACCATCACGAGCTTTCGTCTTTCCAAATCGGTGAAGGACAAAACAATAAAGAATTCAAAGGAGATGTTACTGAATATAATTTCATGATTCAAAGGCGAACACATAATTCAAGAGGAATTGTCAAAGCAATCGCGGATGAGATCCTAGATACCTATATATCTCCATCCACGTAGTGTAATTAAACGAAGGGCGAACCAAATGCATCATGGTTGATCAGACCATAATACACTAATTCTGATTAGACAATAAGTTAGCAGGCGTCCCCACTAAACATATGCCTCGAATCAAGCTCGATAATAGAGTGAGCTTGCAAAACTAAGCTGTAACAACAACATTTGTTAAGATAGTCGAATACAATTGTGCGAGATTTTTGAAAGAAGGTACAAGTAGTTCGAGTTTAGAGAGATTCAAAACTTACCTGGTGTTCTTGCTTCTATAGACATCCCACTATCATCTTACCCTTAAGGCCTTGGTCGTCTAATGGTTTATGGACATTCTAAATTCCATATTCTAGGTAAACCTATTAGTGTCAATCAATTCCTCGTAGTAAGTCACAAGGACTACAAAATGCTGGGTCGGGAGACATGCTACCCAACTTATAAAACTTTCACTACTATCGGCTTTAGATCCTATGGGACATACATAACATTGTCCTATCCTCTATGGTATCCCAAACTTGTAATCAAGTCTGAAGTTATTTCACCGAGGACTACGCCTCGCCCGTAAAATCGGGCTGTGGTAACCCTTGGTTTCGTAACTCAACATGATACAAAATCGAACACTTCTTAACTCTATCCAATATTGGCTCAAGGGTACCTATGATCAAGAGAGGGCCGTTAGCCATAGTTTTGGCAATGTCCCATCACCTATATATTTTTTTTCCAAACTAATTTCACCTCTAGGGGTTGTGTCTCGCCAGTGCGCTGCTGGCTGCAATGTATCCATAGACTCCAAAATTCAATTAAATGGCGACAGTGCGCTACTGTCCTGCTATTATAAGTTAACTAATATTCCTTTAACTATATATATAAAAACTCATGAGCTTCTAGAGGTTCAAGCAAGTCGACTATGAGATAAAGCATAGGTATCTATCAGTCACAACCCTTAAAAATAAAAGGTGAACATGGAGGAAATAACTGAAGACAAAGAAATAGGAACATTCTAACTATTCTATGTGTATTCAAGCCTTTGAGGAAAAACTTGAATCGAAACTAACTCGAGGTTCGCATATGGATAACCCAATCAGAAATAATAATTCCTAGGGCAAAATAGGAACTAAATAGGCAATTTGGACTAAATATGAGGATGATATCTAAAGAGGCAACGGGAAGGAATTGAATAATTCATCTAGGTGAGATCATCAATTCCAGGAAACTCTGCCTCTCCAAGTGAATAATCTATCCACATTGGACCATATCTTCCAATCAAGAGGTAATAGTGTACCTATGGGAATTTGACAAACTATCAAATTAATAACTCTCATCCTAAATTGCATGGCCTAGACTACCCATCGGCAAATTTGTATAAGGGACTCCTAGTCCTAGTCATTCTCTTAAATTAAATTAATTTCTAATTCGTGAATGAGCATTTCTAGTCGCAGGCTCGCAATAGTACAACTAACTTAAGTACTATCACGAGTTCGCGTGATTTGCGAAGACTGACCTGCATGGGCCACCACAAAAACTTGTCACGACCCGCACCCGTTTTTTTTTTTTAAACGGATACGAGACGTGTCCAAGCCAGCCTACGCCGCAGTGTCGGCGGTAGAACGTTGTCACGGCCATGAAGATCAGAATCACAAATAATACCCATTCACATAATTAATTTAACTTACAATGATCACAAGTTTTACATTTGTAGAAAAATATAAACTTGTACAAATAAATGAATGACTACAACTCAACTATCTAGCTAGTCTCTAGGCCTTTGTCTGCAAGTATTCCCGCCACTCCCCAAGCTAAATGAATCCACGGCTAACCTGAAAATGTTGGTTTCCAGTCAGGAATGGAACGAGCACAATTCACTGAATGCAATTTCAAATAAAGAAAATAACTATAAAACAAAGGTTAGACATCAATCATGGGTTTGAAAATAAACAGTAAAGCCGTAAGAAAAATCAATAGTAATAAATAGACCAATATACTTTTCCACCATTAGAAGTACCTTTGATATGTGATCGGTCTCGGGACAATTATGCGACACGGTCTACACGGTCTAAAGTTACACGGTCTACAGTTACACGGTCTACAGTTACACGGTCTACAGTTACACGGTCTACAGAAAATATTGCAGTAAAGAAACACTGTCTACAAAATAATAATCACGATCTACACAGTTTAAATGCAGTAATAATCACGATCTACACTGTCTACTTTGCAATAAATAAAACATTGTCTACACGGTCTACAAGAAGTAAATAAAACACTGTCTACACGATCTACAAGAAATAAATACAACACGGTCTACACGGTCTACACGGTCTAAGGTCAGATCACACATCCTTGGTACTTCTCATTCCCGACTCAATAATTTATAATAGAAAATAATCACATAACTAATGAAATCAACCAATGAAATATAGTAAAAATCAATATCGAAATGCAGACAATAAACTGTACTCGCCTGTGGTCCTTTGCTGGTGAAACCGACAATCTGAACTACTCAATGTGCCACTATAGTCAAAACCCGTACAACGGTCCCCGAAAGCTGAAATAAACAATACCAATGATCTCAGAATAGTCCAATTAGCTAGAATTGCCTGTCCTTACGTCCAATTCTGGACACAGGGGCAAAATGGTAATTTCGGGCAAAAACGATATCCGCTGTTGGACCCGCTTTGCACCGAAAAGCAAGCCAGAGTCAACGGTCTCTAAAGTCATCAAACTACATGTCTACGGATCCAGTTTTTCGATACGAACCCAACCGTATGTCCAAAGTTGGATTCCGGCGGGCCGTGCACAAAATCACCCGTTGAGTGGGACCGTGGGGCCCGCAAAACGACGTTCGATTTGACTGTCTCAGATTTGGACCAAACTTGGCATACAGGACCAGAAAAATGATACGGTTCTGTTGGCGTAAGTTTCGTCTCGATCTGACGAACGTGCACAAGGTAATTGGAGAATTTATAATGTGCACGATACGGGAAATTTCGACGGATACGCATCAAATTCGTCGCGCACACGCGACCAATTTGAATTCCGTCAAAGTTCACACGACCATGAAACCGTTACGCAGCTTTCGATGCTTTCGGTTCGCGACCACGTCGTCCCGATTGGCGTGACGCACGTCGTGTGGAACAATTTTCAAGTTTTGAGAACAGATTTTTGGGAAACTTTGGAATTCGATTTCTCGACGCTCAGTCGATGATTTCGAATTCCGCAAGAAGAGATTCGAAGCCCTACATGTTGTCTAAAAGCCTATTCAAATAGTTTTTCGAATATGGGACTGGATTGATCGGAAACGATCCTCAAATAAGGGTTCATGGACTGCTAATAGTGTTCTGTTCGGACAGATTTTTCGACGACTTTGCGTCGGTTTCTCGACCAATCTATGGCAGTTACCTACAAACTAATTGGACAAGGTTAAAGAGGGTTATATTGGGAGCATACCCGAAAAGACGGTTTGGCGAACGGTCGATCGTGCGCGAAGATCCTTCGTGACGAAATTGCTCGTCCGCGGCTGCTGTTGCTTTGCTCCTGGGCACTGTTCAGCGCGCGGCTGATCTCGGCCTGTGGCCGGCCGGCGGCGGCCGCCAGCGGCGCGCGGAGGCGCGCGCGGGGGTCGCCCAGGGGTGGCACGTGGTTTGGTGGTTAGGGTTTGCGTTTCCAACTCCTCCCCCTCTCTCGATACTAATATATATATACTATCGGTTGTTCGAAACGTAGGGGGGTCGGCTTCCAGTTGCTGGGAGTTCGGGTTTGGAAAACAAGTGTTGGGCCTGGGTTTCCCGGGCTTATGGATGTGCTGGGAAAGGCCTGTGAGCGGGCTTGCCTATTGCTCCTGGCTGATGGGCTCGGGAACTGTGGGTCTGGGCTTGGGCCGAGTGTAGGGGTGGCTCAGCTGGGCTTGGGGTGTATTGCTGTTGCTTCTTATTCATTCCATTCTCTTCTTCTTTTTCTTTTACTAATATACTTATGTATATTTCCTTGTATATATATTTATATACGTACATACATACATTTATACATATATATTATATATATATATACACACTACACATTTATACGTATATAATACTACACAGAATATATATATCACTATATATTTTCCTATACATATCAATATATATTTATCTCTCTATATACATATATTCATATAAATACTGGTATAATACTATTCAATACCTAATTAAAATACCAATATTATCTATTCCTAGACTAAGGCCTATTTTATAAATACAAATATATATATATAAAACATTTATTCGACCATTATAATAAAACCACTAATAATAAAATCATATTATATACAAATATCCTTAATACTAATAATAATTATAATAATAATAGTAAAATTTCATAAATCAATAATGGTGTATATAAACCATTATGCTTTGTCTAACAACCCCAAAATATATAAGGACCTATTTTCTTCATCTGTCACTGAATATCCACTAATAATGATAATTATAATATTAATTACGAATACTAGAAAATATTCGTTAAATTAATAGAACGAAATACAACATCTTCATGCCACATTCCCTCAACACGAATGTCATTGGATGTGCCGCATGACCACAGGGCCTTGAGTTCGGTTCGGGTCCAGTCTGGACTAGTTCGGTACAACCGGGTTCCTAAACTCAATAATATAATTAATAAATAAATAACTTCGGTAATGGTTAAGTCGCAACTTGGCTTGGTTTTCTTAGTTAGGACGTCGCTATGGCTCGACCTTCCCTACCAGGGCTAGTACTCTAATCAAAGCACGCCATTGCACTATTTGTGCCATGATTCCTAATCGGTTTGTGCTCCATAACTCCACAAAGATTTAAGTCATCCACCGTAATAATTAACTAAATAATTATTTACAAAAAATATTAAAATCACCATTTAAATCAAATAAATAAATAAAAATATTATCAAAAAAAAATTCTGGGAAGAGGGGCTACAAGATGCAACGGAAGAAAACAAAAGTTATAAATTGAGAAACGAAATCGGTTCGGTTGCGCATCGAGCTTGTGTTGGCAAATGAATGCATTGACCGAGTTGTGCCGGATTTGAATTAATCAAAGTTACGGTTGTGATCAAGCACGATCACTGCGAAAATTATGAGTCGGAAGAGATTGTTGGTTCATACTTTGTATAATGCGAGGAAATGACTTAATTTTTGAGTGGTATATGGCATACCACCGATGCAATAAATAGCTCGATTCCGAGTGGTATATGCAATACCACTTGTGCGATGGGTTACATCGATGCATTGTGAGAATTGCAGAAGATGCCGTAATATAATCCAACAATCGGATCTACGAGATAGGAAACTTGAAATGTTATAATTGAACCGCATAATGAAAATGTTGGACGATACAAATTATAATCGAATCGCACGACTTGCGATCTCAACAAAAATGTTAGAATGCGCGAATGGTAATCGAATCGCACGACTTACGATCTCGATAGAAATGTTGGAAGAGGCAAAATAAAATCGGATCGCACTATGTGCGACTTCAGTGAAGAGTTGGTTGATGCGGGTAAATAGTACCTGAGAGATAGTTGGATTATATTACGGCAAAACTTATTTGAGTACGACCGAAAAAACACGTGAAACTTAGAGGACGAGATCGTATGACTTGAGGGTTCGATGTTGAATAATCGGTAACTCAGTTACGCGATCAAAGTATAGCGGGATGCGGCGAATCGAAAAACAAGTTGATGCGTATAGAAAAGTTTATTTCGAACTTGGATGTATGCGATACGAGTTAAGTTGATATTGAAACGGATTCAATGTTGACCCTTACGCTATCGAAATTGATACGATGTATCGAGATCGATACGTAAGGAAACGTAAGCAGGATGTGAGAATACAAAATGGAGTATGCCTCGCGCTATCAAAATTTTGTAAATTACAATACGAGAATGAAACGAACTGGTTGATCATGAACTTTGGGATTGATCAAGACGAGACTAAAAGTCATCGACGATTGCTCGATGCGTATAGCATCTCGTGTGTCGACCGCAAAAAAGATAGACCCGAAATCGATACGAATAGATGTTTCATAAATTTGCAAAATCATCGACGGTAATGCATGACTATACTCGGAGGACAGTTGCACATCAGTTGCGCCGATAGAAACGATTTTGTCCGGAATTGGATAGTCGCGTAGAAATTGTCGGAACGTGATTTGGCTCCGAAATAAGATATAGCATGGTTCGTAGTAAACTGTCCTTCGGTGATGATCCACAATTATCGAGCATAGCTTCGGGACAGCTAACCCTGTAGCTCTCCTTCCAAAAAATTATTGAATTATTTTTTCTAATATTATTTGATTTAAATGGTGATTTTTAGGATTTTATAAATAATTAAATAGTTAATTATTATGGTAGATGATTTTATCCATGGTTGAGATTTGGAGTACAAGGTGACTAGGAATCATGGCACGGATAGCTCAGTGGCGTACTTTGACTAGTGTTTAGTCATGGTAGGAAAAGGCCAAGCCATAGTGATGTCCTAACTAAGAAAACTAGGCCAAATTGTGACATGACCATTATAAATAGTTTATTATTCATTATTATTATTATTTGACGTTTAGGAGACCCGGTTGTACCAAACTAGTCAAACTGGATCCGAACTGAGCCCAAGCCCATGTAGTCATACGGAACTTCCTATGTCATTCGTGTTGATATATCTTGGTATGATGGTGTCGAATTCCGTTTTAATTATCTAATGAATAATTTCTAAGTATTCTTAATTAAATATTATAAATACCATTATTAGTTGATATTCAATGATAATTATATAAATGGGTCCTTGTACGTTTTGGGACTGCTAGAAGACTGTACAAATGATATATATGCCTATTATTGGCATATTAAATTTCGTTATTATTCTTATTATTATTTTATTGGGATTGTTATTTAATATTATTATTTTATTGGTTATATTATTTTATTATCGAATAAATATATATGTGTATGTGTATTTATATAAAAATATATATGTACATGTGTGTAAGTGTATGAATATATAAATATGTAATTGTGTATATATATATATATATATATATATATATATATATATATATATATATATATATATATATATATATAGTAATTTGTGTACGTATATATATGTGTGTGTGTGTGTGTGTGTGTGTGTGCACACACATATATATACGTACACAAATTACTATATATATATATATATATATATATATATATATATATATATATATATATATATATATATATATATATATATATATATATATAATATTTTATTTTTATTTATTTATTTTATTTTTATTTTTTTATATATACATATATATATATATATATATATATATATATATATATATATATATATATATATATATATATATATATATATATATATATATATATATATATATATATATGTATATAAAATATATATATAATTTATATATATATATATATACATATATATATAATAAATATATATATATATATATATATATATATATATATATATATATATATATATATATATATATATATATATATATATATATATATATGTAAATAAATACATATATGTGGCTAAATAGAATAAAAAGAAGAAGAAGAAAAAACAGAAGTGGCAGCCGGCCCCAAAGTCATCTCTACAACCCAGCGTAGCCTACATCCCCTCGAGCCCATAAGCCAGCTGAACAAACTCAGCTCCCCACAAGCAATGTCCAAATTAACTAGTAGCCCAACCCGAACATGGGTACTCAAACCCGTCAATATAACGGAAGTGTATATATATTTTTCCCTCTGTTTCGATCGAGAGAGATCGAGGGAACCAAAAACACTAACACTCCACGGCCGTCACCACCACCTGGGCGAACCACCCCGCGGCCGTGCGCCGCCGCATCAGGCCGGAGTCGGCCATGAACGCCGATGTGCGCGCGCCATGCGTATAACAGAACACAGCAGCATGACGGGCTGGAGAGGCCGACTTCGCGCGGAGAGTTCTCCCCGATCGCTCGATGGTTTGTCGAGCCGATTGTTCAGGTATGTTACCAACCTAACGAACTTGACACCCTGTCTGATAGTTCAGGCATAACATCACGAGATTCGATAAGAAATCGAATCAAACCCGAGAAAAAAATATAGTTTTCAGAAAAAGTGAAACAGGGAACAAAACAGTTTCTTCATGTTTTGGAAGGCTGTTTATTTGCAACCGATTAGAATTTCATAAAATCTATTTAAATAGATTTTCAGCCAACCCATACAGCTTCAAAACGCTATTTATGGATTTTTAATTCATCCATTATACATCAAGAAATACGGATTTGAAAATCAGGAAAAAAACTGATAAAAAACTGTTTTGAAAACTAGAAAAACCTTCCACACGACGTGCGTCCCGCCAATCCGAGCGATGTGGTCGCGAACTGAAAGCATCGAAAGCTGCGTAATGGTTTCGTGGTCATATGGGCTTTGACGGAATTCAAATTGGTTGCGTGTGCGAGACGAATTTGATGCGTATCCGTCGAAATTCCCCGTATCGACCTCTGTGCAAGTTTTCCAATTACTTTGTGCACGCTCGTCAGATCAAGATGAAACTTGTGCCAACAGGACCGTATCATTTTTCTGGTCCTGTATGCCAAGTTTGGTCCAATTCTGAGACAGTTGAATCGAACGCCGATTTACGGGCCCCACGGTCCGACTCAACGGGCGATTTTGTGCACGGCCCGCCGAAATCCAACTTTGGACATACGATTGGGTTCGTATCGAAAAATTGGACATGTTGACATATAGTTTGACAACTTTAGAGACCGTTGACCCTGGCACGTTTTTTGGTGCAAAACGGGTCCAACGGCGGACACCGTTTTGACCCAAAATTACCGTTTTGCCCCTGTATACAGAATTGGACTTAAGGACAGACAATCCTTGCTAATTTGACTATTTTGAGAACATTGGTATTATTTATTTCAGCATCTGGAGACTTCCGCATGTGTTGACTGATTGTGGCTCATTGAGTGGTATAGTATTATTGGTTTCTCCAGCTAAGGACCTCAGGCAAGTGCACTTTCTGATTGCTTTTCGATTCATAGTAGTCTTTTCATTTCATGTCTATATATATATCTTGCTGCTTGTTGACACGCTCGTCACAGGGAGTAGTCGGGAGGGGAAATATCTTAGTAGACATATGGACTACCCAGAAATATCCCCAAAATGTCTATTCTTGAACGATAGCAGCTGCACACGACACGTGCAGTGAGCCGGATTTACCCCCTAGCCGTTCACATGTCAAAACGGATACTTCACACCAAATTGGTAGTTGTCTTTTATTTATTTTCCTTTTCTTCTCTACCGTGCCATATCATCAGTACTTTCCAGTTTTCATATCTCATATGTTATTTTCATGTCTTGTTAATTCTATTGTGCTTTTGCATTGCCGTCGGTTTGTGTACTTGTTCCATTCCTGACTGGAAACCAACATTTTCCAGGTTTAGCCGCGATCATTCTTAGTACTGGAAAGACATGGGTATGTTGAGGCCGACCTAGATAGTGGAACTAGTTGTCATTTTCATTAATTGTGAGAACTTTATATTTTCCTTTAAACATAAATCTTGTAAATGTTGTAATAAATTTAGAAATGTAAATGAGCAGCAAATAATATATTTTGAACATTTATTTCTTGCGGGCTTGACAGCCTTCTACCGCCGACTATGCGGCGTAGGCTGGCTTGGACACGTCTCGTATCCGAAAAAGTGGGTGCGGGTCGTGACAAGTTTTTGTGGTGGCCCATGCAGGTCCGTTTTCGTAAAAGATTGTGAACTTGTGATGTTACTTAAGTTAGTCGTACCATTGCGAGCCTGCGACCAGGAATTGCTCATTCACAAACTAGGATTGAAATGATTTAAGAGAACGACTAGGACTATGAGTCCCTTGTTTAAATTGACCGATTGGATAGTTAAGGTTGTTAGATAGGCCATGCTATTTAGGAATTATTGAATTCAGATGACTTGCCAGATCACTATAGATGCACTATACTTTTGATATGACGACATGATCCAACGTGGGTATACTACTCGCTTGGCTAGTTAGGCTTTCCCTTGAATTAAGGCTATAATCTTGATAACATGTTCAATTTCTTTCGCTCTATTAGATATAAACATCACTTCATGAGTTAGAAGTGCCTGTTTTTAAATTCTAATTTGCTGTAAGGAACTGGTTTATAATTTTTTGATTTTGTTATTCGCATACAAATATCGAGGTAGATTTATTTGAGATTTTCCCTCAACCATTGAAATGCATATGAAATAGATAATAGAATGTTAGTATTTCTTTCGTCTTTAATTAATTCCTCCATGTTAAATCTTTTATTTTAAATGTTATGACTGACAGGACAAACACCTACGTTTTTTCAATTAGTTTGAATCTCTAACAGCTCCTTGGATTCCTTAGGAATATAGTTAGAGTAATTTAACGACTGCAATGGCTACAGCAGCGCACTGTTGCCAATTATTTGGAAAGAAGAATGTGGGTTCACTGCAGCCAGCAGCGCACTGGCGAGGCACAACCCATGGAATTGAAACCATTTCAAAGAGTCATAGTTTATGGAACATTGCTAAAACAATGTTCTCGTTGACCTCTTTAGGTCTTAAATCCCCTTGTGTCAATATAGAGTAGAGTACCTGATAGTTTATCACATCTGAATCATGGAACCAAGGGTTTGCCGCAGGCAGAGTATACGGGCGAGTCATAATTCTCGGTGAAATGACTTCAGACATGATTACAACTTTTAGGATACTATAGAGAATAGAAATATGTCCTATGCGTTCCATAAGATCCAAGGCCAATACTAGTGAAAGTGCTGTAAGTTGAGTATCATGTCTCCCAACCTAGCATTCATGGTCCTCGTGATCTATTAACGAGGTAAAGGACAGACACTAATAGGTTCACCTGGAGTATAGAATTCAGAAGTCCATAACCCATTAGTCGACCAAGGCCTTATGAATAGAAGATAGTAGGATTGACTGTATAAGCAATAACACCGGGTAAGGTTTTGATTTTTTTCCAAAACTCAAACTACTTATTCCTCCTTTCAAAAATCTTGCATATTTATATTTTGACTCTCTTGACCAATGCTGCTATTACAGCCTAGTTTTTGCAAGCTTACTCTTTATTGAGCTTAAATTCAAGACATGTTTATTGGGGATGCCCGCTAACATATTGTCTAATTAGAATCATTGTATTACGGTCTGATCAACCATGATGCAATTGGTTCGCTCTTCATCTAATTATCCTACGTGGATTGAGATGTAGATGTCTCCAGGATCTCATCCGCGACTGCTTTGATAATTCCTCTTAAATTATATATCCGTCTTTGAATCACGTAAATTTTGTTCAGTGACATCTTCCTTGAACTCTATTGATTTGTCTTTCACTGATTTGGAAAGACGAAAGCTTATAATTGGTAGAGAGATATAGGGTATCCCCATGACTATGATGGTTGTATACACAAGGGTAACAACCATCGGCCAGCCAGGTGACTAGAACCTTGCCTTAAGTTACTCGTCCTCTCTGCGACCCTAAACCTACTATCATGATCTTCTGGTCTTTGGAGTCCGAGAATGACTATGATCTTTCCCTTGACCAAATGCCAACCTAAGAGACTACCTATTCTCCAGGGACCAAATGTTGTGAGCCTCTAATCATTTGTTTGAAGCTTGGTTTAACTAGAACCCTTGCGACAATAGTCTGGCAGGTTTGACACAAATAGAAATTTACGACCCAGTTGTTAGGAACCTCTTCATATGATGTGCCTTAGAGTTGGTTACACATCGATAACTCTTGTATACTGTGGACGAGTAGATCATTCTATTTTATCGACCATATATCATTGTGCACACTCGTTCTCCATTTATTGAGGAACGATCCTTGACATGACTTATATCTACGGTATCCTGTAACGCCGTACCTTATTCCCTATTAACAAGAGTCGAGATACAGTACCCGGACTTTGGGAACCCTCTAACCTCATTATTCCTAAAACCATATCCTAGCTTCTAAGGTGGGTAGACTGTAAGCCTCATAAAATTTTGGGATATACAAGGATTACCGATTGATTAGAATAAATTCTATTAGGATGATAATTAGTGCCCCATGGACTCCCACTTTCCATTTAGATTATTTTGTGTTCCCGGCCGTGCCATTAATATTCGGAGCACGCGACCAGCGGTTGCCTTCCAACAAATTTCATATACAAGATCTAGACGAGCCCACCTTCATCTGGGTATATCACGTTCCACTCAAAACTGTCCCCTTGTACTCTATTCCTGAGGTATGACTTCTATGTCGGAAGACTAGTTATATCCCTTACCATAATACCAGTATACTTCTCGGTTTCCACTAGAGCCTCTACCTTGACTCAATTCCTTCGACCCAATATATGGTGGTGATCTACTCAAAGCCCACTACGCACATACCATGAGTGTGCCATCCAATTGAGGCCTCATGTGCTACTTAAACACAAAAGTCACTGAAGGCGCATTTTGGGGCTTTAGGAACTTAGCTAACCAACCTGACTGGCAACTAGCTCAACCACTTGGATAGAAACCTATTCTAGAATACCCTGATCTAGTAGGAATAGTTTTATCATTGGAATCTAGTTCAGTCCATATGGATTGCAATCCAAGGATTACCCAACCAACGAGGGATGTCCAATCATGAAGCCCATTAAGACTCAGTAAAACTCATCCATGCATACCACCATACTCGGACTAGAAAAACCAAACTATTTGAAATAGGTCCCTGTACCTATTATGTAGTCTTCACCTCTTAGAATACGAGGTCATTCGTAACCCTTATTTCAACTACCTGGAAATTGCGATCCGATCTTGTATAGCAGTTATATCCCTTGCTCGTGTGTTTAAATAAGCACGGAAAAGATCACAATCTTGATTATGTTCTATTTTGGAATCTTGTTTAGAACTTCAAGAATAAAATTTCGGTATTGCATGGATTGCAAGCCCCTTTAAGAAACAAGTGTTCTTCGATTTAGCAAGTGACTGGACTAGAGTAGCCAATATAGCAAATAAGTCAATGGTTCGTAAACACACTTTTAGCTGTATCGTTGGATACTCTCTACCGCTCTTGGAACTTCATAGTTGCTCTCGATTATTCTTCCTTATCTTTCTGTCCTACTTATTTCAGAACGACGAATGGCCATGTTATTAGACTTTATCAATATTTTTTAGCTACTTGTGTAAGTTTGTTGCTTGTTAAATCTTGGGTTGCTTGATAGATACGAGAGGATTATAAATACCATATGCCTAGATATTTATTGGTAGGATTGTTAGCAACCAGTTAAAAGATTTTAAGATTTTGGTTTTGAGGAGTAGGGTGACCAAAGGTGGGTAGAAGTCCTCAAGGATTTGTAGGTACAAAATGGCTAGGAGGAGAATATAAATTATTTCGAGGAATTAAATTTGAGGAGATTAAGGTAATAGTAGACATTGACTTTTAAGAAATAGTTATAGATTAGAATTTCGAGGACGGAATTATTTTAAGATGGGTAGATTTGTAGCTCCCCTTCCCGAAAAATGTTGAATTATTTTTTTCTAATATTATTTGATTTAAATGGTGATTTTTAGGATTTTATAAATAACTAAATCGTTAATTATTACGGTAGATGATTTTAGCCATGGTTGAGATTTGGAGTATAAGGTGACTAGGAATCATGGCACGGATAGCTCAGTGGCGTGCTTTGACTAGTGTTTAGTCATGGTAGAGGAAGGCCGAGCCATAGTGATGTCCTAACTAAGAAAATCAGGCCAAGTTGTGCCATGACCATTATAAATAGTTTAATTATTCATTATTATTGTTATTTGACGTTTAGGAGACCCGGTTGTACCAAACTAGTCAAACTGGACCCGAACTGAGCCCAAGCCCATGTAGTCATGCGGGACGTCCTATGACATTCGTGTTGATGTATCTTGGTGTGATGGTGTCGAATTCCGTTTTAATTATCTAATGAATATTTTCTAAGTATTCTTAATTAAATATTATAAATACCATTATTAGTTGATATTCAATGATAATTATATAAAAGGGTCCTTGTACGTTTTGGGACTACTAGAAGACTGTACAAATGATATATATGCCTATTATTGGCATATTAAATTTCGTTATTATTCTTATTATTATTTTATTGGAATTGTTATTTAATATTATTATTTTATTGGTTATATTATTTTATTGTCGAATAAATATATGTGTATGTGTATTTATATAAAAATATATATGTACATGTGTGTAACTGTATGAATATATAAATATGTAATTATGTGTATATATATATATATAGTAATCTGTGTACGTATATGTGTGTGTGTGTGTGTGTATATATATATATATATATATATATATATATATATATATTTATATTTATATGAATATATATGTAAATATATATATGTGGCTAAATAGAATAAAAGAAGAAGAAGAAGAAACAGAAGTGGCAGCCGGCCCCAAAGTCATCCCCACAACCCAGCGTAGCCTACAACCCCTCGAGCCCATGAGCCAGCTGAACAAACTCAGCTCACCACAAGCAACGTCCAAATTAACTAGTAGCCCAACCCGAGCATGGGTACTCTAACCCGTCAGTATAACGGAAGTGTATATATATTTTTCCCTCTGTTTCGATCGAGAGAGATCGAAGGAACCAAAAACCCTAACACTCCACGGCCGTAACCACTACCTGGGCGAACCACCCCGCGGCCGTGTGCCGCCTCATCAGGCCGGAGTCGGCTAGGAACGCCGTTGTGCGTGCGCCATGCGTGTAACAGAACACAACAGCATGACGGGTTGGAGAGGTCGACTTTGCGCGGAATGTTCTCCCAGATCGTTCGACGGTTTGTCGAGCCGATTGTTCAGGTATGTTACCAACCTAACCAACTCGACACCCTGTCGGATAGTTCAGGCGTAACATCACGAGATTCGACAAGAAATCGAATCAAACCCGAGAAAAAATATAGTTTTCTAAAATAGTGAAACATGGAACAAAATAGTTTCTTCATGTTTTGGGAGGCTGTTTATTTGCAACCGATTAGAATTTCATAAAATCTATTTGAATAGGTTTTCAGCCAACCCATACAGCTTCAAAACGCTATTTAGAGATTTTTAATTCATCCATTATACATCAAGAAATACGAATTTGAAAATCAGGAAAAAACTGATAAAAAACTGTTTTGAAAACTAGAAAAACCTTCCACACGACGTGCGTCCCGCCAATTCGGACGACGTGTTCGCGAACCGAAAGCATCGAAAGCTACGTAATGGTTTCGTGGTCGTGTGGGCTTTGACGGATTTTAAATTGGTAGCGTGTGTGCGACGAATTTGATGCGTATCCGTCAAAATTTCCCGTATCGGCCTCTGTGCAAGTTTTCCAATTACTTTGTCCACGCTCGTCAGATCGAGACGAAACTTGTGCCAACTGGACCGTATCATTTTTTTGGTCATGTATGCCAAGTTTGGTCCAATTTTGAGACAGTTGAATCGAACGTCGTTTTGCAGGTCCTACGGTCCGCCTCACCGGGCGATTTTGTGCACGGCCCGCCGAAATCCAACTTTGGACATATTGTTGGGTTCGTATCGAAAAACTGGATCTGTTGACATATAGTTTGACGACTTTAGAGACCGTTGACCCACTACTAAAATCTGTCAATTCAGCGACGCGTAAAGACGTCGCTAAAAAGGGAAAAATACGTCACTAATTTCTATTAGCGACGTATTTAGCGACGTTTTCAAGTAGTCGGGATTAACCTAGTCGCTAAACAAGAAAACGTCGCCATACGTCGCTATTGCGACGAGCTTTAGCGACGTGTCCACGTCGCTAATTTAGCGACTGCCAGCGACATAAAATGTCATAATTTACCGACGTAATCTAGCGACGTTGAGCGACTTGACATGCATCGATGCTGACCTGGCTTAAGAGCCATATGGCGACGTTCTACGACTTTTCTACGTCGCTACAGTACCGACGTTTAGTGACGATCAGCGACGATATTCCTCACAGTTAGCGATGTTGTTAGCGACGTTGATAGCGACGGAAAATACGTCGCTGACCGTCGGTAATCGTCGCTGAACGTCGCTAATATTAAAAAAAAAATACAGCATTTGCAGCATTCCCTGCAGCATTTGCAGCATTCCCTGCAACAACGGTGTGTATCACGAACACAGTATCAAACAACACAGATACACACAATCACGAACACGTTTGAAACACAATCTCATCAATCAACACAGATATATGAAAATTTGTAACAACAATGTCAAACATAATGGTCCACAACTTAATTGCCAAGTATGGGAACGAATGGCTCAGAACACAACCTAAAATTTATTCTAGCATACATTAGTGTGAATCATCTATGTTCTGTACATATGGTGTAGTATATATTCTTATCGTATGTAGTATCTGAAGAATGTAACAGAATCAAGATGAACTCACATAATGTAATACTAAGACGTCATCTACTGCTATATATATAAGATATAGTGATAGGTTGTCGTATCATCATTGCCGAGAGATGAGGGTCGGAGGACAGTCAACTTTATCTACGGCTACATAGTTTCTGCCTCGCCAGTCGAATGGCTGCAGGGACCATGTCCTGATCACGATGTCGTACCGTAGATTAATGCAAATGGAGCTGGAGCCAAAATACAGAAACCAAAATATGATATCCACCTGAAGTGTAGAGTCGGGGGAGAAGAACTTTTCTACCCTCTCCCTCTCTCGCGCTATCAACGTCACAACTTTTCCACCTCAAGTTCTGATCAAGCATCTTCCTTCTCCTCTCCTCCACCATGGCTCTGAACCCATCTGCTCCTCCCTACTTCCCTTCTTCTTATTTGACTCTCTCAGGCACATATGATATCTAGCTCAAGTGTAGAGTCGGGGGAGAAGAAGTGGACAGGAAGAGGAGGGGGAAGCAGCACAGCCGGCGGCATGACCCGGAGGAAGTACAGAGGTTTTCTTCAACATACGTAGGAGAACTATAAGGATATATCTTTTCACAACATATCACCTTGTCAAAGACCCTTAATGTGACAACCATGTTACCGCGGTGTCGGAAGATTAACATGTCATAATTTTCTAAGCCGTGTGTTTTGACATAATCCTCCAACCGGATTTCAGTTCTATGTAATAATACAAGATTACGACATAGGAGGAAAGAGTTAGGAGGATTATGTCAAAACACACGGCTTAGAAAATTATGACATGTTAGTCTTTCGACACCGCGGTAACATGGTTGTCACATTAAGGGTCTTTGACAAGATGACATATTGTGAAAAGATATATCCTTATAGTTCTCCTACGTATGTTGAAGAAAACCTATGTACTTCCTCCGGATCATGCCGCCGGCTGTGCTGCTTCCCCCTCCTCTTCCTGTCCACTTCTTCTCCCCCGACTCTACACTTGAGCTGGATATCATATGTGCCTGAGAGAGTCAAATAAGAAGAATGGAAGTAGGGAGGAGCAGATGGGTCCATAGCCATGGTGGAGGAGAGGAGAAGGCAAAATTGAATCAACATTGTCTTTCGGATCGTCCTCATCAAGGCATAACGGGCTGCTCAGCGTGTCCAGCTTCTTCAACTTCTCGCTGGCTGCAGAGTCAAAATGGGAACGGGTCCTCTTTGCCGGCCCGGAGCTCTGACTCGCACTCGTCGCCGCGCTACCGGTTTCCTCTCCTCCTCTGACGTGGGTCATAAGAGAAGAAATTTCGTACCTCTTCTTCACATAAACATCATTGCCGCCTTGTACTCGAGCCTAGCCTCCTCGTCTGTGACGCTATCCAACTTCTCGGAGTCATCGGAGAAGGAGTCGAATGAGTCGGCGGTGATAGCAGATGATTGCAAGACAGGGAGCGAAAAGACAGGCGAAGAAGAGGACGATACGAGTCGAGCGGGAGATTCGAGTGACAATGTAGGCATCGAGAAGTCGGATAGCATCACAGACGAGGAGGCTCGAGTACAAGATGGCAATGATGTTTATGTGAAGAAGAGGTACAAAATTTCTTTTCTTATGACCCGCGTCAGAGGAGGAGAGGAAACCAGTAGCACGGCGATGAGTGCGAGTCAGAGCTCTGGGCCGAAAAAGAGGACCCGTTCCCATTTCGACTCTGCAGCCAGCGAGAAGTTGAAGAAGCTGGGCACGCTGAGCAGCCCGTTATGCCTTGATGAGGACGATCCGGAAGACAATGTTGATTCAGTATTGCCTTCTCCTCTCCTCCACCATGGCTATGGACCCATCTGCTCCTCCCTACTTCCATTCTTCTTATTTGACTCTCTCAGGCACATATGATATCCAGCTCAAGTGTAGAGTCGGAGGAGAAGAAGTGGACAGGAAGAGGAGGGGGAAGCAGCACAGCCAGCGGCATGACCCGGAGGAAGTACAGAGGTTTTCTTCAACATACGTAGGAGAACTATACGGATACATAGTTTCTACCTCGCCAGTCGAATGGCTGCAGGGACTATGTCCTGATCACTATGTCGTAGTCTAATATAATCCAGAGATTGACATAGTACTAATTCATATATGTAGTCCAATAAAAATAGTCTAATACAAAAACAACCCAATACAAATAGTCCAATACAAATAAGTACTAATAGCTAATGAGAACCACGCTGCTCACGCAAACGCTCAGTGATACGTTCACGCAACCACCTCGAAAAAGCGAGATTTTTGGCGCGAGAAGAGCTGTCGTCCCTTGCAAGGATTGCATGAAGAGTCCTCTCGGTCTCACTAGCTACCGGTGCTGGATGAATAGAACTCCCGGTCTCACTAGCAACCGGTGCCACTTTCTCCTTAACTGTAGGAGGAGCCACCTCAGCATTCACTGTTTCCCTCAAACGACGTGCCGCTCCTCGGGTCATGGGTGCCATCTGGTAAGCAAGCTAATATAATTGTAACATAAGCAAGCTAACTAAAGGAACCATCATGTAATTTGAGTACATTTTCGAAAGCAGATAAAGTACAATAAATTCGATTTTTTGCCAAGTAGCAGAACGGATGGCTCAGAATATAACCCCAAAATTCATTCTAGCATACATTAGTGTGAATCATCTATGTTCTGTACATATGGTGTAGTATATGTTCTTATCGTATGTAGTATCTGAAGAATGTAACAGAATCAAGATGAACTCACATAATGTAATACTAAGACATCATCTACTACTATATATATAAGATATAGTGATAGGTTGTCGTATCATCATTGCCGAGGGATGAGGGTCGGAGGACAGTCAACTTTATCTACGGCTACATAGTTTTCTGCCTCGCCAGTCGAATGGCTGCAGGGACTATGTCCTGATCACGATGTCGTGCCGTAGATTTAGGATTTAAAATATGGTATTCAGGTCAACTTAATTTGGTCAAAGGGTACTGAACAGAAAGTCTAATTATCCTATATTTCAGTAACGTCAGTGAGCTAAATCATACTCAACTGTCGAGAATACTTAGGAGAAAACTAGGGGTGCAACTCGGGCGGGCTCAACCCGAGCCCGATCGGGTAAACCCGCCAATGGGTTGGGTTAGGGTTGAAGATACTTGGGCTTGGGGTTGGGTTCGGGTTAAAATATTTGAACCTGATCAAAAATCGGGTTGGGCTCGGGTTCATGTGTCGGGTTACCCAAAGAACCCGAAACCCGACATACATATAATTTTTTATATATATTTATGTATAAAATATTTCATACTTTTTAAATAAAAAATTTATATCCTAAATTCCTCAACCCAAACTCTTCGACTCCTTCTAAATCTCATGTTAGTTTGTATTTTATAATGATTGATGCTTAATTGCTATTTGACTATGTGTTTAATATTAATTTTGTTTAAAACTATTTTAAATACCATATTAGAGTCTGGTAAACCCGATGAACCCGACCCAACCCGAGCTTCCTCCGGGCCGGTCTTGAGCTTCATATGTTGAACCCGAGGTCGGGTTGGGCTTGGGCTCGGGCTAGGCTTATCATTCATCGGGTTGGGCTCGGGTTGAATTCAAACCCGACCCAACCCGCCCGAGTTGCACCCCTAGAGAAAACTCATTCACAGGATTAGTATATCCATCCTTCGTGACATAGCTGAAATTTTATAGGGCTCGATAATAATTATTAGTCAATTTATTCATCATTTCAAAACCCTGAAAATGCCCAAAAAAACTCCCAGTATCAGTAAATAGGGCTCGAACCCTAAATTAGAATTCGAATCCACCCAAAACATCAAATTGACAGTTGATATGCCCAAAAAATAAGATTTTTCAGTATATAGGTGTCACACTGTGAATCTCGTGTCCACACAGTGGGATACGACGTGTCCAAACCAACAAAATAGGTGTCACACGAACTAGAAGCGAGTCCACGCTCTCGTGTCCCCCGTAGCGAGTCCACTGTCAGTCTCGTGTCCCCGCAGCGAGTCCACGCTCTCGTGGACACGAACTAGAGGCGAGAGAGAGAGAGCTAGAAGACGAGGAGAAACTGGGAAGGGGCTACCAGAGGAGGAGAAGGAGGAGTTACCTGAGGAAGGAGGAGGAGGAGAAGGAGGAGGCCGGAGGAGGGAGATCGCCGGAGGAGCCGCGGAGGAGGAGGGAAATCGCCGGAGGACCGTCGCGGAGGAGGAGCGCACCCAAAATTGGGGGGAAAAATTATGAAATGATCGAAAAGGAAACCCTCGCTGGCTATAGGCGGACGTCGCTAAACGTCGCTGATATATAATAAATAGCGAAGCAACTTAAAATGCGTCGCGAAACGTCGCTATATCAGCGATGAGTACCAACGAACATGCGACGCACTACCCCATTTAACAAAATGTAGACGCTAGACGTCGCTATTAGTCGCTGTTGGCGACAAACAGCGACGTCTTTTATTAACGTCGCTAAAACCCCAAACATTAGCGACGAAATTTTACGGAGTCGCTAAATACGTCGCTGATTTGACTTATTTTGGTAGTGACCCTGGCACTCTTTTCGGTGCAAAACGGGTCTAACGGCGGACACCGTTTTGACCCAAAATTATCGTTTTGCTCCTGTATCCAGAATTGGACTTAAGGATAGGAAATCCTAGCTAATTTGACTATTCTGAGAACATTGGTACTGTTTATTTCAGCATCTGGAGACTTTTGTATATGTTGACTGATTGTGGCTCATTGAGTGATATAGTATTATTGGTTTCTCCAACTAAGGACCTCAGGTAAGTGCATTTTCTGATTGCTTTTTGATTCATAGTAGTCTTTTCATTTCATGTATATATATATATATATCTTGCTGCTTGTTGACACGCTCGTCACACGGAGTAGTCGGGAGGGAAAATAACTTAGTAGACATGTGGACTACCCAGAAATATTCCCAAAATGCCTATTCTTGAACGATAGCAGCTGCACACGATACGTGCAGTGAGCCGGATTTACCCCCTAGCCATTCACATGTCAAAACGGATATTTCACACCACATAGGCAGGTGTCTTTTATTTATTTTTTCTTTTTCTTCTCTACCGTGCCATGTCATCAGTACTTTCCAGTTTTTATATCTCATATATTATTTTCATGTCTTGTTAATTCTATTGTGCTTTTACATTGCCGTCGATTTGTGTACTTGTTCCATTCCTGACTGGAAACCAACATTTTTTAGGTTTAGCCGCGATCATTCTTAGCACTGGGAAGACATGGGTATGTTGAGGCCGACCAAGATAGTGGAACTAGTTGTCATTTTTATTAATTGTGAGAACTTTGTATTTTTCTTTAAACATAAATCTTGTAAATTTTGTAATAAATTTAGAAATGTGAATGAGCAGCAAATGGTATATTTAGAGCATTTATTTCTTGCGGGCTTGACAGCGTTCTACCGCCGACTCTGCGGCGTAGGCTGGCTTGGACACGTCTCGTATCCGAAAAAGCGGGTGCGGATCGTGACAGACCCTAGAAGACTTGACCGCCAAATCAAATTGAATGTTGCAGATCGTAAGATGACCCATGTGATATCGCATATGAGATTTGCGTCGATAACAAATACAATATGGTACATATTGACGATAAGTCTAGGCGGTCGAGAATTATTGGAACAACTTTCGATTGAGAATGATATAGTTAGATTTTGAGTATTCGTCGGATGAATGCTTGAATGGTTATGTTGGTCGACGATCGAACTAGAAATTCACCAACGGACTTGGTGATCGGATAGGCGATTGCGAGAATCGTGCTATGCACGAGAGAGAGTGATAAGAGAATGACTTATGAGTTATGTCGTTAGATTTGATTCACCTTGCAATTGAGCTTGCATGAATCAAAATTATGTTCAATGTTGCGAGATGGATAAGTTGGGAATTTGGCTAGTGAATTCCTACTCGTTAGGAATCGAATGTAAGGCGCATCGTAAAGACCTTCGTGTCAAGGCGATTGTTGTCTTGACCACCATCGCCTCAATGTAAACTTTTGTGTTGGATAGATTGTGGCCTTTGTGCAATGTCAATTTGAAGTTGCGTCGGAAGGATTTGAGCACGGTGTCTAGGTTAGTCACCTAGCGGACGTAGTCCTGAATGTTGATGCTTTTACAAGTCAACAAAAGAGAATCATGTCGAGATAAGATACGAAGTGAAACATCAGAAGTCGTTGGATAGTGACACCGAACACAAGGCGTTGTGGAGACTCGTTGTGATCGGATGCGCGACGGCTTGACGCGATGCGTAGAATTGATAGTCCCGATAAAACTTACAAAATGAGAAATACGATTTTTAAATCACATCGCGTGCAGTGACTTTGTTCAATGAATCACGTATGTATCGAATATACGTATGCGATAAAATTTTGAGAATGATTACTAAAGATAAGTCCGATCGAGAGTACGCGATGGCAAGCATAGGATTGAAATTTACCTGTCAGTTTTATTCCAATTTGCTACCACTGGACTTGCGCGAAATACATATATCTTCGAGACACCTTGAATATATGTACGGATCCAAATTAAGTTGTATACAAATTCAAATCGAGCTGCAGAAAGGACTTTAAAATGTTAGTGAAAAGCTTGCGAGATAGTGTGAAACCGAACAACATTGGTGGGATGAGATCATGAAACGATATATAAAACACTTAGTCGGAGTGTTGGTTTTGGTTCGAGGATGAACCTTGTTTTGAGTGGTATATTCTGTAATGCGCCGCTCCATACGGTGCATTACGCTGAAGCGTTGACTCAAAGAGTCACGTTGACCGAAAGAAATGTATCGATGCGAATCGATACGAGAGTTACGTTGTCCCAAGCAACGTATCGAACTAAGTCGATGCAAAAAGTTACCTTGTCCTGAAATAATGCATTGAGTGAATCGATGCGAAGCGCCGCGTTGCCTCGAAGGATGAGTGAGTTGAATCGGCTCGAAGATTCTAAGAAATCGAATCGACCAAGGCGCAAGTCCGAATCGATGCAAGTATTGATTTTAGTTGGTTTCCTGTGCAGGCTATACGTTTACGCAAAAATATTAGAGGTCGACATTTTGCCTATTTTGCGACGGGTCCATAAAACTAAATCGTCGCCTTGCGACGAACTGGGACTTGGGTACGGTAAGCCAAATCGGACGGATAATTCAATGAAGCACGAAGTGCTCGAACGGCTAAGTCAGGAGAGTTGTCCGTGCAATAAAGTTATGAAATCGAGCCGCAATGGCTCGACGAAACAACAAGGCAAATCGACACAAGGTGGGGGGACATTGACTCTCTTTCCTACTTCTTCTTGCCCAAGTAAAATATATATCATTGTATGCAGAGTTAACCTATCAATGCCACATGCGTGGCTCGATAGAGAGATAAATATAGTGTGTGTCGAACACTAAGATAGAACAATTGAAATAAATCATACAGCAAATGTACGAGTCGCTATGGAACATAGAATATCGTAAAGGCGACCGCCTCGGTGCGCAAGCCATAAGAACATAGGATAACTGTATCGACGAGTGCCCCAGTGCATAAATCATTTTGTGTCCCGCGTATGAGATAGCATGCTAGAACATTGAAAGACTATATCGACGCGAGTGCCTCGGTGTACGAGTGATAGAACATTGAATAGCCTATCGAGGCGTGCCTCAGTTGCACGAATCAGAAGAATAGAACATAAGTATAACGCATTGAATACTAAGGCATAGAATACGGAAACACGGCTTCGAGGCGTGCATTGAATGCACGATGCAAGTAAAGACGGCAAATGTGCGCAGCTGCACAATACTTACAAAAGATGGCATCGTTGCGACGAGGAGAATAGTTATGGCACGGATGTGACATAACTGTCGATGCGGCACGGTGCCTTTAAAATGTCCATGGCCTTCGGGGCGTTCGTTGAGGACATTGGGGCGTTGTGCCAATTAAAATAGAGATAAGCGAAACTTACTTGGTTGTATGAAAGATAAGATGTGTTGCATGGTCAAATAGACTTAAAGATATAAAAGTCCGTGCATGGGTATTCCCTCGAACGTGGCGCACCAGGGCGCTGGGACCGTTCGGCCTAGGAGGGACTGCGTTTACGGTATTGTTGGTGCACTTCATTTAGACGGGTAGCGACCTTCTGGTGAATGTGGTAAGCCACTTGCTGCGATTATTTCGGTGGCTCTGATGTTTGGTTAGCAACCGTACAAAGTTAACATCGTCTTATGTTTCGATTCGATAAATATAAGTCCATTCTAGCCCGGAATGCTAGTAACCTTCATATAGTTAAGGGCGATGGGTTGGAAATGCAAGATATACATATATCCTGCATGGACGAATCTTGGGTCGAAAGTGTAAGGTACACTTATATCGTGCACATATAGATCCGCATAGAGAGCACTTATAACATGACAGGGAAAGCTGATAGGCGTATTCACCTTGCGTCGTTGCAAGGCGAGTACATCGATATTGGTAAGTCGTGCCACGAAACAAACACGAGATTGCTTGCCTATTTACTTATGCGAATTGAATAACATGCTTGCCATGATAACATGCTTACATTCTTCGAATATGCCATGAACTCATCCTAAGGAGAACATAGAAAGAGAACTAAATTGTATGTTTGCATGAATGAATACAATACTAAATGTCGGTTTGCAAAGTGGGTTTTTGATTAGTACAGCGAGGACGAAAGTACTAATTCCCCACTAGTTTACTAGCAGGTTCAGGGATTGGTCTGCTCACGGCGGAGCTTCGCTTGAACGCGTTGGGACTTGGAATGCCGAAGCGTATTGAGGCGTGCAATCGCATTGATGCTCGGGCATGCAACAGGGTTGATGCGGCCGAGATATAGAAGGCATGATGTATGGAACGGTAAAATCCTTTGTAGGCAAGAGATAACCTGAGTGTTGTAGCCAATCTGGTAAATTTTGTTGGGCTATCGAAAGCCTTTGTAATCGTATTTCGAATATCAAAAAAGAATAGTTTCTTATACTCTATTTTCCTTCCGTTGTTAATGTTCAACTCAAAGATAACCATTTGCGAACTTGTCATTTTGCCTTGTACGAGCGCAACTCCAGGCTCGTGCGGCATCACGCCCCCTACGAGGACGATGATTTGGGTGATTCCGGGCTGGGACATGACAGAAACAAGCTGGACTAGATGACTATTATGGAACACTGACCTGAGATTAAATTCTCTTTAAAATAAAAGCCCAGGAGGCTGTACATGTGTATATTCATACCCCATCCCTATGGTGACATTGTTCCTTTTGTGATATGGATAGGATGAGTTTAAACTCTTAATAAGTCCAAGCATGATATGCAGGGTTGATTCCTATCACCAACTCTAGTGCCCCGTCCCGCTCAGTCAATCGGAGGAATCAAAATGCCGGTGGCGTTCAGACTTAGCCTTGTAACGGCTGCTCGAAGATATCGCTCCGTCGAGGCGACCGCTCGCTCAGGTGGGATAGTTTCGGTGAACTTGCCTCATCTTAGCCTTTACATAATAAATCATATATTTTCAACTTGCACAAGTAGGCTTGATAATAAAAGAGACGAATCCACATAGCTAAGGGAATAATTCCGACAGGTCAAAATGAGTTAGAATATGGAAAGGTCCAATGGTCGGCTTAGAGTTGGTGTACGGCGTGCTTTGAAAATGACATTCGATCCTTCATCTCGTGGCTTGGAAGAAGGAAAGTTGGTTGAGTAGGCAAAGTTATGAACGTAGCCTAAGTCATAGGCGTCGCCCGCATAAATGCTTCATAAAGCGTCCATGATCCCATCGTCCAAGGCTTGGCATAGCCTTGGTTTGCCCATGAGTTAAGTTGCGTTGAACGGATTGTGACATAAGTCTAGGCACCCAAATGACTTGGTCGTTCGAAGTCGAATGCGTGCACGACACGTTCCCACGACGCAAGGCTTGACGCACTCTTTGCTCGTAATGTTGTTGCAAAGTTAAGTAAGACAAGGACTATCAAATAGGCGTTCATGAGTTGAATAGTCCCACAAACCCAAGGCCCGTCGTATAAAGTATGATTTGGGAGGCAGTGTTGCGTAGGACACGATTGGCTTAAGGCACGATGCAAGAACTTAGCGTTTTAAGGCACGGGCTACGGTTGATTCATTGAGTTTAGAAAAGGGCAAGAAAGAAGTATGCTCGCGGCTACAGGTCGTCGAGGCGGTCTCAGAAGAAAGAAGTATGCTCACGGCTATAGGTCGTCGAGGCGGTCTCAGAAGAAAGAAGTATTGAATTTGGCCCTGAAAGAAATGGTGACACTAGAGGTAGCATGACTGTATGAGACGTCTGTTTGAGTCGAGTCTTGCATGGTCATGGACAACTTATCGACAAGGTGGGTCATTTCCCTGCACGGCAACCCGGCGACCACGGGACCGTTGCGGTCATGATTGAAAACGAGTAATTAGCTATGCTGGGCACGGGTTAGGCGGGGACTTGTAACAGGGCTAGCTGCTCGTGCTGAAAGGGCACCCGTCTAACAAAAGCTGGAGGAGTCCACGATGGCTCTGGGAGTCAGTGACCAATTCATATAGATGAGTCGACACGGGCGGCAATCCGCGTGTGTGCATTTGGATTAAGTTGAGTTGTTGAATGTGTGTACAGTTAGAACACAAATATTTGGGCCTAAGAATGGCTACAACATAGGCGACGTGCTTCGGCACGAGATGTGGCGTCGAGTCTCAAGTGTTGATATGTGAGTTGTATAAGTTGGGTTTGAGTTATTCGAGTTTAGGTCAGGAATTACCGCAAGGCAAGTCGGTCGAGTGACACTTAGCCCAGAAGTCTTGATTGGGTCAGTTGGTGATCAAAGTAGCACAGGCCGCGAGGCGGTAATGTGGTTAGTATTACTGAAATGTGAGGTACGGCCTCAATATGGGTTTTGTAGCACGGTCACGTGGAAAAAGAGTCTATCGTGTAGTTGCGTCTCTGATTTTGGGCCGTAAGGCAAACACGACTTGATAGGTTAACGTTGATGTTGCAAGCACATGATGGTCTAAGGACACAAAATAGGCCAAGGCGTCTGTCCTAAAACTGATCCTAAGGCAAGAGTAGGAAGACAATCATAAAAGGGACTATGTTGCACAAAGTAAATCAAACGTGTTGGTTTTGTATGGGTGGGCGAGGAGCTCATTCCACCAGTATAGTTGAGTACTGACACCCACAAAGTTTCCATGTGCAGGCACAGGTAGAAGATCGTGGCGCGGGGCTCGCTTGGATGCGTCGAGGCAAGGAGTTCCTTGGCGATTCGAGGCGTACGGCCGCATAGAGTCAAGACTTATACGGGACATAATGTATGGACGTCGCCTTCCGAAGCATCCGCTTGCTCAAGACTTGTATTTGAGATATGAGAGAGAGCTGAGTGACTTTTAATGTGAGATGAGTGAGCTTGAGAGACTTGTAATCTTGGCCTTGTGCCCCATTGTAACCTTTGTTTCAATATCAATAAAAGTGTGTTTTGAAATGACTTATATTTTGCTTTAAAATCTGCTGCTATTATTCAATGTCTCTGCTTGGGACTTCTGTGCGACGATCCCGTCGCAGCCGCTGAAATCGGTCGTTAGGGAACCCGCCTTGCATGAGTGCAACCTATGCTCGTGCGGCATCACGCCTTAGCAAGGACGATCGCTCCTACGGGAGCGAGGCGTGACATAATGGTATCAGAGTACGGCTTTACGTCATTGGACTTTCGATTGAATTCTTTAACTCCGCTGTTTCTGTAAACCCTGAAGTGTTGCTTCCGCAAAGTTGAAATCGTTGGTGCGCTCTCTCTCAAATGTCCCACGGGATGTCCATACAATAAGTCTAAATAATTTACAAAACGTAGGAGAACAGTTTTTGATAAAACAAAAAGATGGTTTGCGTAAGCACGGTTGGCTAAGTCGGGCTGGGCATATACACCAAGGATTGTGTCGACCTTAGAAAAGTCGAGTGTAGGAATTAAATAATGTTGAGCAAGAATGAGCTGAACTCGATTGAGTAAAGTGAGATGACTATCGATAGGGGTGCTATCAAGCGACGATAACGTCGGTGCGATATAGGTGAGCGTGATTGGAAATTGAGGAATGGTTCGAACGAAAAATTTGAAGAAGTAGATTTTGATTCGAATGATAGTTGAGGATTTGATAAATGACTTCATCCCTGAGTGGTGTATGCGTTAGCCTCAGGGATGTCGATCGGTCGATTGAGGATTCGGAGTGTCGATGAGTCTATCAGCAAGCGTCGCGTTATGCAAAGCCTTAGATTGAGTGTCATTGAACAAGTTGTAGTCTTGAAGATTTGACGAGTCGATTCGAACAACCTAGAAATTGATGCGCACGAAATGTGCACAAGATTGTGAATTGTACGAGTATAAAACGCAAAAATGATTAAGTAGGAAATCGAATCGATGAAGACTTAGGGTGTACGAATTGATGACTTGATCAAAAAAATTGATACAGATCGTATACGAAAAAGTTAGCACGACAGGTAGATAGCGTGCATGAAAAAGTTGAATTTTGAAGTTACGCAATGACTCTGAGGATTGGAATGGATGTCGTTCGATGATTGAGTAGGAATGATGCGAATTGAGAAAATACATTGGTCGATGACTTAAGATAAACGGATGAACGATACATGAATTTGGTTTGAGGAAATTAATGTTGTGAATGATTCGAGGGATAATGATTGAACTTGAACTTGAATGTCGAGGAGGTTATCCAGTCGGATGATAGCATCATTCGCACGATTCGAAATTGGTTGCAAAGGAAGATCGTCAAGTTACGCATATCGTCGATGGTATTGAGGCGTATCAAAGATCGATATGCGATAACTCGGGAGTACTCTGACTCAGCGAATGACGATCGTGCAAATGTTATTGTTCAGTTGGATGCTATACTTAGGATTTTAATTAAGATGAATGTTGGATGAAAATAATCGTGTCTTGATGGTTACGTTGATAGCCACAACGTCGACGATCTTGTCTTGTACGAGTGCAACTCTATCCTCGTACATGCGTCGCATCGGATTTTAGGCGATCGTTCCGCGTGAGCATTGATATGGTGATTCATGTCGTGGGAATTATCGAACTCGAAAAATTAGGATGCGGCAATTTTGATTGTTTCGACTTGTTGGTATGATGCGAAGGAGAACTCGCGGATGTTAGGACTTGTGATTGACGATTGAGTAAAACTTGATGATTGAGTAGGTCCAATCCGCGCATCGAGAATGAATTAGTCTAGACACAAAACAAGAGTTACGTTCCGATGAGAATGATTATCTCACGGGAGCGTGCATGGTGATTCGTGCCCACCGTGGATAATCTGACTCGCGTGAGATCGGGGCGCAACATATTGTTAAGTCGGACGACCTTGTGATCGATTACGTGAATTGGGATAAATGACTTAGGGAGTATAAATATGAATTATGGTTTAGCGGTTAATTGTGTCGCGGCGTGCTTGACTTAGAAGGACTGATAGGTGGATTATGTCGAACGTGTTCGGAGAGATAGACTACGCAAGGTGGCTTGATGAACGAGCGATATGTTCATGTCGTAGAATTGGTTGAAACGTGAGTGATCTTAGGATGGCTTTGCTGAATGACACAGACCCCGTGCGACGAATGTTGAGATGTGTGTAGGGAATCGATGCTCGATGTTTAGAAATCGGAGTGATGCGAGCTTTGGTAGAAAACCTCGTACTGTCGATTTGGCTTGACCTTAGGATGGGGTCAGTGTTGATATTGTTGTTTGGAAACTATGATTCCAATATTGACGGATGACCTTAGCTTAAAGACATAGCCTAGCGGTTAGGCAGACGTTCCGACGTGAAACGATAGGAATTGTGGAGGCACCGCTCACGATGCTCGGTTGACATGCATGTATATCAAGGACGCTTGAATATATGCATGATCCGACTCGAGTGGTGATGGCGGATTCTCTATCATAAGGCTTGGCTAAAATGCATGTATTTTGGGGACGCCTAAAATATGTGAACGATCCAACTAAGTGATACATTAAATCAAGTGAGACTTGAGGAACGGGAAAGTGTCGAGGATTTTGAGATCGTGAGTTTCGAAAAAATGTTGATAATTATTATATTTAGACGAGTTTGAATATTGGTTGATCGGTTGGTGTGCTTTACGATTAAGTTAGCGATAAGCACGAGCGTGGCTCGGATTGAGGGAACGCATAGGTGTAGTGTGTGCGAGAGTCTTTGAATGTTGATTAAAGTGATAAGATGATAAGTATACTCAGTTAGTTTCGAGGACGAAACTTTTTCTGAGTGGTGTATGATGTAGTGCCCCATCCCGCTCAGTCAATCGAAGGAATCGAAACGCCAATGGCGTTCAGACTTAGCCTTGCAACGGCTGCTCGAAGACATCGCTCGGTCGAGGCGATCGCTCGCTCAGGTGGGATAGTTTCGGTGAACTTGCCTCATCTTAGCCTTCACATAATAAATCGCATGTTTTCAACTTGCACAAGTATGCTTGATAATAAAAGAGACGAATCCACATAGCTAAGGAAATAATCCCGACAGGTCGAAATGAGTTAGAATATGGAAAGGTCCAATGGTCGGCTTAGAGTTGGTGCACGACGTGCTTTGAAAATGACATTCGATCCTTCGTCCCGTGGCTTGGGAGAAGGGAAGTTGGTTAAGTAGGCGAAGTTATGAACGTAGCCTAAGTCATAGGCGTCGCCCGCATGAATGCTTAATAAAGCGTGCATGGTCCCATCGTCCAAGGCTTGGCATAGCCTTGGTTTGCCCATGAGTTAAGTTGCGTTGAACGGATTATGACATAAGTCTAGGCACCCAAATGACTTGGTCGTTCGAAGTTGAATGCGTGCACGACACGTTCCCACGACGCAAGGCTTGACGTAGTCTTTTCTCGTCAAGTTGTTGCAAAGTTAAGTAAGGCAAGGACTATCAAATAGGCGTTCATGAGTTGAATAGTCCCACAATCCCAAGGCCCGTCGTATAAAGTATGATTCGGGCGGTAGTGTTGCGTAGGACACGATTGGCTTAAGATACGATGCACGGACTTAGCGTTTTAAGGCACGGGCTACGATTGATTCATTGAGTTTGGAAAAAGGGCAAGAAAGAAGTATGCTCGCGGCTATAGGTCGTCGAGGCGGTCTCAGAAGAAAGAAGTACGCTCACGGCTATAGGTCGTCGAGGCGGTCTCAGAAGAAAGAAGTATCGAACTTGGCCCTGAAAGAAATAGTGACACTAGAGGTAGCATGACCATGTGAGACGTTAGTTTGAGTCGAGTCTTGTATGGTCATGGACAACTTGTCGACAAGATGGGTCGTTTTCCTGTACGGCAACCCGGCGGCCACGGGACCGTTGCGGCCGCGATTGAAAACGCGTAATTAGCTGTGCTGGGCACGGGTTAGGCGGGGACTTGCAGCGGGGCTAGCTACTCGCACTGAAAGGTCACCCGTCTAAGAAAACCTAGTGGAGTCTACGATGGCTCTGGGAGTCAGTGACCAATTCATATAGATGAGTCGGCACGGGCGGCAATCCGCGTGTGTGCCTTTGGATTGAGTTGAGTTGTTGAATGTGTGTACAGTTAGAACACAAATATTTGGGCCTAAGAATGGCTACAACATAGGCGACGTGCTTCGGTACGAGATGTGGCGTCGAGTCTCAAGTATTGATATGTGAGTTGTATAAGTTGGGTTTGAGTTGTTCGAGTTTAGGTCAGGAATTGCCGCAAGGCAAGTCGATCGAGTGACACTTAGCCCAGAAGTCTTGATTGGGTCAGTTGGTGATCAAAGTAGCACGGACCGCGAGGCGGCGATGTGGTTAGTCTTACTGAAATGCGAGGTACGGCCTCAATATGGGTTTTGTAGTACGGTCACGTGGAAAAGGAGTCTATCGTGTAGTTGCGTCTCTGATTTTGGACCGTAAGGCAAACACGACTTGATAGGTTAACGTTGATGTTGCAAGCACGGGATGGTCTAGAGACACAAAATAGGCCAAGACGTCTGTCCTAAAACTGATCCTAAGGCAAGAGTATGAAGACAATCATAAAAGGGACTATGTTGCACAAAGTAAATCAAACGTGTTGGTTTTGTATGGGTGGGCGATGAGCTCATTCCACCAGTATAGTTGAGTATTGACACCCACATAGTTTTCATGTGCAGGCACAGGTAGAAGCTCGTGGCGCGGGGCTCGCTTGGATGCGTTGAGGCACGGATTTCCTTGGCGATTCAAGGCGTGCGGCCGCATGGAGTCAAGACTTATACGGAATATAATGTATGGACGTCGCCTTCCAAAGCATCCGCTGGCTCAAGACTTGTATTTGAGAGATGAGAGAGAGCTGAGTGACTTGTAATGTTAGATGAGTGAGCTTGAGAGACTTATAATCTTGGCCTTGCGCCCCGTTGTAACCTTTGTTTCAATATCAATAAAAGAGTATTTTGAAATGACTTGTGTTTTGCTTCAAATTTTGCTGCTATTATTCAATGTCTCTGCTTGGGACTTCTGTGCGACGACCCCGTCGCAGTCACTGAAATCGGCCGTTATGGAACCCGCCTTGCACGAGCGCATCCTAGGCTCGTGGAGCATCACGCCTTAGCGAGGACGATCGCTCCTACGGGAGCGGGGCGTGACACCAGCCATTGAGGACTTACCTATATGAGACGTCGTGAGGGCCGCGACTATAGGACAGGACGATCCTAGACAACTCTCATAAATGTGTAAAAGTGCGCATGGCCAACCAAATGCGCCACCGGATAGACCCAAGTACCTCTAGCGTACTATGTGTGCTATTTTTCGAGTCTGGTTCAAGAAACTGATTCAAGGCGTAGTCCATCAAGCTCTTCTTCAGACAAAGACAATAGTCTTTACGTGAGATTCAAGGCTGTAGTCCATCTCATTTATGCATAGTATACAACTGCCCAGAAATTCTCTTATTCTTCCCTTTATTTTTCCTTCCCTTCATTATTTTGGAACTTGACCTTTTGGGAGGGGATTGTTAGCTCTGTGTGTGCTTCTGCATACACACACAACCAGCAAAAGCTCAACTTCCCTTCCACCTAATAGTCCCACATCGGTTGGACTAGGTGGAGACTTTGCTCATATATTAGTTTTCTTCTTCTTGCTTCATTAAAAGTGTTTTGTGGGAGCCCCTTGGGCCACACGCGCGTGCCGCCGCCGTCGTCCGGCCCGGCTCGGCTCGGTTCGGTTCGGCGTGCGTAACAGGTTCGGGTACGTGCCCACATCTGCGGGCGTCGAATGCCGATTCGATTTCCTCTTCGGGTTCGGGCCGAGACCCTAAAAGGTTTTTTACTCTTTTCTAAAAATTCTGGCCGTTACAAACTTTTTAAATTTCGTAACGTTCACTATTCAAATTTCGTCCAGGTTCAATGAACCATGTGCTGAAAAAAGTTTTGTAACGTTTGTTTTAATTGACTCATTAAATCTGCCATTATTCTCCTACGTTGGAAAATGCCTATATATATATCTTGTCCCATTCCTTCATCCATTACACAAAATTTTTTTTCTCTCTGAAATTCTCGTCTACTCAAGATCGCTGCTATTCTTTGTTGTTGCTCTGGGCGGAGCTAAGTCGGGGTCATTCTCTCGACGTCGTGTGCGACAACGAGATTCCGGTGGAGCGGGAATTTTACCACTAGGGGCGTTCGGATTCAGTCTGCACATAGACCCGAACTAACTCTTAGGGCAGTGCTACGTGCACGACTTTTTCGGAGGCCGGTAACTTTTAAATTAGTTGACTTTGTTGCAGATTTTAATCCGAAGTTTTGAAGAAAAATTCCAACAACTGTATCAAACTAATTATCAAGTTGATCTAAGAAGTCTATTCTGAGTAAAACATTCATATAATGCAATTTTGCTCATGTTCTTTAGAAATATCCTTAATTATTAATTTTCTGTCCATGATTAGAATTATGGTACAAATAATATAATATAACAATCCTTAATTATTATTATTATTTTGCGGTGATCCTTAATTATTACTTTTAAATTAAAATTATGGTAGAAATTTAATTTTGGGCATGATTTACATCCATAGGTCCACTTAGTCAATTAATAGATGGCCTGACATGTGCTAAATAGACCATCTCCAATGGTGATTTCTAAAATTGAGTTCTTATCCTACTTGTCATTGTACTTTAAGGAGATTTCTATCCTAGTTGGAAGAGTTTCTACATAAAAATTATAGACATACAAAAATACTCTCCAATGGTTCTCCATTTCTATCCTATGTGTCACATAGTAAAAGGAACAATTTAATGGTGTGGGACCCAATAATAATTGTCATGAGAGATAGGAGAATTTCTATGAGAGTTTCTACATGTTGAAATCTTCCTAGAAAGTTTCCATCCTACCTCATTGCCACCTAGGATAGAAATGGTGATAGAAATCACCATTGGAAGATATTTTTTCTAAAATGGATTTCTTCCATAGAAATAGGGAAGATAGAAACCCCCATTGGAGATGGTCTAAGAAACATGAGACTCTGGAGCACTGCAAAATCACAAATGAAAAAAAAATGAAGCCGATTAATATATGTATATAATTTATATAAATTGTATTAATAATTTTAAAAAATGGATGTTCGAACTTCGAAGTACTCACTTGCCTAGCACCCTACCATTCATGCTGAACTCCTCTCAACTCATTCTAACACTCGAATTATATCAGCATATATTTTTGGTTGTTGAAAAAAAAAAAAAAAAAAACTTTAACAGGTCAAACAAGTGGTGTAACTTTTTTTGGAAACTGTTTTGATTAATACAATCTCGCGATACAAAGAGCACGTACCGATCCAAGGATAAGTCAGATAAGATTTTTTTTTTTCTTTTTTATCTAAGAAGTGAAAGAGGGGAAGAATTCTCTTTCTATTTATTAGAATGAAAATGATTATTATATAAGAATTTATTAGAATGAAAATATATTTTTTTGGGTAACCCCCCTCTGCTTTTGGGCGACCCTCCAGGATCGATACACAATAAGAGTCCAGGTCAGTCCATAATAAGGGTCAAAGTACAGCAAAAACTAGCTCTTGGATAGGACAACATAATCCCGTGGGCCGGCCCTGGTATCCAATACCTAAATTACAAATGTACTATGTACCCCCAATAGGCATCAAATTTGATGAATTTTCACCCTATAATTGGTTGAATGTATTTTGAAATATTAGATTTTTCCATGCTTGTGCTATGTTATTTGCTATGAAGGCAGAAAATATAGTGTCACATACTTTACCATCTTGAATTGCGAGGTATAGAACCCTAAAATATAGTGTTGCTTGGCTAACCTTACTTACATTTGAAGCTATTTAATTCTGTATTAGTTAGAGTCTCATGATACTGAAATACTCTATAGTATAGCTCTAAGCAGATTCAGACAGGGCGGGCAGTAGGGGTGAGCAAATACCGACCGATACCGAAAAACCGACTGAATACCGATAAAAAATATTCCGAAAAATCGAACCGAAATTACGTACCGATACCGAATTACCGAACCGACTAAAATATGGTATAATGGTAATGGTAACGGTTTGAGTGTAATACCATACTGAAAATACCGAACCGAACCGATTATATATATATATATATATATATATATATATATATATATATATATATATATATATATATAATGTTGTTTGTGATTAATTTTATACTATCCATTTTCATTTTTATCTTTATTTTAATCAATTTCTTAGAACTTAGAATGGATTTTAGTGGGTTTGAAGTTATTTGAAAAACGCTAAGAATTGAGTTTTTGATTTTTTTTTTGTGTTATCATGTAATTTTGAAGTAAATTTTGGTTACTTAAACTTATACTCAAAATTAAACTTAGTGACCACATTTGATCTTTTAAGCTCATTTTTAGGTGTTTGCGACTTGTTACATATTGTTCTAATAATTTTGATTAATTTTTAGTTGGTAGAGGTTTGGCTTTGAAATTTAATGCTTCAAAAAAGTAAACAATAACATATTACAGGTTAAGAGGCTTTATAATATTAAGTGTGTTGATTGATCAAATGTTAATTGGTAAAATACCGATACCGAAGAAAAACCGATCGAATACCGATTTAACCGAAACCGAAAAAAACCGATTTTAAATGGTACAATATTGGTATCGATTTTTTAAATACCGATTTAAAAAAATACCGAAATGTTTGACCAAATACCGACCGATTATACCGACGCTCACCCCTAGCGGGCAGGATTGGATTGTCCTATAGTCGGAGCTAAATCTTTTTGCCCCTTGTCCTTTGTGTCCAAAAAGAAAGGATACCGTATTCGGGAGTGTTTGTCCCTGGATTTGACTGCGAGTGAGCTCAGATTTCGAGTTTCTCTTCTGACTCTTGAGCTACTCGAGACATTTCCAATATTAACTCAAAATATGGACATGAAAGATTATCAGTTCAACTGATAAGGAGTAGGGGTGGACCGTAAAGATTCTATTGGCGGAGAGCTGGGTTTGCCTAACCAAGAGGGTTGTCCAAGCCTCATAGCTTGTCTGGCTTACCCTATGGTCGGTCATGGATCCAAAAAATTGACATGTTAAAATTTTTTAGCTTCACAATCGAAGTCCATCAAAGTGAGACCAAAAGCACCACCATCACCAGGGACGGACGCAGAAATTTAAGAGAGGGGGGTTGACTAAAGAAAATCTTAAAAAAATAACATACTAAAAATAACATACATGCATTTTATTTCAGGTCTTACAAAAAACAAGATAACTAATCTCGGATTACATGTATTTAGTGAATACAATCTAATATATATCCCATTTTAATAACCCGAACTATCGCATTTTTCAAATTAATAATATGTATTAGGTTTTTCCACTTTAATAACCTGATCTATATTTACTTTTATCAGAATAAGGAGTCAAAAGGATTTTGATATTAATTTCCATAAACATGTTGGTAACTATAAATGCTGGAAGTCAATAGTTGTTGCACTAATTTTTTTTTGGAAAAGTCAGTGGGGTCAACTGACCCCACATGCCCTATAGTGGGTTCGCCTCCGACCATCACGTCCGTTTACATGGCACCTCCGGAGGTAAAGACAACCCTCATGGACAATGACCGCGACTACAAAAAAAAGGGGGCACGTATTTGATCTATTCACGGTCGAGGTCGAGGTCGAGGTCGAGGTCGAGGTCGAGGTCGAGGTCAGAAGAATGTGATTCTAATGGCGAAGACACCAACAAGACAACGAACAAGAGATCCAAAGTAGTAAACATAGCTATCTATGTAGCATACTCACCCCCGTTAACATATCGAAGATAATGTTCTTCTTACTTGGCCGTTATGACAAATACAATTCGGTTGCTAAATCAATTTTGAAGCATACATGGCCATATATTATATATTGGTTCAACTGAAACATGTTTGGTATTTACAATATGAATAGTGGTAATCTCCAAATTATCCTCCAAATCATCTCCTTATGTGGTAGTTGACATGAAATGTTAAATAATATTATGAATCGTATGATATGGCAAATTTTACCCAAAGAATTAATTATCTAATTTTCTTTCATGTTAATATTAATAATAATATTATTATTAATGTTAATATTAATGTTAATATTAACACTAAAGTTAATATTAATTTAAATTTTAATGTTAATTTTAATTTTAAATTGTCATGTCAGCTACCAATATGTCACGTCAGCTGCCACGTAAGAAGAGATAATTTTGAGAGACAATTTGGAGGGACAAATAGCGTTAATATAACAGTAAAACTTGCACATTCCCGTTATCCAATAGTAACTTGGATATATATGCTAAAAAAAATAGAAGAAAGAGAAATTTGTATTCGTACAATGCAGATAATTATATGTTGTAAATGTCTGAAAATCTTTATATCAATTAATATTTGTATCCTTCTCGTTTCTTAGGCGATTTTTTATTACTCCCACACCCACCTATTCTATAGGCTCCAAGACTCGAACCCTTCCGACTAGATCACATGTCTGTTGTGCTTCCACCGGAGCAATGTTGGGCTCCCACTGACTATGTCATAGACGAGTTGGATATTGTATCTTTGTAAAATAGGTTATTTATTTCTGAGATTTAATTAAACTTAATCGGGATGTGTGTTGTCTTGTAGTTACAATAGCATAATGAGCGCCTCATTAATTAATCAAAGTGGTTAGTTAGTGGTGAATGTTGACTGGAGACCGGATGTATTGGAGTCATCCTGGTTCGTCTGGCTCGTCGTAATAATGGTCCACCACATGCAAATGACCCATGCATTCTTCCTTCCCTCTTGACTTGATATTCATACCAATGTACTCTTCTTTGTTCTCCCTACTCCTTATAAACTCCCACTAAACCTCTCTCTCCTCTTTCTTCTTTACAACCCATCCTCTCTCTCTCTCTCTCTCTATATATATATATATTGTATATATAGACAGAGAGCAAAGAAAAATGTCCAAGGTTAGTACTTGATAATTGTTGTTAATTAAACATATTTTCTTGTATGATAAAATTCTAGTTTTCTCTTGCTTTTGCTATTACAAAAGTGTGATTACTTTGCTTGTTCTTGTCCAAATCCTCTATGAGAATAACAATTCAATATTGATTCTTGTTGTTTCTCTCTCTTTGCTTGCTTACTATGCAAACTTTTACTAGTTATGATCATGTTCTTAGTTAAGTTTCTTATGGTCATCTTTGATTGCTAACCTTAGTTTTCATCAGTATGATAAAATTCTAGTTTTCTCTTGCTTTTGTTATTACAAAAGTGTGACTACTTTGCTTGTTCTTGTCCAAATCCTCTATAAGAATAACAATTCAATATTGATTCTATTTGTTTCTCTCTCTTTGCTTGCTTAATATACAAATTTTACTAATTATATGATCATATTCTTAATTAAGTTTCTTATGGTCATCTTTGGTTGCTAACCTTAGTTTTTCATTAATGATTTGTGAATCTGCAGAAGGTTGTGCTGAAACTAGACTTGCATGATGACAAGGACAAGCAGAAGGCCATGAAATCTGTCTCCAAACTTCATGGTATATATCAATCAATCAATCAATCAATATGTAGTTATCATTTAATTTCTTTTTGGAGGATTAATCTTGTTTACATGTGAAGAACACTGACAACCAGCAACCGTGCAGGCATCGACTCGATCGCCATGGACATGAAGGACAAGAAGCTTACGGTGATCGGGATGATCGACCCCGTGGACGTGGTCAACAAGCTGCGCAAGTTCTGGCACGCTGACATAGTGTCCGTCGGGCCGGCCAAGGAGCCCGAGAAGAAGAAAGAGGACAACAAGGGTGACCCAAAGAAGGACGCTGCCAAGAAAGAAGGCGGTGGCGGTGGCGATGGCAAGAAAGAAGGCGGTGGCGGTGGCGGTGGCGACAAGAAGAAAGAGAGAGATGTCCCCGCCGGCCACCACGATCCGATGGCGGAGCTGGCCGCGTACCGCGGCTACGATCCTCGCATGATCAGTAGTGCTGCTGCCTACAATCCTCACATGAGCGCCCCCTACAATCCTCATATGAGCGCTGCCTACAATCCCCACATGACCACACACTACTACGTCCACAGCACGGCGGAGGAGAACCCCAATGCCTGTGCCATATGTTGATGATGATTGATTTTGTTCTTGGAGGATCTGAAAAAAAAAAAAGATTTTGTACAGAAATATTGGTGATGAGAGCTCTATTAATTAGTAAGTTTATATGGATTCATAATTAAAGAGATTATTGATTGGTTTAATTTTCGCCAAATAAATAGAAGGAATAATATGTCCCTGTGGTTCGATCCACCGATCGAGTGCCACGCAGCCAGGATCTTATACTTCTCTATAGTAACCACAAGAACCACTCGAGTTCGATTTGGAGAAAATTTTCAAACTAAGGATTATATATATTGATTTTTGGGTAGTTGGTATGTTTTTTTTGTTCTTGAATTAATTATGAGAGGCTTTCTGCCGGCCAACGGTCCAGCTTGCAAAATGTAACTATCACCATGTTGTCTACTTATGATGTCTTCACAATTATATATTTGCTTGGCCTGATGTTAATCGTAGCTATCGACTCTGCTGTCCAATTTGTCAGTCTATGCTGTGATCATTGTTGTCCAGAAGCCAGTTCCTATACTGACCAGTGCCGATGGAGTTTACTATGAGCTAGATAGTAGTACTACACAAGGTCGAGACTTCTGATTCTATGCCATTTGGCTGATTTCCCAAAATCCTGATCCTAAATATGACTTTTTCAGGAATTTTATTGAATTGTCAAGAGCCTTGTTAGCAATCATCCGAATAAAATTCGTACTATACGCAAAATTTTTCGTATCTTTCAGAAACGTGTAATACTTGCGTACTTTTGAAAGATCAAATCAGTACGTAAATTTTAAGTATGAGAAGTTTTAAACGTGTTTCATATAAATTATTGAAAAATTTGGCCAAAAAAACGTAGTATGAACCTGTTTAATTAACCAAATTAGATAACATATTTAAGAATGTGAAGGTTCTAACCTCAATATTTCTATTTTTCGAATATTTGACCGAATTTTTTGAACGTATTTTATTTGCACTGAGCTGATTTATACTCAGTATTTTGCCGTCCCAAATTTTTCCCGTTCGGCGAATTGCTAACAAGCTGATTCTTAAATTCACGGGAATATTTATCAACTAGAAAAAAACTAAAGTTCAAATTCAGAGTAAGCAAATGGATCCTTAGGAGTTTAGTTTTTGTTATCACTGTTATTATGTTCTTGCAGTAGTTTGATTAAGTATAGACTGAGATTTAACCGTTTATGGTATATACCCCTCTGAAACTTTGGAGTCTGATTACCCGAAGTAGATTCCCAGAAGTCAGAACACTGTTCTCTCGTGCCCTCAAATCTTAATGTTCATATTTTTTTCATCTACGATGATACAATAGTATTATCAGCACATAATTCAAGAAATAAAATAATAAACAAAATATAATATCCAAGATAATATGACATAATGAAATACTAATAAAACTGAAGACGTTACAAACAAAAAAATAAAATTGATTGCAGAAAATAAATAAAAAGATAGCTAAAAATGTTTGAGGAAACATAAACTAGCTGCACCAAAAGTTTTCTTTAGTTTGACTAACCGACTCTTTTTAAGCGGACTAAAAGGATTTGAATTAATCTGTTGGATTTTTTGTTCAGAATTGGACGTACATACATTAAATAGTATTAAAAAAAATTGGTGTCATCTAAAATTTTGTACCTGAGGTAGCTGTCTTGAGGGTCTCATGTCAAGTCCAGCATGAGTCAGAATACAATAGTGCAAGATGAGTTACGTGCACTGAGTTGCCGTGTAGCCAAGGACATACCCACATAGGGGTCTTTCGTGGGTTTCAGTCCATTCCATTTTTTTTTTCATAAATATTTTTTTTTAAGTATTTTTTACGTGAGTCAGTCCACACTTAGCCTACCCTAGCTAGTCCACTCAAGTCTCTCATGAAAACCTTCTTTGTAGCCTCGAAACCGGGAGTTCTAAACTTTGGGAATTGAAGATGACAGTAATTCTTAGATCCTAAAACTTCAGAAGTTAAGGGAGCAGAAAAACATGAGAGGTTACTCAGAGAACTACAAGAAACTAGGAACTCAAATCAAGGTTTCTGAACCCCCAAGTGCATGTACAACTTTGACTACTTGACAAATATTGTACAAGTTTGATGAACCGGGATTACTGATACTTGTCAATTGAGAGGCTCACAATTTGCTAGTCGAGTATTTACTACAGATTACCTGTACTGTGGGTTAGTGCGGATTATCTTTGCCACCATAACATGCCTAAATTTTTTTTTTTCTGGAATTGGTACTCTGAGTTCTTCCTTCTAGCAATTTTGCTGTCAATTTCATGTCATTGGGCATCTCTGTCTTCATACTATTGTCATTAGCTTAAAATTCAAGAAAAATAAATAACAGGGATAATAGGCTCTCGCTTGAGAAACTGAACAAAGAGTTTTCCTATCTTGAAGGATGAACATGCATCACATCTAGCAGATCAAACTCTCGAGGATGACATTTCAACCAAGAATATGTTAACAAAAACCTTAATCATCGGTCGTAAGAATTTAATTCTGCTACTAGACTTGCAGCGCCATCTAAAACAAATTGCAACCTCAATAGCTAACTGGTTCTCGACTAGTTATTCAAATCTACAAGCGTTTCGTACCAAATCTATGATCGAAATTGACGAGGCCGTATAACGTTATGAGAGAGATGTTCGATTGTATCTCGTTTCCGCCTATTCGGTTGAGCCTTCAAAATGGGATGACAATGAAGTTAATAATTTAGTCCGACATCGATATGAAGTGGAGTCGTGAAGATGTTCATAGTTGGAATTGGTTTAAACCTTTCCTATATAGAATAAATGCTATTCCTACCTCGAAAAATTTCTATTCATCCCTCCAAACTATTCCTCGCAGCCAACGCAACATCTGATATCTCAGCTGAAATGACAAATTCTAACCAAAACAATTAATTACCCAATTTTTTAATTTTAATTTTAATTTTAATATTAATTTTACTTTTAATTTTAATCTTTAATGTTAATATTAATATTAGTATTAATATTAATATTAATTTTAAATTTGTCTTCTAAGCTGTTATGTCAAATGCCACGTAAGCTGCCACATACGAGAGATACTTTGGAACAATATTTTGGAGGGACAAATAGCATTATTCTAGTATATATTATGAAGTGAACTACAAGGCAAGCAGTTAACACCGCGGGGCCTTCGTGAAAGCACATCTTTAATGTTTCTTTCAATTTATTTTATTTTATTTTTTAACTTTCATCATAATTGGAAGAAATATTTCATTTTTTATGGTTGTATCTCTAACCACTTGGCTGACCACTAGAGTCAGGATGCTCTGTCCAGTGGCGGATCCACTTGGGTGGCATTGGGGGGGGGGGGGGGCGGAGCCCCCAGTGAATTTTTTTAATATATTATTATATTCCAAAAAAAATTGAAAGCGTTGTCTCCGAATCCGTTTATAATTGTGCCCCCAGTGAATTCTTGTCCTGTATCCGCTAGTGTCTATGTCTCCACCATAGGCATACGACTATTCTTAATTGTGATTCTTAAACCCAATAGTTCTCTTTCAATCCTCGACTCTCCCTGCTGATGCTTAGCGATGCAATTGTGCTCAGTTCCGCTCTAGAATCTTCTTATCGATTCGGAAGAAGTTTTAGTTATTTGGTGAAGAAATGGTGACTAGTCCAATATAAGCTTGATATACAATCTTTACTGTTTTATGGCCTCGTTTGGTACACTGTAATGTAATCATAATCATAATATAATCAAATAAAATAAAATTTTATTTAATTATATTGCGATTACAATTACATTACCGTGAACCAAACGGAATTAGTTTTTCTTACTGCTCAAGTCCTAATTAAGCTCCAGGGAATGAACAACTTTGACGGGGTGTTTGTTTTTTATCATAACTATACAGTAACAACACTTTATAAGTGTCAAGTAATATATAGTGCTAGCATTTTAAGCGCAAGTATTTTTTTTTTTTTAAATTATATAGTGCACTTTAAAGTGCTCCTGTTTGTTTTTTATGATTTTAAAATTTATTATAAATGTATGAATGGACTATGTTACCATCAAATATTATGACATTATTTTGAACACAAATTAACTAGTATAAATGGAAAAAAAAATTAGGTTTACTATCAAATTTTTTTTATCAACACGACGGCACCGATCAAAACCTCAATTTTGAGAAACCTAAAACCCAAATATTTAAAATTCTCCAACTTTTATGAGCAAAAGTTAATCCAATTTTCTAAGAAAGAAAATAAAAGTTTAATGAAGAAATATATAATGAAATTTATTTGGCCAAAAGAATTTCTACCTATGAAGGATTATATATGGTTACTTGGATATATTGTAAATTTAAATTTAGTGAATACTATTTTATTTTTTTGCACTTATAAAATAAGTGGTAATTTGTAATATCAAAATTTGAGCTTGCAATTTACAACTTACAAACGATTTTACTATATAGAGATGGACACTTTAAATTAAAAAAACAAATACCTTAAATTGATGAATTCTGCACTTATTTAAGCACTTTAAAGTGCTGATCAGTACGTACTGTACGATGCATTTGTGCTCCGCAATCGATGTACTGGAATTCTACTTAGCTCGTCGAAGTAAAAAAAAAAAAAAAAAAATCAAACTTGCATTATATATGTACAATACAATTTCTGTATATATTGCAAATGACATTATAATTAACTATTTGGCCCAGCGACATGGATGAGAAGAACAAACAAAATCCTCTAAAATTAGTGGAATCGATCTGAAACTTGCAGGGCCCGAAAAGATAACGAATGGCAGCTGAACATGATATGTTTGCAAGGACAATCATGCGATATTGCAGACAAAAAGAAAATATATGCATATGTCGAAACTGGAATATGCATCGACATGCTTTATATCTAGAGGAACTAACGAGTCCTTAAATTTTGAAACTCGATCATGAAAACTCTTTGGATTACTTACATCCGATTCCTTTATTTATTTATTTATTTATTTTGGAAAGACTAACGAGAAAAATAAGACGTCAGTACATTTAACGTGCCACACCTATATTTAATTGTAAATTCTTATTTTGAGTTCTTATTTGAATATCTGTAGTCGAAATAGAAATATGGTACCGACCTCGAGTGACTTTTGTGGTTACCGAGGAGTGGTACAAGATCCTGTCTGGGTGACGGAAGATCAGTAGATCTAACCACGAGAGCCTATTATTCTTTTAATTTATTTGATGGAAGTTAAAAAACAGTGAACTTAACAGACATATAATATAATATGCACAAGGAGCCTTGCTAATGACAGCCAAGGACATAGACTAGAAAGAAAAAAATTCAACTTTTAATCTTATTCGACATTTATTTACTTAGTTAACTCGTACAAATATCTATGTAACCTCTACAGGATTCAAGTTGTTAGGCCTCATGAATTCAAGGTTGTGATTTTAGTGACAAATCAGTACAGTTATCATTGCCGTCATTTCACAAACATACTCCAGCTTTTCTACTGCCGATATGAAGTCTAATTAAGACGAGGACTGCAAGAAGACTCCAGAGAGAGAAAATATGTGTCAAATTTTAAAGGTGTTTCCACAATGTCTAGTATGTGAAAAAAGAAAAAGAAAATGCTATTTAGACCGACTGGCCGCATCCGTGTGGCGGCCAACTATTGTCTTCCTTTCTGCTAATGTGGGTCTTTCGGACCGAAGATTAATGCCGACGCACCGCATGACCACGGCAGGACCGACCCTGAGTTAATGGGGGTCCTAGACAAATTTTTAAAATGGGACTCATATATAATATATAAAAAATGAACTAAAAAATGATACAGCCAAGGCTAGAACCTAGGACCTCTTGTGTACAAGTATAACAAACTACCACTATACCACAAATATTTTGTGATAAAGGAGGATCATATTATATATTAGTTCTATTTTCAATATAAGATTACTAATATATATATACATTTAAATTAATTTTTTTGGGCCCCCAAATTTCATGGGGCCCTGGGCGGTCGTCCTGGCCGCCCTGGGCAAGGGCTGGCCCTGGACCACGGGCCAGCACAAGCCAAGTCTGTTTGGAAAGAAGCACGGAAATCTTTTCCCAAACTAGAAAGTACCTGCGAGAGAATCGAGCAATACAACGTACGAACCAAACACAATCCATGCAGACAGAGAATTTTTGACGTGGAAAATATTTGCGGGAAAAAACATGGGACGATCGGAGTCCAACCCTGAGAAGCCTTCAATAATGAAATAAAGAAGTACACCATCTACAAACTTCTCCCGATCCAATACGGATTCCCACAACAATTGGAAGCAGGAATAATTGATTACAAGGCTATGAAGAACAAAGACGACAAGTAGAGGTTATCCGAACATGATCCTCCTTCGAAAACGGCCTTCAATCCTCTTCTTCTCTTCCAAAGTTACAATGGCACTGTTTGCAAAGAACAAAAATTTTATTACAAACTAAGAAAAGTGTACATGAGTACAATTGATTTCTGGAAAAGTACAACTATAGGAATCTGATCAGAAGACGATCACTTTATCCCTTGGACGATGTGATATCGAAGACACGAGCCTCTGGAGGATGCAACAGCACTGTAGCAGGAGATTATGATCACTCTTGATACCTTGAGATTGATTTGAAACTCTATTTATAGAGTTCTTGAAATAACTGTTTAGCTAGTTATTCTGGGTTGCGCGCGCTTCAGGTTGCGCGTCTCCTGTTCACATGCGCAAACGATTGCACTAACTGTTGTGGACGCGTGGCATCGTTTTATTGAGATGTGCGTGGTCGTGAGCAGTGTAGTGGGCACGTTCTGCGAAGTTAGTGGCTTGCGCGCCACGTAACTCTGTCCTGAACACCATTTGATCACCTTGTGCGTGCTTCATCAGGGTGCGTGTGGGCGCAACGTAAAAACCTGCACGAGCGGTTTGCACCAACTGCTGTAGACGCGTGGCATCGTTTGGTTGAGATGCGCGTGATCGTGGGCAGTGTAGTGGACACGCTCTGCGAAGTTGATGGCTTGCGTGCCACGTCACCCTATTTTAAAATAAGAGTTGATCAAGTGGCATCAATTTTGTCAGGCTGCGCATAGGCGCAACTCAACGATTGGCGCCTTTGACTAGGTCTTCTGTGCTGTACTGATTAATGCTCGCACCATACAGTGACTTGCGCGAACCAGCTGTCAGCATTAATTACATGCTGACAAAATCTTCTTGAACGTCGCGTTGCGCGAGATTCGAATAGATTTTCCTTAATCTTCGTGCTGTCAGTTGTCAGGTAATGATGATACCGTTACAGCTTCTCGAGAAAGTGTGCCACGTGGCTCTTGCACAACCTGACTTCAGCGCAACCTGACGTTGGCGTAGCCTGATGCTGCGCAACTTGATTGTTTGGCGCAATACAATATTTTGGCGCCATTTGATGGTCAAACACTTTAATGGGTGGCGCATCTTAATTTTTAGGCTCTACAAGACCCCCTTCAAAGTTTTCGAAACATGAAAAATACTTCAAAGTTTTGAAATACTTTGAATTATGCTAGTTTTGCTTGGATTGCGCCAGTCAACTTTCGAGTTGCACCAGTCAACCCGAGCCCGCTTCTTCAGCATAGATTGCGTAACCGTTTTGGGCTATAAATATACGTACACTTTGAGTCTTTCATTCTTCACATCATTTAAGATAACTCGAAAGAAACCCTATCTTCTTCTCCTTTTTTCTGATCTTTGAGAACTTTGATCGACAACAATGGCACCCAAACGCTCTGCTGCTGAGAAGGGCAAGACTGTGGCCGAGTCATCCACACGAGTTCCACCTTCGTCACGCCAAGAGACGGCCAATCCGGCCATGAAAGGTAAGCGTTCGACTGTAGACTAATTGTCGACCACCCTACTGATCATCGGCCACCCTATTTAGGGTTTGGCTTGATTCTGACAATATGCGCCTGCTCTTTTAGAGTTGGGCATACTTCATAATTGGCGCCTCCCTTATTAGGGTTTGGCTGCCGTTGACTCGTGTTGCGCAGCATTTCGGAAAGTTGTGCTGTCTTTTGGGCACAACTTTGACATGTTGCGCGGCAAGATATGGTGCAACCTAATTGCTGCGCAACCTGATGGCTGCGTATGCTGAGTGCGGCGCAATGTTAGTGTCGTGCAACCTGACTAAGTAGAGCATTAAATACTCGGTTCATTTCCAACGATGAACCTATTTATGGGGCACGCTTTTTCAAAAAGTCTTTTTACTTTCTCCCTCGTTAAATGATACACGTCCATTTATTAGGAAGATGAAGTGTTGGCGGGGGCCGATCTCCACTGTATACATATATATGAACATGAAGTTCCACCTTCATTTTATTCTTTCTCATGGCATCTAACATGAAGAAGGGGACGAACAGCAGTGACAACGGCAAAGCTTCTGAGGAGAAGTTACACTCCGCGTCGGCGGAGTTTTTGCTGGAGGTTGACCCATCCCTGAGGGCGGAGAACTTCCTCGACTGTTTTGGCCTGACCCCAACAGTCTTCGCTCATTCCAGAGGTGGGCCATCATCTTCTTCCGAAGAGCGTGGCGCCTTAGAACGCAGGAAAGAATTCCTTCGTTTGATGCATCGTTCAGGAATCCATAACATGGAGGAACTGAGCGCTGCCTTGCATCAGACTGAGGACGGGAAGAAGAAGTGATGTGATACGAAAGAGTCATTTTACATAATGGCCTATAGCACCTATGTCTGCAGTGTCTATCCTTTTTTCCATTATGAAATAAAAAATTGGACTTTATTAAATCCTGGCGCATTTGAGTTTTGCTGTGTAACTGCCTTGACACATTATCTTTTCTCGGTTCTGATAACACAAATTTCTGAACGACATGTGGCGCTTTTCGTGCTTTCATGCTTTATTCTTTCCGAAATATATGCCTATGGACGTACATAATGTTCCAGCTCCAATTGTACATGAATAATTGCCATAAGAAAGGAACATTTACTGTATTCTCTTCTTTTTTCTGATGCTTGCAGGAGACCAACTGACAAAAATTTTCAGAACTGGCATCGGTGATCTTGGATGTTATGAAGTTGAACCACCTTTGACACACACATCAGAGAGCTCAGAACTCTTCATGCTTAAAAGGGCTTCTTCAAGATGGTAGGAAGGGCCTTTATACATGAGAGTTGGACGGTGGAGAGACATAATTAGGAATCGTATCATGAGAGTGATCTCATTCCTACCTCTCATGAAGGGTAATCTCTTCTCCACCAGTTATATTGCCAGCAGCTTTTCTTCGAACTGCTGCACTCTGTGGTTCTCCTCTCGTCTTTCTGAGAGAGAAGACCAGAGTTGATTCTGTTGTCTTGCTCGCTGCTTCATGTCGATACGACAAGGAACTGGCACCAACAAGAAGATCCAAAGATGTAATAGACCTTCAGTTGTTAAATTTAGAATAAAAATCCGAGATGTAATAGATTTCCACTAAGATGTATCTATTTTTTAAAGAAGGAATAAAGAATGAATTTCTCTTCTTTATGATTTGATTTGATGTGATGATATAGAAAATAAAATCCAGAGGTAATGTGGACGTGAACTCATTTTTCTATAAATGATCTTCAAGTCCGTTGGGACTTAAAGACAGAAGATCGTATCTAAAAAAATAATATCTGGGTTTATCATAAAGAAAAGACATCTTTTAAAACAGCTGGGTTTCAAAAGACGAAATTGATGATTTGGATAGACTCCACAGAAATTTGAGTTTTTATTATCTATAGCTTTATTTACAAAAAAGTAAATAAATGATAACAAATGTAGGCCCATTCCCGCAATGAAGTAGAGATGAAAGGACTGATGAATAAGCATGCCTTTTCAAGGAAAGGTCGCTTTGGTTCTCGAGACAAAATGTTTGGCTTTTCCGTCTATAAATAGTGTGGAACTTTTCTGAGAGCATCATTCACTCCTTTTCTCTTATTTGCAAATGTCTTCAGAAGATTCGCCTCCAACCGACACCAGGTTGAAACGGATATCAGGGACATGACGAACATCTTTGAGAACTAGAACTGCACCCGTCTTCGTCCTCAAATGCACATCTCCAATGGCGACCGCCTTCGACACATCTCCATTGCCCATCTTCAACACTCCAAAGTCGCCTATCATGTAAGTGGCAAATAGTGCCCTGTTGTGAGATACGTGCGCTGAAGTCCCTGAGTCCACCATCCAAGAATTATCATCGCAGGCGAGGTTTATGATAACCTCATCACCTACGACGATCACATCACCTCCATGTATCGAGGCCGCCGCTGTAGTGTTCTCATTTTGCTTCTCCTTGTCGCCCTTCTTCTCTCTTCCAAGCGAAACAGTTCAGCTTGAAGTGGCCCTTCTTGCCACAATGGTAACACTCCGAGCCCTCGTACCGACCCTTGGACTTTTTTCTGCTCTTGTCTCTGTCACCACCTGAACCCCTACTTTTGTTCCTTCTCGGCTCTCTGAAACTAGTACCTCTGAATGGTGGGATGTGGATGAAGTGCCCTGAGAACGTCTCCGCATCTCTTCATTCAGCACCCGCTCTTGGCAAACTCTAAACTGACCACGTCTTCTGGAGCAGAAGCGATCATAGATACTCGTGCGGTCTCCCACGAGTCTGGCAATATATACAGCAGCCATAGTCCCTGAACCTCGTCGTCGAACTTGACTCCCATCGAAGATAGCTGGTCAACCACGTCCTGAAAATCACTCAAGTGATCCGTAATAGAAGTCCCATCTTTGTACTGCAGACCCATGATCGTCCGGATCAGGAACAACTTGTTTATCCCGGTCTTCTTCGCGTACAAAGATTCCAGCTTATCCCATAACGTTTTCGCGTGCTCAATATTGACAACGTGGTTGTACACGTTCTCGTCAACGAACTGCCTGATATATCCACACACCTGTATGTGCTCGAATTTGCAGTCATCCTCGAATTTATCAACTGGTCGCTTGGAAGCAAATACGGACAGATGTAGCTTCTTGACAAACAACAAATCTTTCATCTTGCTCCGCCAATAATGATAGTTTGTGTCGTTCTTGTTCACCATGCGCACCGGCTTCGCGTTCATCTCTCCTCTCTAGTTTTTCTGTCAACTCCTGACACCCTTTTGAATACCAGAACCTGGCTCTGATACCACTTTGTTGGGAAAGAAGCGCAAAAACCTTTTTCCAAACTAAAGAGTACCTGCGAGAGAACCGAACAATACAACGCACGAACTAAACACCAAACACAATCCATGCAGACACAAAGAATTTTTGACGTGGAAAACCCTTGCGAAAAAAAATACGGGACGATCGGAGTCCAACCCTGAGAAGCCTTCACTAATGAAATAAAGGAGTACACTCTCTACAAACTTCTCCCAATCCAATACGGATCCCCACAACACTTGGAAGGAAGAATAATTGATTACAAGGCTATGAAGAACAAAGACGACGAGTAGAGATTACCCGAACACGATCTTCCTTCGAAAACGGCCTTCAATCCTCCTCTCCCAAAGTTGCAATGGCACTCTTGCCTCTTTTTTCTCTATTTTCTTCAATGTTGTGTTGTGTTACATTTGTGATTAGGGTTAGAAAAAAAATCATATTTAAACAACTTAATCCCGTAACAAAACCTGGACCGTAGAATACGATCCAACGGTGATTAAATCATCCTGAAATTAGCCTCAGTCCGACGACACAGAGTTCGACCAGAACTCTGTGTTTTGGTTTCAGAACAGTTCTGGAGCCAAGGGGCAAAGTTCGGCCAGAACTCTGCCTCCCCTGTTCCAGAATGGTCTCTGGTAGCTCCCGAGCTTCTCCTTCGTCTCTGAATGGCCTCATCACCTCTCCGAACTTCTTTGACATATATACGGCACTCGTCGCACTCCAAAATCTTTCTCCACATAAGTTGAAAATTCCACCCACTCCAACACAGCCCCGTGGGGATCAAATTAGCATCTTCCTGTGAAAATATCCTCTGAGTAGAAAGACCTCACCTAATGACCGATGGTAAGCATATGGTCAAAATCACCACCACCAAATGAAAATCAAGATCTATAGACTGCACAATAACCATCTCTGAAATCTAAGATTGTACAAAACTCACATGCTCACGTTTGATAATCAACAGATGAGACTAAGAATAAGCTTATGAGGCTACACCATAACCTTGATTAAGATCATACGTGTCCGGACTTGAAATGAGTCCCATGAGATAGATGTCTTAAGTCCAAAATTTTAGAGGACACCAATTTATTTTTATACTATTTAAAGTACGTAAGTTCAATTCTGAACAAAAGTTCAGTATACTAATTATTCTGATCCTCGTAGTCCACATAAAAAGGTTTTTTTTTGTTATACGATATCTAAACATTATATATTATAATACCAAGAGACAAGTCAGTTAGTCAGACATAGGAATATTTTTTGGTGTAATCGTTATCAAAATACTCTTCGCTCATTGCTCTAACAGTCTGACACTCTCAATATCCTTCCATCATTGCCAAACCTTTCCCCTCCTCTATGTGTGTGTGTGTGTGTGTGTGTGTGCTTCTTTTAGGTAATTGAAGAACATAACAAGTTACAATTTTAATTTTTGGTTTTGAACATCTTCAATTTTATTAGTATGTCATTATGATATATACTGTTTTGAATATTATATTTTGTTTAATATTTTATTTATTGAAATTTGACTTGATAATATTAAGTGTATCATCATCAGGGCCGACCATGGGGTAAACCTGGTAAAACTTGGGGTTTGGGCAACCTCCAAATTCAGCATGATCCCACGAAAGATCAAGATTACGGATGACTACTAGGACCAGCTGACAATAAAGATTAATGCACAACCAAAATTAGCTTCAGAATAGAACATTCTAACCCTCCGAACCAACCCTGATCATTGTCGAGGATTATTTTTATATAAACATAATGCACCAGAGTTTGTCCCATATCTCAAAATCTAAAATCTGGCATCGAAACATTTACATACTTATTAGCCAATAACTTGCGATTACATTTTGCTGGCAGCAAGTACTCATTTCGTAACTTTGAGTTTATGCTTCATAGAGACACTGTAAAAAAAAAAAAAAAAAAAAATTGAAAAAAAAAAAGAAGAACAACATACGCAAATTCATCTAGTTTTTGCTGAACAAGTTCCTCAAACCGCCCCCCTCCAGCCTCCCCAGCAGCTTCTTCGCGCCGGGCACGTCCATCTCGACCAGCTTCTTGAGATACCCGATCGCCCCGTAGGCGACCATCATCCTCCTGCACCTGCCGCTCGACGCGACGCAGAGGAGGCACCGCACCGCGTGCTCGTTCGCCGCGGCGTTCTGCGGGCTCGGGTCCAGCAGCTGCACCAAACCGGGCACGCTCTTCCCCTCCCTCCTGACCTCCCTTCTGTTGTGCGGGCAGGAGGCCATCAGGCTCGCGACGGCCCGCGCCGCGACCCCTCTCGTCGCGCTCGACTTCGCGTCGAGCAGGGCCACGAGCAGAGGGACGCACCCGAACGCCCCGACCAGCCTCCCCATCTCCGACGACGAGTCCGAGATCTTGGCTATCGCATTCGCGGCAGCCTGCCTGGCTCCGGGCGACCCGTCCTTGAGCACGTGCACCAACCGAGGGAGGACTCCGAGCGAGATCAGCGTGTCCGCCGAGACCAGATCGATGAGGTTGCTCAACGCGCCGGCCGCGTGCTCTTGCGGCGACGGCGCGTCGAGATAGGCCACGAGGCTCCTGACCCCTCCTTCCGACACGACCGCCAGCCTCAAGTTGCTGTCATCGTCGTCGTTCGATGTCAGGTTACGCAAGCACTCCGCGGCGTGCTCTTTCGGACCCGACGCGGCTTTGGAGTCCAGTACGTCGATCATGACTCGGGCCACGCCCTCGTCGACTAGGCTCTGGGCTAGCTCCGGCACGGCCGAGAGGTTCTTGAGGGTGCAGGCGGCCGCCAGCTGCGAAACGGAGTCCCCGATCCCAATCCGGCACGCCTCGATCAGCGGGCGTGTCCCTCCGTGCCCTGCGATCGACCGGGCGGTGTCGGCCGACGCCGACAGCCGCTGCAGCGACAATGCCGCGTTCTCTCTCGCCGCCGAGCTGCCCGACTCGATCAGCCGGATCAGCGGAGGGAGCACGCCTTCGGAAACCAGCAGGCTCTCGCAGCTCCCGGACCCCGCGAGCAGGCAGACGACGGCGGCCGCCTTCTCCCTCGTCTTCGGAGCGGCGGCGGAGAGCAGCTGGACGAGGGCGGACACGTCGCTCCGGCCGAGCAGCGCGACGACGCTCCCCTCGTCGTCCCTCAGCGCCTCGAGGAGCCCGTCGACCGCCCGCTGCTTCGCCCCGCACTGCCCGATCTGCAGGCGGACCAGCAGCTCGCGGACGACGTCGCAGCGCGCGGAGGCGTCGGGGAGGCTCGACTCCCCGAGGAGCGCCCCGGTCCTGATCAGCAGCCGGCAGTCGCGGAGGAGGAGGTCGAGCCTCGCCGCGACCGCGTCGAGGTCGCTCTGCGTTCGCAGCTTGCCGAGTGCCGACGAGGAGTCGGCGCACCGGTCGGCCAGCTCGATGGTCTCCGACACCGCGGCCGATAGCGCCTGCAGCTGCTCGAGGCAGAGCGCTTTCCCGGCGAACAGCGGGCGGCCGGAGAGGTCGGAGAGGCACGGCGGGATGCGCTCGAGCTTGGACGATATCGAGGCCCATCGCGCGACGAAGCACCGGGCCGACTTGGCCTTGTCGAGCGCGACGGGGACGAGACGGAGCGTGCGGGCGAGCCAGCGGTCGGCCGAGCCGGATTCTTCCAGCATCGAGTCAAAGTGACACGAATGGTGATGGGTTACTTAGTTAGGAATGGAGAAGGACAGGAGTACAAACATATTGTGTACATATCTTAGTTGCACCACCGAAGAATCTTTCTTGGGAGTTGGAGTTGGAAATTTATTTTTGTAGGAAAGTTTTCAAAGCTGTGTAAGAAAGCAGCTTATAAAAACAAACAGTTAGGGAGGAATCCCTTTGTGCATTGGCTATCACATGGCGGCCAGCTTTCGGGATGTGGACTTTTCGGAAAGCAAATTCTTGTTGCAACCAAGTTGGTAAGTCTCACTGTCACGGAGCAGGAACGGTACGACACATTCTAATGTCCATCTGTAGCTACGGAGTGTCAGCAAATAATTCGTCAGCAAAATATTTGGTTTTTAGGTCCAAAATCAAATGTAATATCTAATAAAATTTGTATAATTATGTAAAAGACTTGAAAGCAAAGAATTGAGAATGAATTATGGAGTCACTCAAAAGTAAGGAATTGAGAACGAAATATCGGGTTCTCGGTCTATATATTACATTATAATTGTCTGATTTATGTCAGGGTGAGATTCGCTTGGTTAAATATTCTGCACCTGACAAAATCTTCTCGCTCGGTGCGCTCCATTGATTAGTTATTTGATGCTTTCTGTAACATTGGGATTAGTTTGGTGTACTAGAAAAAAAAACACCCTACTAAAGAAAATGTTGTGCACATTCTCCCCTATATTAGAAGATGCACACGCGCGCACCGAGGCGTAAGACTAGGTGGCAGTGTTTGAATCCCGGTGCCTATGGGCACGGAGGAACAGGTCCTCTCGGTCGGCGGTGGTGCAAGCCGCAGTGGTGATGCAGGCCCACGGGCCAACTGGAGCGGGCCTCTTTTTTTTTGGCAGCAATGGTACTGGCCTAAGAGGGATTGTGGGACTTTCGAGACTTTGAGTTGTGAGCCATTGGAGCCGAATTGTCTAAGCAGAGCAGATCGGATCAGGTTGTCTAAGAGCATCATTAGTAAGGCCCATCCCATTTTCTAGATTCTAGATTTAAAATGTAGAGCTCATTTTGTAGAATAATAAGTCTCATCAGGGGCGGATCCAGAAATTATATCTAGGATAGGTTGACAAAAATTTGGATGGACTGGAAGTAGATAAATCTATATAAAAAAAAGCAAAAAAAAAAATTATATGAAAAAAAAATATAAATATTTTTTTTTGGGGTGGGCTCCAGCCCACCCCACCCGACCCCTGGATCCGCCCCTGAGTCTCATCCCTAGTTCCAATTTCTACAATTTCGGTTCCAACCCATCCATGGGTGCTAAGGGTTGGGCCTCCCAATTTCTAGATTCTAGATTGTAGAAACTCGTTTTGTAGAATAGTAAGTTCCAATTTGGAGCCCAACTTTCTAGATTTTAAACTTTATATTATTTTTTTCCTACATTAATTTTTGACCACACAATTTTTGGGACCGGAGCTCACTTTATCATTTCCTACTATTCTCATACAAACCCAACCCATTCTACATTTACCTTTTTTTTGAAATTTTGGACTCCAAATTGTATTGGAGAGTCCCAACTACTAATGATGCTCTAAGTGGATCTTTCAGATAAAAGAGTTGTAAAAAGTTCCGAACATATAGGCTAGAGGATCTTTCATATCCAACTCCGACCATTTTGGCCGCATACATCTTTCTTAACATATATATATATATATATATATATATATATATATATATATATATATATATATATATATATATATATATATATATATATTTTGAAGTAATGGGTACTTGTGGCGAACTCGTCTCCACTGAGGCTCGAACTTTTGACCACTTGGACCGCATGCATCTCTCTTAACCACTAGGCTAGAGGTCATTTGTCAATATATATATATATATATATATATATATATATATATATATATATATATATATATATATATATATATTGAAATATGGTAATTGTGGAGAACGTTTCCATCGGAAATCGATCTCCTGACCACTCGGACCGCATGCCTCACCACTACTACTAGGCTACAGGGTCATTGGCAATATATATATATATATATATATATATATATATATATATATATATATATATATATATATATATATATATATTGTATATTATCCGGTTATTCTCCAATTACAATTATCTCAGACGAAGCAAATAATCATCGGGTATTAATACCCCCACTGAATTAGTGTGCGATTAGGAGTAGCCTCCTAATTCCTCTTCCTTGGACTAGACCTACCCTTTTAAGCTTTGGGTTATTTAGTATTAGGGTCTCACATAATAGTATAAGTTCTCCTTATTTTCTTTTAAATAATTAGTATTAGTACTAACTATTTTATTTGAAATTAGTACTAAATATTTAACTAATATTAAATTAATACAAAAATGTTTCTTCTACTTCCACTAAAAAAAGGATGGAAGTAGAGTTATATTTTTCATATAAGACCCCGCTTTTTCATATAAGACAAGATGAGACAAAAACTAAAAAATAATAATAATTTTAAGTATCTCTTTCATATTTAACCAAATATTAAAAAATATAAAATTAACTCAAAATCTGTCTATTTTTATATTGCAGATCTCACTTGCAGTTATCCAAACAGTTTCTTAACTGCACAAAAAGACTTGTATATTGAGAGAGAGAGAATACCAAGTAAATCCTAGTTGTTTCAAAAAAGAAGAAGTAAATCCTAGCCAAATTTGATATATAAACACTACTATTTTCTGAATCCACTTCAAATTGTCTATGCATTGCAGCATTAGAGGTCTTCACGGGATATTCGAATTTAATTCGACTGAAAGATGGGCAAGGAACACACTATCATAATACATTCCTTGGTATCGGCCGATACCGATACAGTTTGGCATGTCCCAATCCGATACCGATCGATACCCGATACTTACCGATACCAACATTGAGGATCTCTTTTCCAGTCAATTCGGTAAAGAAAATTAAACGAAAAAGACAAATCATCATGGGTTTAAAGCATAATAAGATTGTAAAAACATGTAAAAGAAGAAAATCAATCTATTATATGTAAACCAATCGCTAAGGATGATTACAATGTTATTTAATTTTAAAAGTACTACGAAATAACACTAAAAATACTTAAATTATGCCTAAATGTATGAAATATATATTTTTAAATGTAAATAATTTATTAATAATTATTTTTTTTCCGATACCAAAAAATCCGATACTCCGATCCGAAACCGCCGATACTACCGATATCGTCGATACCAATACTCATAGGAATAGTCTGATACCGATACTGTGAACCTTGATAATAGTATATTTTACAATAAAATAAGCACGAGAACCTCTTCCATGTTATGTTTGACTTTCACCTTCTAGTTTTACCATTACAATTACAACAAAATGAGAGGTGACAATGAAGTTAGTAATTTAGATAATTGGGATTGGTTCAGACTTTACATGAGAATTCTCTTTTAAGACATAAGGGCCCAATTCAATAGTCCACCTTACGGGCCAACTCCGATTTAGGTCACACTGCGTTTCCAACAAATATCTCCTTGATCCCATATGATAAAATAATGTGGTACTTGATAGTTTTAGGTCAAGTTTGGGTTTACAGAATCATGATCTTGGAATTTTTTTTTTAATATTTCTTTCCTCTATTTTAATGCCGAAGAAAAAAAGAAAGGAAAAAAAAATAGAAAAAAAATGATTCCGTCCATCCAACCAAGATTTATTTTCCTACTATAAGAATTCAGTTTTTTTTTTCCAATTTATTTGACTTTTTCAAACTCTATAAAACAAATCTCAATGCAAATTTTACTTTTTCAAATGAAAAAAAGAGAGAGCAAGAAATTAATTTCTTTTCCTTTCCTTTCACGACTTTCACTTTGGGAGTTTTAACTTCTAACATTTGTTGATGCCAGATAGTTTGTACTTTTGTCATAGGTGGAGAAGACCAACAAAATTATTTTTTAATCCATTATAAATTATATACAAAGATTTTATCAATAACGTACACGAAATAAAATGTCTTTTTTTAGTAACAAAAGCATGCACTTAGAATTGCTAGATTGGAGTGTGAATCCTTTGGAGTTAAATTATACACAATTCTAATATTTCTTATATCAATTTTAGGTAGTCCATGTCTATGTCGTTGTCTATTAATGAGGAGTTTAATTGTGTGATCATCATCATCAACATCATCATTATTTTGTTGAGTAGTGAGGGCCAAGATCTCTATGGAAGATCGCCTTTAATTGTCATCATCGACCACCACTGTGATTAAGTCGATCGGACACCAACGCGTCCTATCAAATGGACCCCCACAATCGACGAAAGACATTGAAATTGGGGCAACTACAACCTATTTGTTTTTTGTTTTTCTGAAATTACACGCACACACACAATTGGAGGTCTCGAACCTTGCCGATCCTTCCGGATGTCCGCTCTAATACCACAACCTATTTGTTAATTTAGCTTATAATTAACTAGTAATCATAATGGTATAATATAACTAGAATAAAGTTCATATTGAGTTTCTAAATATAAAAAATAATGTTTGAATATTTACGAATAAAAATATGATATGCTTTTTTGTGCGTCTAATGTATATCTCAAAATGATGGGTTGAATAGCCACAATAGGTTGAGAGAAAAAAAAAAAAAGGTATATGAAAGATATTGGGGTTCTCATATTTTTTTTATAGATATAATCTTTGAAGATATTAAGTTTTCTTTATGTACTTTCTTTAGGGGCAACGCAAGTTGAAATAATTTTAAGCTAAAATACAACTTGATACCTTTAACTATTACAAATGTTCAATTTGATACCCTCAACTTTGATATGTGTCAACTTAGATACCATAAAATTTAAAAATGATCAAAGTACCCTTGCCCTCCTCCTCTCTATCTCCCCTCCCCCACCGGCTGCACTACCCCCGCGTCGCACCCCCAAGCCCCCTCTCTTTCTCCGCCGTGCGCGGGTTGTTACCCTCCACCACCGCGGGCAGAGAGAGAGAGAGAGAGGAGGGGTGGTGCTGGGGAGGATATCAGGTTGACGTCTATCAAATTTGAGAATATCAAGTTAAAAAACTGGAATACCTGAGGGTATCAAGTTGTAAGTTAATTTATAATTTTATAAAGACTCGTAATCTGATTTAGTAGTGATCTAGTTCCTCCGTTAATTGTTTTTTTTTTTTTTATGATCTTTATTTTCTACAAAAATCGACTATCGAGTTAGATATGTTGTATGTGTCGTTTTTTCTCGAATAGATTATGCTATTATTTCCAACATAATTATGGAAGTGTCATTGTACCAGCTCATCATGAATGTCACAAATTGATCAGGAGGTTGATTGACTGTGGTCCTTAGATTATGATATTCCAGCAAACCTGATTGCATTAGAATAGGGTTTCTTCTCGAAAGCTAAATTTGATGAATGTGTTAATAATGACATTTTGGGTTTTTAAAGTAGTAGCAAGTGATACAAGAGATCGCTCAGATTTCTACACAAAAATCTATTATTCATCATTTACTATATATATGACGAAACTATATGAAGATGAAACTATTATTCATCGCATGGCATGGACCGGGATTCAATGGGTTGGGCTTCAGTGCGTTAACTGGGTCGATATTGGGTCGGCCCCCTTCAAGTTTTAAGCCCATGTAAAAAAAAATTAATTTAGGTTACGTACTCTAATGGTTATTCTCTTTTTAAGTTACTAGTAGAAACTTACTATGTCTACGCTCTATACAAATTAGGCAAGTTATTTATAAAGGCACAACTTCCACTGTTAGAGACCAACACAAATTTTTTTAAAAATGTCATTATCAAAATTGTTAGGACAGCATCACATGGTTAAGTAAATAAACAAACTCTGTCTTAGGACTGTCCGTCCTCTGTTCTCTAACGAAACTTGGTCAATTGAGGTTGGAAATCATAATTTTGGGTTCTAAAATTTGAAAAAAAATAATCATTAGAAAATAATTAACCTATAATCTAATAAATAGTGCTTAAAAACACATGATAATAACAAAAAACTAAAAATTCTCCCAAAAATTAGAATTGGAAGAGGAAAAAAACTGTTCAAAAGAGAAGAAGAAGAAGAGAAATAGGAAGGTTCTCTTGATTGTGAAGTAGCATTGGTGTGTGTAATACATTGGAAGAGAAAGATAAAGAATTGGGGAGAAGAAAGTAGAAAGAAGAGGAAGATTATAATTTTATATTTAGAGAGTGAGAGAATGTGCTATCCCCCAAAAAAATTTGATTGCCCCTAACAAAAAAAGAGAGGCTAAATTACAACTTAATATCCTCAACTATTTCAGTTTTTCAACTTCATACCCTCAACTTAATTTGATAGGTACTAACTTGATCCCCTGGAAAAAAAAAATTGGACAAAATTGCCCCCCTCCCTCCACCCCCCCCCTCCTGCCTCCTGGCCGACGACCTCCACCCCCCCGCCGGCGACCTTCCCACCCCCCCCCCCCCCACCCCCCATCCTGCCTCCGGTCGACGACCTCCCCTCCCCTCCCCCCCTTCTCTCCCGCCGGCGACCTCCCCCCCCCCCCCCCCCCCCCCCCCCCCCCCCCCCCCCCCCCCACCCTCCAACCAAACACCCCCCCTCCTACCTCCGGCCGACGACCTCCCCCCCTACTCCCGCCGGCGACCTTCCCCCCCTCCACCCAAACCCCCCCTCCCTCCCGTCGGCGACCTCCCCTCCTCCTCCAGCTCGCGAACTCCCCTCCCCACACCCCACGTTGGCCTGCCCGGAGTTGCGCGAGGCGGCGGGATCGCGCGCTTGGGAAGAAGCCGGAGGCGGGGGGGCTCGCGGGGCGCGTAGGGGACCGGGCGGCGGGGGCGCGCGGGGCACGGGGCGACGGGGGCGCGGTGTTCGCCGGGGAACGCCGGAGCTGGTATGGGAGTCGGTCGCGGTCGGAGGGGGTGCTGCTGGAGAAGGAGGGAGGGGTAAGTTTGTCATTTTTAAAATTTTGAGTATCAATATAAAATTTTTATATAGTTGAGGGTATATAAAAATACACTGTGGTAGTCCATATCCAGTGAAATTATCTAACAATGGAGGTTGTGCTTTTATAAATAACCTTTAGGAAGAGCAAAGAACAACTCCTTTAATTTTTGTCTATTAAGTAATTACCTAACTACTTCCATTAATTTAATGAACAATATTAATTGATTATCATAATGACACATTTGGAAAGAAAAAAAAATGATGAAGTACAATTTTTTATTATATATACAAGATTTATATTATACTTTATTTAATTTTTTTATATGTCAACTATATTTATTCATATAAAAATCCAACTATAAAATAATATATTATATCACCAATTTTCACATGTTATCTGGATATAAAAAATTCTGTCAAGAACTCTACCTGTAGTCTTTCATAGGATTTGGAAGGAAAAAAAAAATCTTTTTCTTTGGAGAGACTTCATTACAGTGTTTTTTAAAAGAAAACTCCTCGGTTCATATCAATATTTACCTTCTTTTAATCGCTAATGACTACCTAGCTGTCCTTTACAAAAGCATGAATCGAGTTAATTAATATAAACAATATATATTCAATTAATTCTCCAATTTGTTATTGTAATAGTCGCCATCTATTGCATACAAAATGCATGTGCTAGATTTGGAGAATCATATTATTTTGCACCAACTAATAGAAAATTGCGCTAATGCTGGCTCATGTGTAACAAACACTAATTTAATAGGGACAAACATCTTATAAATTCTTGTCATATAGTTTTTTGGCCTCTTAATAATACTAGTTTGATATATATATATATATATATATATATATATATATATATATATATATATATATATATATATATATATATATATATATATATACAACTACTAGGTCATTAAGTCATTGTATTCGCCCTTGATTTTGCGTCAATAAAAATAGAATCGTTTCTGAGCATATACAACTGAGCATATACAAGTAACATGATTGTACATAGCCTAAACATCCGAAAAGTTTCAAATTTTTTAACATTCTTATTATATATATTACTAACGTAAAAATTTTATTTTTAGATTTAAATTATCGTATTTTTTAGAAATTATAGTAATATGACTTTTAACTATACATGGCTCTTAGAATATCAGAAACTCTCGAAGGAAATACAAAGATGTGTAGAAAAGTCATTAGTCTCCTGTATGTCATAAATCTCTTTGAGAATGTTGAATTAATTAGAATGCGATAAGTATAAAATTGTCATACATACACAAGACGTATGTTTTGTCACGCCCCGCTCCCGTAGGAGCGATCGTCCTCGCTAAGGCGTGATGTCGCACGAGCCTAGATTACGCTCGTACAAGGCGGGTTCCATAATGGCCGATTACAGTGGCTGCAACGGGGTCGTCGCACAGAAGTCCCAAGCAGAGACATTGAATAATAGCAACGAAAATTTAGAACAAAACACAAGTTATTCAAAAGAAGCTCTTTATTGATATTGAAATAAAGGTTACAATGGGACACAAGGCCAAGATTACAAGTCACTCAAGCTCACACTTCTCACATTACAAGTCACTCAGCTCTCTCTCATCTCTCAATACATATCTGGAGCCAGCGGATGCTTCGGAGAGGCGATGTCCATACATTATGTCCCGTATAAGTCCAGTCTTCACGCATAACGCACGCTTCGAATCGCCAAGGAACTCCGTGCCTCGACGCATCCAAGCGAGCTCCGCACCACGAGCTTCTACCTGTGCCTGCACATAAACACTGTGTGGGTGTCAGTACTCAACTGTACTGGTGGAGTGAGCTCCTCGCCCACCCATACGAAACTGACACGTTCATTTACTTTTGTGCAACTTATCTTTTTACGATTGTCTTTCTATTCTTGCCTTAGGATCGATTTTAGGACAGATGCCTTGACCTATTTTGTGTTTCTAGAACATCTTCGTGTCTTGCACTAACAATGTACTCGTACTTTGGTGCTAGACCTTCTCGTGCCAACAACGTCAACTTATCGACTCGTGCTTGCCTTACGACCCGTATTTGGTAAGCAACAACTTGGTCATGCCATAAATCCCTTCTTCTAACATAATCGAGGCAGCGCCTCGCCACTTAGTAACTTGCCTATACTTGTGTCATAACAACGCGGTCGTGCCTCACATTTTGAGGTTGTGCCCTGCAACTCAACATAACTTAACCAAACTTGCCCTACGGCCATTCTCGACTTAACTTGCAACGTCTAACCCAACTTGTGGAACTCGTGCTGAGAACTCAAGTACGAAGCCACATCGTATGCTGAAGCATGTGTCTTACGCATAGCCAAATATTAGGCTTCATAATACTTTGGGTGCACATCGAGCACACATTTCCTAACTCAAGTAATATCGTGCTTACACTTTCCTTGATTCGACTGACACCGTGCATGCGGATTCGCCGCTTAGCACGCCAATTATCTATATGAAAGGCCACTGGCATGACAAGCCATCGTGGACATAGCTCGGGTAGGCGACGGGTCCTTCGATGCAAGATGGCTAGCCCCATGGAAAGCCCCCGACTACCCTGGTGCAGTACAAATCAGCACTGCTATAACGTCTTCCCCCTAGGTCGACTGGGCCCTGTGCCCCGGCGTAATACCAGTCGAGGAAGAAATCATTGTCGACAAGTTGTCCAATGACCACGCACCTACGAGACATCTAGACTCACGTAAATGCATGGCCTAATTTGTCGTATAACTGGGACTATACTTAGCATCTCGTACTCTAAACCACACTTCGTATAACGTGCATCAAACCGTGAGACTCCCAACCGAGGGACCGTCTCATACTTTGAAAATGTGCATAGGAACCGTGAGACTCCCAAACGAGGGACCGCCTCATACTTTGAAAACGTGAATAGGAACCGCGAGACTCCCAAACGAGGGACCGCCTCATACTTTAAAAATATGAATAGGAACCGCGGGACTCCCAAACGAGGGACCGCCTCAGCGACAAACGATCGCGTGAACTTACTTCTTTTAAAACCGAGGGAACGACTAATACATAGCCTTCCAACTTAATTTGCACCAAACGTCTCTAATACTTGAAACAAAATATGTTCCTTAAGTGCCATAGACCGTGGCTAACTTTTCATCGTGCCGACCGTAGCTCGTGCCTTAAACCGACTTACGTTATGTGCAGCACTATCGTCCAAGTCATACTTTATATGACTGGCATTGAGATCGTGGGACTAAGTAGCTAAACAAATCGCAGAAAGCGGGACAGTACTTGCTATGACTTCGATAGCCCAGCATTACCTTGTCTAACATAATCGAGCCTACAACTTAACCCCTGGGACGAGCAAAGGCTATGCCAAGCCTTGTATTGTGGAAATGTGCATGCTTAATCGGATATTTACGCGGGAGACGCCTATGACTTAGGCTAACTCATAGTTTGTGTCGAATACCAACTTTCCTTCTCCCAAGCCACGGGACGAAGGGACGAGTGTCATTTTCAAAGCACGCCGTGCACCAACTCTAAGCCAACCGTTGGACCTTTCCATATTCTAACTCCATTTGACCCGTCAGAATTATTCTCTTATCTATGTGGATTCGTCTCTTTTATTGTCAAGCCTACTTGTGCATTTGAAAACATTCGATTTATTATGTGAAGGCTAAGATGAGGCAAATTCACCGAAACTATCCCACCTGAACGAGGAGTCGCCTCGACCAAGCGGGCCTTCGAGTCGCCGTTGCATGGCTAAGTCCGAACACCGTCGGCGTTTCGATTCCTCCGATTGACTGAGCGGGACGGGGCACTACATCATACACCACTCAGAAAAATTTTTGTCTTCGAAACTAACTGAGTACTTACTCATTGACTTATCACTTTGTTCTACAGTCAAGGACTCTCGCACACACTTACTCCGATGCGTTTCTTCAACTCGAACCACGTTCGTGCTATGGTTATCTTTCACCTTGAACAACTATGTCTCAACTTAGGTAACTTACTCTCGTCGTGCATACGGACAACTCAGTTCTAGGTACACTATCCGATCAACCAATATTCAAGTTCGTCTCAATCTAATGATCGCACTACCACCAATCTTTTCCTTGAAACACGATTCCAAAATCTTCTACACTTTTTTGTTCCTCAAGTCTCACTTGATTCAACGTATCACTTAGTTGGATCGTGCACATATTCTAGGCGTCCCCAAAATACTTGCATTCCAGCCAAGCCTCGTGATAGAGAATCCGCCATCGCCACTCGAGTCGGATCATGCACATATTCGGGCGTCCCTAATATACGTGCATGTCAACCGAGCCTCGTGAGTGGTGCCTCCATAATTTCTATTGCTCCGCACCGGAACGTCTGCCTAACCACTAAGCTATGTCTTTCCGTCAGCATTGGAATCACAGTTCTCAAACAACGATATTAACACTGACCCCATCCTAAGGTCAAACCAAGTTGATAGCACTGGATTTTCTACCCAAGCTCGTATCACTCCGATTTCTAAACATCGAGCATCGATTTCCTACACACATCCCAACATTCGTCGCACGGGTCTGAGTCGTTCAACAAAGCCATCCTACGATAACTCATGTTCCAACCAATTCCTCGACATATCAATATCACTCGTTCATCACAATTCACGTATTCGATCATAAGGTCGTCTAGCTTAACAGTATGTTGTGCCCTGATCTCACGCGATTTATGTTATCCACGGTGGACATGAATCACCATGCACGCTCCCACGGAATAATCATCCTCATCGGAACGTAACTCTTATTTTGTGTCTAGACTAATTTATTCTCGATGCGTAGATTAGATCTATTCAATCCTCAAGTTTACTCAATCATCAATCGCAAGTCCAAACATGCTCGAATTTTTCCTTCGCATCAAATCAACAAGTCGAGACAATCAAAGTTGCCGTATCCTGATTTTTCGAGTTCGATCATTCCCGTGACATGAATTACCATGTCAGCGCTCACGCGGAATGATCGCCCCAAATTCGACACAACGCATGTGCGAGGCTAGAGTTGCGCTCATGCAAGACAAGATCGTCGATATTGTGGTTATCAACGCAATCATCAAGACACGATTGTGTACATCCAACATTCATTTCAACCAAAGTCCTAAGTATTGCATCCATCAGAACGATAACACTTGCACGATCGTCATTCACCGTGTCATAGTACCCACGAGTTATCGCATATCCATCTTTGATACGCCTCAATATCATCGATGACATGCGTAACCTGACGATCTTGTTTTGCAACGAATTTCGAGTCGTACGAATGATGCTAGCGTCTGACTGGATAATCTCCTCGACATTTAAAATTCAAGTTTGAACATTATCCCTCGAATCGTTCACAACATAAATTTTCTCAAATCCAAATTTACGTATTGTTTATCCGTCTATCTTAAGTCATCGACCAACGTATTTTCTCAATTCGCATCATTCTTTGCTAACTCAATTCATCGAGCAACATCCATTCAATCCTCAGAGTCATTTGCGTAACTTCAAAATTCAACTTTCTCATGCGCGCTATCTTCCCATCGTGCAAACTTTTCGTATACGATTCTTATCAATTTCCTTGATCAAGTCATCCATTCGTACACCCAAACTTTTCTTCGATTCGATTTCACCTACTCAATCATTTTTGCGTTTCGTACTCGCGCAATCACAATCCCGTGCACGTTCCATGCGCGTCATACCTAGTTGGTTCGAATCGACTCGTCAAATCTCAAGACTACAACTTATTCAACGATACTCAATCTACGGCTTTGCATATACGCGACGCTTGCTGATAGACACATTGACACTCTGTATCCTCAATTGAACGATCGACATCCCAGAGACTATCGCATACACCACTCAGGGATGAAGTCATTCAACAAATCCTTAATCATTCGATTCACAAACTATTTTTTTGAATTTTCGTCCGAACGATTCCTCAAAATCCAAGCACGCTCATCTATATCGCACCGACGTTATCGTCGCTCGATGGTACCCCTATCGATAGTCACCCCACTTACTCAATCGAGTCCAACTCATTCTCATCCGACACAATTCGAATCCCGCACTCGACTTTTCTAAGGTCGATGCAACTTTGGTGTATATGTCCAGCCCTACTTAGCCAACCGTGCTTACGCGAACCATCTTTCTTTTGTTTTGTCAAAAATGTTCTCCTATGTTTTGCAAATTATTTAGACTTATTGTATGGGCATCCCATGGGACATTTGAGAGAGAGCGCACCAACGATATCAACTTTGCAGAAGGAACACTTAAGAGTTTATGGAAACAACGGAGTTAAAGAATTCAATCAAAAGTCCAAGGACGTAAAGCCGTGCTCTGATACCATTATGTCATGCACCGCTCCCGTAGGAGCGATCGTCCTCGCTAAGGCGTGATACCGCACGAGCCTAGATTGCGTTCGTGCAAGGCGGGTTCTATAATGACCGATTACAGCGGCTGCGACGCAGTCGTCGCACAGAAGTCCCAAGCAGAGATATTGAATAATAGCAGCGAAAATTTAGAACAAAACACAAGTTATTCAAAAGAAGCTCTTTATTGATATTGAAACAAAGGTTACAATGGGGCGCAAGGCCAAGATTACAAGTCACTCAAGCTCACTCTTCTCAAATTACAAGTCACTCAGCTCTCTCTCATCTCTCAATACATATCTGGAGCCAACGGATGCTTCGGAGAGGCGATGTCCATACATTATGTCCCGTATAAGTCCAATATTCACGCAGAACGCACGTTTCAAATTGCCAAGGAACTCCGTGCCTCGACGCATCCAAGCGAGCTCCGCACCACGAGCTTCTACCTGTGCCTGCACATAAACACTGTGTGGGTGTCAGTACTCAACTGTACTGGTGGAGTGAGCTCCTCGCCCACCCATACGAAATCGACACGTTCATTTACTTTTGTGCAACTTATCCTTTTTACGATTGTCTTTCTATTCTTGCCTTAGAATCGATTTTAGGACAGATGTCTTGACCTATTTTGTGTTTCTAGAACATCTCCGTGCCTTGCATTAATAATGTACTCATACTTTGGTGCTAGACCTTCTCGTGCCAACAACGTCAACTTATCGACTCGTGCTTGCCTTACGGCCCGTATTTGGTACGCAACAACTTGGTCGTGCCATAAATCTCTTCTTATAACATAATCGAGGCAGCGCCTCGCCACTTAGTAACTTGCCAATACTTGTGTCGTAACAACCCGGCCGTACCTCACATTTTGAGGTCGTGCCCTGCAACTCAATATAACTTAAGCAAACTTGCCCTACGGCCCTTCTCGACTTAACTTGCAACGTCTAACCCAACTTGTGGAACTCGTGTTGAGAACTCAAGTACGAAGCCACATCGTATGCCGAAGCATGTATCTTACGCATAGCCAAATCTTAGGCTTCATAATACTTTGGGTGCAAATCGAGCACACATTTCCTAACTCAAGTCGTACAGTGCTTACACTTTTCTTGATTCGACTGACACCATGCATGCGGATTCGCCGCTTAGCACGCCAATTATCTATATGAAAGGCCACTGGCATGACAAGCCATCGTGAACATAGCTCGGGTAGGCGGCGGGTCCTTCGATGTAAGGTAGCTAGCCCCATGGAAAGCTCCCGACTACCCTGGTGCGGTACAAATCAGCACTGCTATAACGTCTTCCCCCTAGGTCGACTGGGTCCGGTGCCCCGGCGTAATACCGGTCGAGGAAGAAATCTTTGTCGACAAGTTGTCCAATGACCACGCACCTACGAGACATCTAGACTCACGTAAATGCATGGCCTAATTTATCGTATAACTGGGACTATACTTAGCATCTCGTGCTCTAAACCACACTTTGCATAACGTGCATTAAACCGTGAGACTCCCAACCGAGGGACCGCCTCATACTTTGAAAACGTGCATAGGAACCGTGAGACTTCCAAACGAGGGACCGCCTCATACTTTAAAAACGTGAATAGGAACCGCGGAACTCCCAAACGAGGGACCGCCTCAGCGATAAACGGTCGCGTGAACTTACTTCTTTTAAAATCGAGGAAACGACTAATACATAGCCTTCCAACTTAATTTGCACCAAACGTCTCTAATACTTAAAACAAAACGTGTTCCTTAAGTGCCATAAATCGTGGCTAACTTTTCATCGTGCCGACCGTGGCTCGTGCCTTAAACCGACTTACATTCTGTGCAACACTATTGTCCAAGTCATACTTTATATGACGGACCTTGAGATCTTGGGACAAAACAAATCACAGAAAGCGGGACAGCGCTTGCTATGACTTCGATAGCCCAGCATTACCTTGCCTAACATAATTGAGCCTACAACTTAACCCGTGGGATGAGCAAAGGCTATGCCAAGCCTTGTATTGTGGAAACGTGCATACTTAATCGGACATTTACGCGGACGACACCTATGACTTAGGCTAACTCATAGTTTGTGTCGAATACCAACTTTTTTTCTCCCAAGCCACGGGACGAAGGGACGAGTATCATTTTCAAAGTACGCCGTGCACCAACTCTAAGCCAACCGTTGGACCTTTACATATTCTAACTCCATTTGACCCGTCGGGATTATTTTCTTATCTATGTGGATTCGTCTCTTTTATTGTCAAGCCTACTTGTGCATTTGAAAACATTCGATTTATTATGTGAAGGCTAAGATGAGGCAAGTTCACCGAAACTACCCCACCTGAACGAGTAGTCGCATCGACCTAGCGGACCTTCGAGTCGTCGTTGCATGGCTAAGTCCGAACGTCGTCGGAGTTTCGATTCCTCCGATTAACTGAACGGGACGGGACGCTACATGTTTGAATCCCTACTTATTGGGAATCATAAGCGCAATGGATCAATGTTGTTGGGTGAATGTATGATGTATTTAGGTGCGAAGTCACTATCAACTTGAATTATGCAAATTGCTAGTTGAACAATAAATGTGCATGCATTCACGTGTGATGCATGTTAGCACTGTTAACCTAATAGTAACATATGTAGTTGCAGATCTTAGCATCGACTATCTTAAACAAAAATTAGATTATTAATCCCACTAGTTATAAATACTTGTTAATTTAGTATGTATTTGGCCTGGCCGAAACATGTCCCATAATACAATTATAAGATAACGTTAAACAATCAAGGAGAAGGACAAAAATTGGATGACCTCTTTCTTGTTAATGTTTACTTTCTACTTTCAAATTTTAATACTTGTTTAATAGATATTGGTATTAGGAGTAAAAAAAACATACAACTCAATGGTAAGCAAGTGATTGATATAAAATAAATAAATACATCGACTCTCGCTCTATTTTATAAGTATTATATGGACTGTTTCTATTCCAAAAATAATTGCACTGGCCACTTCTCTCTTTTATAAATTTTACAAAAAGTAGGGTGGTCCGTGTTATAAGTTTCTATAGAAAATATAAACTATATGGGTGGTCAAATATTTTCAAAGTAGGGATAATTTCTGTAGTAAGTGTAAAACATAGGAATAGTTAATCCAATTTGATTGATTGATATCTTACTTTTCCAATATATTATAAGATTACATACAAAGTCACACTTTTGTTATGCCTATAGAGCATCTACAATAGATGGATCTCAATAATGTATTTTGAGGTCCAAATTCACAATAAAGAAACTAATCTAGAATGGATTGGGTCTGTATCGAAATAATATAAAATGATATTTGATGACAAAAGTTGTGTGATCAAAAAATAATATAAAATTTAGAATATAAAAATTTGGACTCATTGAGCCTTACTATTCTACAAAATGAGTTCCTAGATTCTGAATGTAGAAATTTCAGATCCAAGCTATAGCTCATGTGGTTATGACAGAACCATCACGGAGCTTCAATTGGACCTTACTAATCTGCAAAATAAGCTCCTATATTCTGAAGGTAGAATCTGAAAATTTAGATAAGCCTTACTATTTATGCTCTAAGTTATCAAAAAGGTCCTGAATAAGAATCCAGATTCCAAGAAAAATAAATAAATGAAGTAGATAACAATTCATTTGGTCATAGACTCGTAACGTGATTATATAACATACAAAAAATTATAATGTGATTATATAACCTACAGAAAATATTGCTTATAATAATATAATAGTCTTATAGTTACTCTAATTTAGACTCGCTCTAATTTAGACTCCTAATTACAATATTTTTAACTTTTGAGTCTCTTATTATAAGATTGGGAGTGAACTTAATATATTTATCTTTAATAAATTGTCACCAAGAACTTCCCATTACGATAACTAGACGACCTAGTCAATCACTTCTCGTCCAAATTGCTGAAGTAAGGCCTAGTTTGGTTGGAAAGGAAATTAATTCCTGTTCATTTCCCTTTTTTTTAATTATAATTTTCATCCTTTTTTTTTTCGGTGCTTGAAAATGCCAAAAAAATTGGAAGAAAAATTAAATTCCCATGTGAGTGGAAGGAAAGTGAGGAAACCATTTTCCTCCCAATTTTTCTTTCTCCTGGAAATCAAATTTCTTTTCCAAACATTTTCTTTAGTATCCAAACATAGAAAATGAATTACTTTTCTTTTATAATGTCATGATTCAGTAAACCAAACATAGCTTAAGAGACATCCGTTCTATTTGTGCGAATTCGATTCTATATAATAATTGGTAGGAATAGGAACAATGGGATATAAAAAAAATTGTGATGCAGTATAAAAGTACTGAACGTAGGTTTTGTCGGACAAAAATATAAATAAATAGACGACTAAAGACTAGGGCTGCAAACGAGCCGAGCTGAGCCAAGCTTTTGTAAGCTTGAGCTTGGCTTGACTAGAATTATTCAAGGCTCGAGCTTGATAAGTTTTTTATTTTGAAGCTTGAGCTTGTTTATATTAAGCTTGAGCTTGGCTTGGTTTGAGCTCGAGCGGCTTGATAAGGAAGCTTGATTCAAGCTTGATAAACAAGCTCGATAAGCTTGAAATCAAGCTTGTCTCTCAACTTTATTTCAAGCTCATTAAGCTTGAATTCAAGCGAGCTTGATTTCAAGCTAGTTAGGTTTGATTTCAAATATATGAAATATTAACAATTTATTTACAAAAATTTAATTAAAAAAGTTTCTTAATATCACTTATTAAGGACATAAATATATAATACACACAACCACATCGTTATATATATATATATATATATATATATATATATATATATATATATATATATATATATATGGAAAATTCTACAATACATCCACCCATTTTGGATGTATCGATACATTCGAAATCTGGACCGTTGGTAAGGGTGCAACTCGGGCGGGTTGGGTCGGGTTTGAGGTCAACCCGAGCCAACCCGATAGATCATAAGCCTAGCCCAAGCCCAAGTCCGACCCGACTTCGAGTTCAATATATGAAGCCCAAGACCAAGCCCAGAGGATCGGACCATCGGGTTTATCGGACTCTAATATGATATTTGAAATAATTTTAAAGAAGAGTAATATTAAATGCATAATCAAATAGCAATCAAGCCTCAATCATTACAAAATAAAACTGAAATGAGATTTAGGACAAAGAATTGAAGAGTTTGGGTGAAAAAAAATTATAGTTTAAATTTTTTATTTAAGTAGTATGAAACAATATATATATAAATTATATATATGTTGGGTTTCGGGTTCTTCGGGTTACCCCACACATGAACCCAAGTCCAACCCGATTTTTGATCGGGTTCAAATATTTTAATCCGAGCCCAAGCCCGAACCCGAATATCTTCAACCTAACCCAATCCATTAACGGGTTTACCCGATCTGGTTCGGGTTTAGCCCGCCCGAGTTGCACCCCTAACCGTTGGCTGTTAATCCAACGGTTCAGATTAAATTCAGATAAAATAATGCAGGAGACATCAATTAATGTTGTTTTTGACTTTTGACCTCTTGTTAATTTGCTATAGCAGGTCATTCTTCAATGCAATTTTTCAATGAACACCCTAAATTAACTCATATTTACTTTCTCTTTCGTCCATGTAATTTAATATTTTGTGCAACTACGTATATAAAACAATAATTGTGTGTCGGCCGAAAAGGAAGGACACAGTGTGTCCAGGTCTGTAGGCTATGGAGACGACGACACCACCGCCGCTGGCGATCTAGACGGTGACACCGACGACAAATGGTACATTTAGGACGGAGAATGGTACATTTAGGAAGTCGATAAAAGCTCGTTATCTCAAATCTCTTCTTTGTGTAAATTAAATCCAAGGAGGACACAATCCCTAAGAACACAGTGTGTCTAGGTCTGTAGGCGATGTAGACGACACCACCGCCGCTGGCGATCTAGATGATGACACCGACGACGAATGGTACATTTAGGACAGAGAATGGTACATTTAGGAAGCCGATAAAAGCTCGTTCTCTCAAATCTCTTCTTTGTGTAAATTAAATCCAAGGAGGACAATCCCTAAGGACACAATGTGTCCAGGTCTGTATGCGATGTAGACGACACCACCGCTGCTGGCGATCTAGATGAGGACACCGACGACGAATGGTACATTTAGGACGGAGAATGGTACATTTAGGACGGAGAATGGTACATTTAGAAAGCTGACAAAAGCTCGTTCTCTCAAATTTCTTCTTTATGTAAATTAAATCCAAGGAGAACACAATCCCTAATTTTAGTTATTGCTTAGCAGAGTCTGCTTAGTTGTTGTAAAATTGTGGTGTTGCTTCTGTGACACTTTCATCTTTAATCTCATGTTTTCTATGAATATGTGTTCTGTTTGATTTTAATTTAGTAATCTTTCCGTAATTAGTTTTTTTGTTTCATCTAACAATTTAATATTTTTGTTATAAAGCTATAGGCCATGGTGGTGGTAGTGGAAGGAGAAACGGAGATGAAGAAGAAAAGAAGAAGAAGTTCCGGTTCGCGGCGGACTTCGTCGAGTTCCTCAATCAAGCGGAATTAAACCTCTTATAAAGTTCCTTAATTGAAGTTGATCATGATAACCTTTTGTATTTTTCAAACGGCTAGTAGAATCTTTCTCGAGCCCTCCTCAATCAAACGGCTATTAAATTGTTTGCTAGTCTCAAAATTTATTTGTCTTTCCATCTTCCTCACTTTTTGTACTCCTCTCTTGCTATATATACAATAGTTTTCTTGTTTCATAGTACTATTATTCATTCTGAAATACATAGAATAGTTTTCTGAAATACAATAGTTTTTTTTGTTCTCAAGATGTCTACTCGTGTGGTGGGAAATGTAGAAGACGTAGAAGATTGGTTGCCAGCTCCAAATGAAACCTTCATTCCGCGTATGTTGCGCAAGATTGAAGAACGTCTGTCGACGATTTCAGCTGAAGTTGTAAAGATCAATTCTAAGCTTTGTTCATTAGAAATTGAACAAATGAATTTATCTCGGCATTTTGAGAAGATTGAAGAATCTCTAGCTTTGAAGAAGGCATCTTCATCTGGAGAATTTAATAATGTGAATGTGGTTTTCGTTGAATCTTCTTCCGATGAGGAGGACGTGGAGCTACAGTCTCATAGTAAAGCATTGGACTAAATTCTCGCATTGTCCCCTACAGAAGAAACTGACTTTAGCAGTTCTTCTAAAAGAATGCGTGGAAATTTAGATCCGGTCACACCATCGAAAAGTTTAACAAGGGGTTCAACCTCGAAGCCTAGAAATTGTACTAGTGGTTCTTCGAGTTATTACGACTATATTTTTGTTGATGATAAACCTGACGAGTAAGTAATATGAGTTTTGATTTAATTCCAACAGTTTTTTTCTCCTAATTTATTCGTTTCTTTTCTTAGATAAATAATATCATCTTGCAACAAAATCTATGTGTCTCGGTTTGAGATGAAGACCTTAGCTTCTTTAACGAGAATTAAAAATGGGGTATGTATAGAGAGTATATTTCTTCTTAGATGCCATCTATGTTTACTTCGATTCCATCGCTTACATTTTTAATAATTTATTCAGATTGTAGGCATTGTCTCTGCTCTTCTCACCGCGGAGGAACGGAAAAGAACCTCCAATAAAGCTAATGTATAGTTTTTACCAATAAAGATATCGGTGAGTGAGCATTTTATTCTTCAATGCATATACATTAACAATTTTTTCGTTTGTTTGTCCTTCGTAATGTTAGTTGATGTGTATGTAGAAAGAAACGTTACCTCCATCCGACAAAAAGCTTCATGAAATATGGAAGAAGTACAAATATTTTCAGGATTACATGGGATCTTTAAGCACTTGTAACGAGGTATTAATGTATTTTTGTTTAAATATTAATCCTAATTTTCTGAAAATTTACTAATTTATTTTACCTAATTAATCCTGATTCAGATATACATACCCATTCTTCTGGACGGACACTATACTCTTGCAAGAGTTCTGGTTAAAAAAAGGACTATTGAAATTTGGGACTTACTTGCATCTAAAGATGATCCGATTCAAAACAAAATAGTCATAAAAGAAATAGTAAGCTCATATTCATCAATTTTTATGAATTGGGTACAAGATACGCGGTATACTAATACATATTGTACTTTGGTAATTGTAGCTTTCAAATTTGGATCTCTTTCTCGAAGAAGAGATTTTGAAGTTGAGAGATGCTAGGTTCAGCTTCTCTACTTTTGTAATAAAACGTCCTTCTTATGTTTTCCGCCAAGGCAATTCTGTTGATTGTGGGATTTTTGTAATTGCATTCATGAAAGACCGATGTAGTCTAGACTACAGTTCTCTCAATGTAAGTCTGAAAATATGTCGTCAAAAACTTACACTTTTTAGAGCAATATTTTTGATGTTATGTTTGTTATATGCAGTTTGATGCGGGAATGGAAAGACGCAAATCTACTGAATGGATTACAACTTCAGAGCACAATGAAGTACTAAAAGGAGTCCAATCTGAAATGATTGAATATGGAAGACGGTGAATTTTTTTTCTTCTTCTTTTATATCTAATGTATGGAAACCCCTAATGTATTATGTTCATTTGTTTTGTTGAGTTGTAATGACATTTTTGCCAAACGGCTTCGATTCTTTTTGATTAAGCAGAATCATTTTTGCCCTTCAAATTAATATAATTAAGCAGAAAGGAGACTTTTGCCCTTCCATCGAATGACATTTTTGTCCTTCTAATTAATTCAAAACACCCCCGAACCCTTTTATTACAAAAAAAAAAATTCGTTTCGATTCTTCCTCTTTTCCATACTCCACTCTGTACTCAAACCTAGGTCATTCTCCTCCAAAATCTTCAAACTTTCCTCCCAATTCGTAATCTTCATACCATGTCGGCATCAGCGGCAGAATCATCACCGACAGTATCACCAATTAGAGAAGATGCACCAGTTACAGAAAATCCAAAAGCGATAGACGGAGAACAACCGAAACCCTATTCTAAGAAAGTTGCACAAAAGAAAAAGAAAAAAGTTGCTAAACAAAAAGAAGTGCAAGAAGAAATGCAAACAAAAGGTATAACTTTGATTTTATGTTCGCAAATTCTGTATATATTACAAGGAAAATGACATTTTTTGTCATAAAACGCATTTGAATGTTAAATTATTCGTCGTTTAATTTGGAACGGAGAATGGCATTCTCCGTCTAACTTGAAACGGAGAATAACATTCCCAGTGTTAAAACACAATAGAATGTTCATTCTTCGTTTTATTTTGAACGGAGAATGACACTCTTCGTGTCATTTGAAACGGAGAATGACATTCTCCGTGTTAGTTTACACGGAGAATGTCATTCCCAGTGTTAAAATCCATAAGAATGAATGGCCATTCTCCGACCTAATTTTTTGTTCTTTTTGTTTTGTAGAAAAAAAATCTGTCAGAAATAAGGATTCAAGACTTTTTCGTTCTACCTTCAAGCCAATGCTAAATCTTATGGAGGAGGTCAATCAAGATGTTGGCCGTTTACCTGAGCCAGTTATTGGTTCCTTGAAGAATACCGGTTTTTGGAATTTTGTCGAGATTTTCTACCAAAATAGAGTCCACGTCTCCGAAGTGGCCAAGGTAACGGAAGGGCTTGAGAATTTAATTACAAGTTACACAGAAGAAGAAGATGACGTCGGGTGCTTTGAATTGAGCACCACTGTTAAAATCGCGCCAAACGTCGATGATATGGCAGTCATATTCGGTCTACTGCTGAATGAAGAAAGCGATGATGATGTTTTTTTACAGAAGATTGATAAAGAAAAAACAACAGCAGCCTACACCACCAGCATCATTGAGCCTGTGTAGAGATCACTTCACAAGATTGCTGGCTAATACTAAGGGCAAACACTCAGAAGTCACGAATAAGAAAGTGAGAGAAGTTCTTTGAATTGTTACGACGACTTCGTGGAGGAGATAACGCTGTTAATCCAGATGATTTGGCCAAGCTAATAATCTTCCACTTGTGCCAAACAGTATTCTTCACAAAGTCTGGCGGTTCAAATTTGCCGTACAGGTTCTTGGCCTTGGTAGACAGTGTGGACATCATCAACAGTATATGCTGGCCAAGGTTAATCCTGACATATGTAATGGATAGCATAAAGAGGAGTAGAAGCAAAACTGAACAGGGGGGTTACTCAATGGCTTTCCACAAATTGGAAGGTTGTACAATATACTTCCTCTATTGGTTTGCAAAACATAGTAAATTTGTGAAAGAAAGTTCGCCCCAATTTCTGATTACCCAAGATTTTTCACATGGAATGGTACGAAATCTCAAACTTCCTCAAGACCGAATATCACAACAAAATGAGATCGAAGATGATATTGGAAGATCTGGTTATACCTGTTGGGGAAGAAGAATGGCACAAAGAAGATGAGCCACCTATAGAAGAAGTTGAAAAAGAGGGAGAGGAAGAACACCAAGAAGCAGGTGGGGATAATTTTGATGAACAACGGATAACACAGCATCATGAAATGGGCACTGTGATGGACGACTCAGCAAAGGAATTGGAGGATTTGAGAAGACATCATTCTGATATTCTTGCGCAGAATGAAGAACTCAAAGAAAAGTTAAAAGAGATGGAGGCACAAGGAGCGCAGTTACGTGTAGCCAACCTTGAGAATGCCATACTCAAAGAAAAGCTGAAAGAGCTCGAGACAGAAGAAGCGCAACAACGTCCAGTCAACTTTGTGATGGAGGGCTCTGTGCATGAACTGGAGGATTTGAGAAGACATTATTCTGATATTCTTGCGCATAATAAGAACTCAAAGAAAAGTTAAAAGAGATGGAGGCACAAGGAGCGCAGTTACGTGCAGCCAACCTTGAGAATGCCATACTCAAAGAAAAGCTGAAAGAGCTCAAGGCAGAAGAAGCGCAACAACGTGCAGTCAACGTTGTGATGGAGGGTTCTGTGCATGAACTGGAGGATTTGAAAAGGCAGAATTCTGTTCTTATTGCAGATATACATGCACAAGGTAAAATCTTTTCTATTTCAAATTTCTGATTTGTAATCTTCCAGGAGAATGGCTATTCTTCGTGGATTATAACACGGAGAATGGCATTCTCCGTGTTATTTGAAACGGATAATTGTTATTCTCTATCATTTCGATACTGGGAAGGTTATTCTCCGTGTAATTCCAAACGGAGAATGCTATTCTCCGTATTATATTACACGGAGAATATCATTCTCCGTGTTAGATTCACATCATATATTTCATTGTTGTTTGTTTTATTTCAGTGCGAACAACCGAGCAACTCAGAGAAAGAAATAAAAGCCTCGTTGAGGAGAAAAGGGAGCTTCAAAATAAAGTTGAATCGTTCAATATTGAAGCCACTGAAAAGGATGGGAAAATTGTTAATCTCGAAGCCATGGTTGTAGCATTGCAGCGTCAGGAGATTAAAGCAGCTACTGAACTTGCTGCTCCAAAAGAAGCCAAAAGAAGAGGAGGATCGGAGGGAAAGAGGTTCAGAAAACCATCAGCGCCATTAGTCGTTGAAGATGTTATCCCTTGGAAAAGAATACAGTTAGAGAGGCTAATAAAAAGCGGAAGATTAATACCGCTCCGAAATTCGGAGAAGACGCCAAAATGGCTGAATTAAAGAGGAACCATGTCATACTAAGGGAATGCGATGAACTCTTACTTTGGAAAGATGCGGATGAAGAGCTGAAGAAGCAATACATCGACATCATAATTCCCAAAAAGAAGTGTCCAAAGTATGTATATTCTGAACCCTTTTTTTCTTTTATTTTTTCTAGACTTTTTTCACAATTATGTAATGAAAATCTATCTTTATTAATTTAATCTAAACTAAATTTATGTGCAGTGATATTGTATACTTATTTTTGCCGAAAAAGGGTCAAAATAGAGTTTCAGTCCAGCTGTCGGCAATAGACCTGCAAGACATACTCAACTATAACGACATGGAGGCTGGCATACTGAATCTAATAATAAGAAAGCTGAGAGAAATTCAAGGCATTAAAAGAAGGTGTGCCCCGTTTAGTTCAAAGGGCGTGCCATTGATCCAGAAGCAAAAGTCGGTGCCCCAATCACATAAGTGGTCTGCATTCATGATGGCCCACACATTGGTAAGAATTCAAACAGAAAAATCTATATTCATGTATACACCGATGAAAAATGACAGAAAAAAAATTACTCATGATATTGTATTTTATTTTTGGGAAACAGACCATCGTTGAACGTGCCAATGAACAAGACGCAAAAGCCGGCGCCCTTCAAGACATCCAAACAGATGTAGTAGACTTCATCATGGGTTTGGAGGACGACATAGAGTTGCTATTCATCCCACCCTTTAATTCATCCATCAGACACTATACTCTGCTCACATTCAACTTTATCTCCTACGACTAGACACACTACAACTCCTTGAGGCAAACAACGTACGAAAAATGTAAGGTGGATACAGAATTAATGAAGAACACCTTAGAGCCTATCGTCAGGAGAAAAGTTGATATGATGAGGGAGAAATGCCCGACGAAGATGGAGTATGAGAGCAAAGTGCTGAATTGTTCTCCAAATTGCCTACAACAACGGGCACCCAACTGCCTCTTATACACGGCGTATTATATGAATATGTTGACGACTACTCCCTTCGAAATACCGGGAGGAAATGACGATGAAACTCACCAGAAGATTACAATGATGAGGTTGGTATGGGCTAAGAAGTTGCTTTCAAGCAAATATGTAACACGAAAGAAGCAATGACATTGTAAAACAATAATGTAATTATGTAATTGGGCAAGGAACTTCTGTCTTTTATAAGCTCTGCTTTTATAATAAAATCATTTTTAAATTACATTTACATTGTCAAAACCACGAAAAATTTGACTTTTATTTACATATGAAAGTCTGAACTACTACATAAAATCCTACAACCAAAAAAAGTTGAATAAGACGAAGAATTACATTCTCCGTGTCATTTGAAGTGAACCAACAGGAAAGAGTCTTGCCAAGGCGGGGGATCGGTAGAGTCCAATGAATCTGCCCTTTCGGATTATATTCTCCGTTTTATTTGGAACGGAGAATGGCATTCTCCGTTTACTTGAAACGGAGAATAACTTTCCCGTTTAAATTAAATCGTTTGAGGATTCTATTCACCGTTTATTTCGGAACGGATAATAACATTCTTCGTCTGTCTTGAAACGGAGAATAACATTCCCAGTGGTAAAATACATTAAAATGTTCATTCTCCGTTTTTATTTAAACGGAGAATGACGTTCTCCGTGTCTTTCGAAACGGAGAATGTTATTCTCCATTTAGTTTGAAAAGGAGAATGAAGATGAGCTTGATGAGTATATGACGAGGTTGGTATGGGCTAAGAAGACTACAATGATGAGGTTGGTATGGGCTAAGAATTTGCTTTCAAGAGAATATGTAACACCACCAACCTAGCAATGACATTGTAAAACAATAACGTAATTATGTAATGGGCAAGGAACTTCTGTCTTTTATAATGTCTGCTCTGTCCTATCTTTTATAATAAAATCATTTTTGAGTTACATTTATATTGTGAAAACTATGAAAAGTTTGACTTTTATTTACATATGAAAGTCTGAACTACCACATAAAATCCTACTATCAAGAAAAAAGTTGAATGTGAGCTGCGTACGGGCATCGCAGAGCAATGGAACTCCTTGAGGCAAAGGAATTCCTTGAGGCAAATCACTTCATCGTGCATCGTCAGAGCAATCGAACTCCCTGAACAAAGGAACTTCGTGCATAGTCAGAGCAATGGAACCCATGAACAAAGGAACTCCGTGCATAGTCAGAGCGAATCAAAGTGCGAGCGCTTCGACATAGTGTGGGTTGGCAATCAACCCAAACCCTCCGGCTCTTCCAGTAACCAACAGGAAAGAGTCTTGCCAAGGTGGGGGATCGGTAGAGTGTATCTCCAGGATGAAGAAGGATGCCTTTGCAAGGTGCTCTGCCTCAAGGAATTCCTTTGCAAGGTCCTTTGCTCTCAAGGAATTCATTTGCTTCTGTTCCTGTGCCTCAAGGAATTCATCTTGCTCTTGCTCTGACGATGCACGATGAAGTGATTTGCCTCAAGGAGTCTTCCAAAGGTTCCTATGCTCTGACGAAATACGATGAAGTGATTTGCCTCAAGGAATTCCTTTGCCTCAAGGAGTTTCATTCCTCTGGCTATGCACAATAAAGTGAATTCAGTTCATCGTGTATCGTCAAAGGAATGGAACGCCTTGAGACAAAGGAATTCCTTGAGCCAAATTACTTCATCGTGCATCATCAGAGCATAGAAACCGTTGGATGACACCTTGAGGCAAATTACTTCATCGTGCATCGTCCGAGCAAAGGAACTCACTGAGACAAAGGAGCTACCGTGGCTCTTCCAGCATTACAAAAACTGGAATGCAATCAAGGAATCAAAGGAACTCCTTGAGTGCCAAGGAATTCCTTGAGAGCAAAAGGACCTTGCAAAGGAATTCCTTGAGGCAGAGCACCTTGCAAAGGCATCCTTCTTCATCCTAGAGATGCACTCTACCGATCCTCCACCTTGGCAAGACTCTTTCCTTGAGGCAAAGGACCTGCAAAGGAGTTTACTTCATATTGCATTCTTCCGAGCAATGGAATGCCCTGAGGAAAAGGAATTCCTTGAGGCAAATCACTTTGTCGTGCATCGTCGGACCAATGGAACACGTCGAACAAAGGAACTCCTTGAGGCAAAGGAACACCGTGCATAGTCCGAGCGAATCAACGTGCGGGCGCTTCGACAGAGCGTGGGTTGGCAATAAATCCAAACCCAGGCACATTTCAGTCTTATGAAGGACTTTACCACCAAAGCTTCTTCGAACGAGGAGATCGACAACCAAGAGGAAAGCGTCTTGCCAAGGCGGGGATCGGTAGAGTCCATCTCCACAAGAAAAGCTAAGTGAGACGAGAACAAACTCTCCCTACACTACTGTCATTTATAGGCAAGGAACAACTCGGACTCATGCGCCAAGTGGCAGCCACTTCGAATTCAATTCAATTAATTTTTATCAATACCAATGCATCTGCCCCTTCTCAAGTAAAGCTAAGTAAGACTAGAACAAGCTCTCCCAACTACTGCCATTTATATGTCATTAATACCAATGAATCTGCCCCTTCGAATTTTGCCAACTTTGAAGAGGGTTTCAATTTTAGAGAGAAACTTTGATACAGTAGGGGGTATCAAAGTTTTGATACCCCCTATGTATGACATGTGGGCCCTCTCAAAATTTATGTGTATATATATATATATATATATATATATATATATATATATATATATATATATATATATATATATATATATATATATATATATTTACACGTTTTACAAAGCAGGAGGGGCCCACATGTCATACATAAGAGGGTATCAAAACTTTGATACCCCCTACTGTATCAAAGTTTTTTCCTCAATTTTACTTAACTTTTAAATGAGAGAAACTTTGATACAGTAGGGAGTATCAAAGTTTTGATACCCCCTATGTATGACATATGGGCCCTCTCAAAATTTATGTGTATATATATATGTTTACACATTTTACAAAGCATGAGGGGCCCACATGTCATACATAGGGGGTATCAAAACTTTGATACCCCCTACTGTATAAAAGTTTTTTTTCTCAATTTTACTTAACTTTTAAATGAGAGAATCTTTGATACAGTAGGGGTATCAAAGTTTTAGCATGCATGCATGCATTTTTTTTATATTTTTTACTAGTCTACATACAAGATATTTTTTCTGAGTTCGATTCTCCATTTTGACAAAATTTTACTTTTGCCAATAATTTTTACATGATTAATATTTTTATAAATAAAATGGACTGTGATATAATGACGCCTAAGACGGCTCACTTATGAGATTTCGACATTTTCTAACACAGATTTTACCATTAATACAACATCTCAGTGTAATCATAACCAAGAGATTTCGACATTTCCCAACACAGATTTTACCTTATTCAAAATAAATTCTGGCGGTACAAATTCCACTCATATTAGTGGTATCAGTGTCATTCACCATAATTAATGGTGATTGATACGAAAACATTGGTTTCTTTTTCACAACCCTTTAAAATCTATTTATACAGCCAAACAGCCAAACTATTCATCTTCACCAACCTTCAAAACCAATTTATATAGATTCAAAACAAAACTAAACAGCCAAACTATTTAAAATTCACAACCCTACAGAACAGTCTCAAATGTACCATTCTCCGTCCTAATGTACCATTCTCCGTCCTACATGTATCATTCTCCGTCCTATCTCCGTCTTAAATGTACCATTCTCCGTCCTAAATGTACCATTCTCCGTCCTATATGTACCATTCTCCGTCCTACATGTATCATTCTCCGTCCTACGTTTACCATTCTCCGTCCTAAATGTACCATTCGTCGTCCTAAATGTACCATTCTTCGTCCTAAATGTACCATTCTCCGTGTTAGAGGAACGGAGAATGGCCATTAACAGTCCCAAAAATTGTTCCATACTAAGTTAAAAGCATATAATAACACCCAAAAAATGTTAACAATAGAAAATTCTACAGAACCCAAACACCAGACTCGAACATAGGCCTTCCATGTAAAAGTCAAACAGCACAACCAACTAAGCTTGGAATAAGATATCAATAATGCTAAGTCTACTACCAAATGCTTACAACACTCTTACAACCTTCACCCATTGCTGACATGTGGGCCATGGCCCACATGTCAGCAATGGGTGAAGGTTGTAAGAGTGTTGTAAGCATTTGGTTGTAACTGTAGCATTATATCCCCAACTTCCAATAAGGAATAACAAATTGAATATCCCTAACTTCCAATAAGGAATAAGAAGAGTCGGTTAGGAATGTGTATATATATACATAGGGGTCCCCATTCATCTGAGTAGGTTACACATTTAACATGGCTCCAAAAAGATCATCTGGTTGGGAACCATTGCCAGAGTCTTCTTCCAGTCGTCGTCGAGCCTCTCCGCATGGAGCACCCTCTGCGCCGCCTCCGGCCCATGACTGGCTGGCAGCGGCTGCGGACTTCCTGACCTCCTGTGGGTTGTCACTGGAGGTCATCGCTCGACCTCTTCATCCGGCGTCCAACTTTGACCTGTTGCCGATCACTCCGGAGGAACGGAATTATCTGGAGAAGAGGAAAGCGTTTTGCTGCCTGTGCCATAGGGCGGGTGTGCGCACCCTGCAGGACTTTGCGGAGATCCTCCGCGAGGCCAGTGAGGGGTAGACCTCTTATTTTTCTGTTTTTTTCGTTTTTTTACAGTTTTTTGTCCTCCTCTTGTATACTTCGTCGGAGAATGTTCCGACGACGAAGCTGGAATTTAATGAAATATAATATTTTGTTAACTCAATTTGGTTTCGGCTACAATCAAACTTTTACAACCTTCTTACAACTTACACCCATTTGCTAACTATAGCATTGCTCTTTATCTATTTTTCAATTAACAAATCTTGTTACGTCAAATCCATATATCAGCGACGATATCCCCATCAATGCTTGTTACGTCATAGAATTGATTATGCTGCCAGCGTCAATCTTGCCGTCAAGTCCATCTTAAATATGATTACAAAGTAAAATAGAGGACAACTTTGAGTGTTTCAATTATACTCTTTTCAAGTACATAGTCTTGTTACCAAGTCGTCAAACGTTCAAAAATTTAATCAAATATTTGAAAAATGAAAATATTGAGATTAAACTTCACATTCTTAAATATGTTGTCAACTTTTTTTAATTAAACATGTTTCCACTACGTTTTTTCTGCCAAATTTTTCAATAATTTATACAGAACACATGGATATATACTAGTAATAATAGTAATAAATTTAATTTTGGAAAGTAGTTTTAAAATTAGGGTCTCAAAATCCCAAAGGTTTATGTAGTGATTTCACATGGATATATACTAGTAATAATAGTAATAAATTTAATTTTGGAAAGTAGTTTTTTAAATTTAATAGTAATAAATTCGACCGTATTATACTAGTAATAATAGTAATAAATTTAATTTAAGACTCAAAATTATTCTAATTTTTTTCACTTTCCAAGGTCATATAAGACGGTCGAATTTTTCCTCTTCTTCTCTCAAACCCTCTTCCTTCTCCCAAACCGTCTCCCATACCCTCTTCTAATCAAAATGTTGCCGAAGAAACAACGACTGTCGTCGAAGGGGAAGAATCCACAAAGGGATACGATACAGGCCCGAAGGGCAGAACTTGCAAGGACGGCGAAAACCAAGATTATGGTCGCTAAGGCAGAGGCCGAAAGGGCAGCGGCGGAAGCAGCGGCGGCAGCGACGATGAAAGCGGAGGCGGCAGCCAAGCCACCTGCAAAAAGGCTAAAAAAAACTCATTGCTCGACAAAGACCGAAAAATCTATCTTCGATACAGAGTCGTCGGAAGACTCAACTTATGAATATCAAAGGCGTACTCAAGCGAAGGCTAAGGTGGCAACGGATACAGAGTCATCAGCGTACTCTGAGGATTTTGAATCCTCATCAGAAGAGAAAAATGAAGAGGAAGAGCAATCATCAAATAAGTCCCAGGCTGGAGAGGAGGTAAAAAAATTTAAAGACTCTAAATCTAAGAAGATTTACATTAAATATTTCAAGAAAAAGGTTGTTATGCCTGAAAGATCAATTAAGATGGATGATGTCGAAGACGAAGCTTTCCTGGATATATTGAAATTCTATTAATTGGAAAAACTGAACAAATCCTGTCTTGAGAAAATCTCCCAAACAATAGTAAGAGAATTTTACTCAAATCTTCCGGCTGAAATTAAAGAAAAAGAAGAGGATCAACAACTGGTGTTTCTAAGAGGGAAACTGATTAGGGTAAATGCTGCTGTCATCAACAAATTTTATGGATTTGATCCAGTTCCTGAGTTTGATATGAAAGATATTGATAATGTTTTCATGACGGATGCAATTCATGAGATTACAGGTGTATCTATGGGTGCCAAGACCCCTCAAAATGTATACAAAGATCAATTAAAAACTTTGTATAAATTGTTGCATGCCTACGTATCTCAAACACTCAACCCTACTGGACATGAGTTTTTCATCCATCCCGAGAGAGTAAAATTTCTTTATTATATGGGAAAGAAAAAAGGATGGATATAGGTTCCTACATGTTCAGTAGAATGATGCATCTCGTGGGAAAACCAACTGCAAGGACAGCTCTCCCTTTCGGAGGATTTGTATGCTCGATGGTTAATAAACATTCTGTTCCAAGCTTAGCAGGGATGTTTATATTAAAAACAAAGGTCCCATGAGAAAACTAACCTTCACTCGAATGTTTAGAAAACGGGCAGCAGCTGCAAGCAAACCATCAACATCTGGAAAACCATCAACTTATGGAATCAAAAACACTAAGGACAGGGTTGATGATCTATACAATTTTGTTGCTGCAAACTTTGAGAATGTCTTCAAAGAGATGAAGACTATATCCGACAACCAGAAATTGATTCTGGATAAGATTAACCAGATAGAAGTTGAATTTGCTGATCAAGAATAAGATTTTCCTTCCCTCATGAAGAAGGTAAATGGGGCAAGCCAAACTCTTATGTAAAAATACACATTGTGCACATTGACACTTTAATGCTAGCCATCACTTTGATACTTCTATTTATGTTTCTGGATGTCATTTCTACATATACAGTGAGTCCATACTGACTATAATTTTTCTTAATCCGTCCCTCAAGGTGTAGGTGAAGGATATTTGAGAAAGAAGAAGAAAAAAATAATAAGAATAAGAAGATGGAGATGGCTATGAAGATTCATCTTTTGAGTTTTGAATCTTTTATTTCAATTTGGAAGTAATATTTGACTTGTAATATGGTTCTGAATATTTGTTGGTCATGGCGGTCAAACTAAATTTTGTATTTGAAATATTGTAAGACTAAACTTTTCGCTTGTACTAAGTGCATAGTTCGTAATTTGTTTGAAAAATGTAATATGGTCTTGAATTTAGAGTAGGTCTGATATTTATTTGGATTATTGTATTGTGAATTATGCAGGTTCTATGTTGAATTACTAACGTGGATTGGGCAGATTACTGTAACGTGAATTATGCAGTTTATTGGACTTGGAATGAAGTATACTTAATTTGATTATGATTTTTTTGGTAAATGATATTAAAAATACTGTAAATATTTGGTAAAAAAAATGAGATACTTGAACATTTTCAGTCATAAATGTACCATACTTTGTTAAAAGCACAGAGAGTGTCCATTCTCCGTTTTCAAAGAACGGAGAATGACCATTCTCCATGTTAAAGGAACGGAGAATGGTCATTCTCCTTGAGAATGACCATTTTCCATGTTAAAAGCAAAGAGAATGACCATTCTCCGTCCATTCGTCGTGTTAAAAGCAAAAAGAATGGCCATTCTCCGTCCATTCGTCGTGTTAAAGGCAAAGAGAATGACCATTCTCCGTGTTAAAAGCAAAGAGAATGGCCATTCACCGTCCAAAAAAAATATTCTCTTCGAAAATATTATCATTAGAAAAGTAAAAAATATTTCGTCCGATCAATACAGATTTTTTTTAAATATGTGAGCAGATGATCCGCCCGACCTCAGAAGCAGGTTTCCTCAGTTCACCACCACCACCATGACATGTAGCTTTATTAACAAAATATTAAATTATTAGATGAAAAATAAGATTTCTGACAATGGCATGGACAGTAAAATTAGAGCGGCGTCGCTGGTACTTCTTCTTGTTCGAGGAGGTTTCGACGACGTCCGACGCGAACCGGACCGATTCTTCTCGGCGCAGCTGGTACTCCTCGTTGTTCTAGGAGGGCTCGACGACGTTCGACACGATCCGGACCGATTCTTATTTCCTTCTTCATCTCCGTTTCTCTTTCCACCACCACCACCAACACCACCACCACCACGGCCTGTAACCAAAAAAATTACGAAATATTAAATTGGATGGACGAAAGAGAAAGTAAATATGAGTTAATTTAGGGTGTTCATTGAAAAAATTAAAGTGAAGAATGACCTGCTAAAGCAAGTTACCAACAGGTCAAAAGTCTAAATCAGCATTAAATGATATTTCTACACTATTATTCAATCCGAACCATTGGATCAACATCCAACGGTCCAAATTTCGGATGTATCGATACATCCTTTTTCAGGTAATGTATTGTAGAACGACCATATATATATATATATATATATATATATATATATATATATATATATATATATATATATATATATATATAAAATTCAACAAAACAAAGAACAAACGAGCTTCTAAACGAGCCAGCTCGCGAGCTCAATCGAGCCGAGTACTTCTAAGCTTGAGCTTAACTTGTTTATTAAACGAGCTCAAAAATAAAGCTTGAGCTCGACTTGTTTACTAAACGAACCGAACTCAAACAAGCTTTTATCGAGCCGAGCTTCGAGCTGCTCGCGAACGGCTTGGCTCATTTGCAGCCCTACTAAAGACCAAAGGAATAAAGTGAATCGATTAGAATGAGGAAATAAAGATCAAATTGGTTGAATAACAATTTTTTTGTCAGTGGAAGAGGAAGTGTTTAGAGCATCTCCAACCCTATTGTGAGTTTAGAAAAAATGGTTGCCACATAGGAATGACAAACTTTCATTCCAAAAATTCTTCTCCAATGCTAATGTAGAATAAAACATGAAGTTGACATGACAATGACATGGCAAAGAGAATGTGAAGTTGGTTGTCTAGATCTAGACAATGCACTTCACAATGACTTTGCCTCCACATCATCAATTATGAATAGAAATATTTATAAAAAAAAGTTGAAGAAGTGGAGAAGTTGCCTTGGAAGAAATACTTTTTATTGTCTCCTCAATACTTTTGCATTGGAGAGAGTTTTTATATCTCATTGTATTTTGAGATATAATTTTGCCACATAAACAAGACATTGTCTTATAGCTCATGCCATATAGGAGCCACCTAAGACTCACAACACTTAACCGAGCTCGACTTGTTCACTAAACGCACACATTTCATACTATTTGGATGCACCAAAAAATAGCTCCCCTTAATTTTTTTTTTCTTTCTTCTATACGTAGTTATCAAACTGTCCATGTTAAATTTAATAATCAATTTTAGTTAGTAGACGTAAGAACAAATTTTGAACAAATTTTTTACGATGAAGTCTCAAACTTTTCCTATAGATTGCAGTCATATGATTTCTCTCAAATTTTAATTTTCTTTCTCGTAGTTAGGTTCTTTAGCGACACATGAGACCGGCAAATCTAAAGGGATATTTTAGCAAATGTTCCCATTCCAAATGATGAAACTAGCATATGTCTCCACTATTTTTTTTAATTAGCAAATACTCCCACCCTCATGTAAAACAGCAAAAAAATTCAAAAAAAAAGTGGAGGTATATCTTAAATATTTTACTCTTTCGTACCAAAAAATGGAGGTATTTGGTAGTTAAAAAAATAGTGAGGGTATATGCTAGTATCAATATTATAATGGGGACATATGCTAAAATATTCCAAATCTAAATTATCTAAGGGAATGAATGATTTTGAAAGACCACCCTCTTTTCTCTCTCTCTCTCTCTCTCTCTCTCTCTCTCTAACATGAGACAATGATACCTAATTATTGTTATTTTGATATTATTTTTGGTACTAAAATATATAACTTCAAGCCCTCGACTAATTTTTTATTATTATAAAAATTGTTAATAAAAATAATGAGCTAATATAATGTGAAGTTTGGGATTAGGTAATAGTCTATTCGGACAATGATCCGTCCCCTACCGATACATGACCACCCCCGGCCGGCCGGTTTGTTACACCGTCTCTTTCCCAGTAGACGCATACGCCTCCAGCCTCAGGGCTGTCGGTGGGATTGGGACTGGACCCTTGTGGGCCCCCACCCCTCTCTTTCTCGTGCACGAGAGCCTTTAGATAAAGAATGTACCATACAACTTCTTGTACGACCCTTTTTGGACATCCATGGGTAGGAATGGTCAAAGGTTCCCAGAGCTTGTTAAAGAAAATTAATATATTATTTGGGTCATTCCTACCTTCTTCTTTTCAACACTATTTTTATTTTAATACAGTAGGGGTTATTAAATTTTTGATACCCCAATGTATGATAGGTGGAGTCCGTTAAAATTTATGTATATATGTATATATATGTACACGTTTTACGAAACGGAAGGGACTCACCTGTCATACATATACTTTCTTCTGTATCAAAGTTTTTTCTATTTTTAAGGCAAATAATGGGATCAAGTTGATCCCAACTATTTAGGCCACGTTTGGTTCGCAGAATCGAGATATTGAAAAAAAAAAAAAGTCATTCATTTTCTATATTTGGATACGAAAAAATGAGCAAAAAATAAAATTAATTTCCAAGGAAAAAAATATATGAGAGATAATGGTTCCCCACTCACCCAATGATTTCACTTTTCCACCTTCAATTTTCTTTTAATTAATTTTACTGACATCGAACAAAAATTGATAGATATTACAAATTTCTAAATAAAAAAAGAGCAAAGAATATTTCCTTTCTTTTCTTTCTTTCCTTTTCGTAAACCGAAGAGGCCTTATTATAGTGTGGATTGTATTCAGCATGTTGAGGCAAACTAGCGTGTATTTTCAATGGAGTTTTTATATATTATTTTGTATACATGAGATGTGTTATTAATTCAAGTAATTTGTATAGTATTTTTTTTTTTCTTCTAGTGAACATGGTTCAAATCGCACAACACAATTTTGTTTTTGTTACCATTTCTTAGAAGGATTCCATTTAACGCTCAGACATGGAAGGATTTCCTTTAGAGTTCAATCTCGGACGCTGGTAAAGGCCACAAAGTGGTACTATGATGGCAGGTAGCTCCGCTGATCCGTGGTTTAAATTCCACAACAAATATTTGTCTTGCACTCTAGTAGCTCCACAAATATGTGGTCCAACGGGCTTAACAAGTTCCGTTGTGGTTATACATCTGTGGGTTCCACGTCATTTGTGGGTTTCACGAATTTGTGGATACATATATATAGTAACTAAAAAAATTTATTCGGTTTTCGATTTTGGACCGAAACCGAAACTCAAAACTGAATAAGAAAATTTAGTATTTTCAAAACCGAAACCGAACCGATTTCGTATTCGGTCCGGTTCGATTTTCGGTCCAAAATCGAATAATGCTCAGCCCTAAGTATACGTTGAATGATACAAAACAAGGGAGGCACTCGAGTGCTCACTTTCAGCTCCAACAGTCCATTCAGCTTCTCTACATTATACAACAATAGTCTCTTTTGACTCATCTTTCATACCCAATGAACAAATATTAGGTCGTCAAATAACATACAAGCCACATGTCAAACAATTCTTGAAAAAAAAAAATTAAATTATGGATGTGAATCGATGAGGATAAAAGTACTATTCGCAGATAAGAAAAGATATAAATTATCTTAATTTTTAAAGCATATGATTTCTAACATCCCATGACACGTTACGTAAGAACATAAGAAGGTTAAGTGATCCCAATTACCAAACTCTACAAATTCTAACACTCTAGGTCAATTAAATCCAAAACACATTTCAACACCAAGATGAGCAATAGAAAACTAACCCAATCCACCAAATCCACAATACCTTACCCACCCTATATTGTAAACCTAAACACATTAGTTCATAAATGCATTCAATTCCTAGTATTCAACCACAATACAATAACAAAAGTTCCAATTAACAACAAATAGACAATTCTATATGAAATAATATGGATCACACCTAGCTATTTTTTCAGCAATAATTTTTTTTCCAGGATCATGTTGTTGCTAGGTTGGTAGTTGGTACAGTGGTAAGGGCCGACCTCACATAAGCAGCCTACCATCTATAAATATGTTAAGGAATATTTAATTCTTGTTAATTATTTTTGCATTTATTATTGTCTATGTTTTTCTAGTATTTTTTTAGTGTCATCTATCAATTTTGATAATGAATACACTCTTGCAATTCACCAAATGCCAAATAAGTGTACAAATTTTTAATTACTTATATACTTTTGAATTGTAGAGTATTAATGTTTCTTAACATATGTCACGGTGTTAACAAAATCCATATATAACTATCATTTTATCACTTTACATGCATATATTTATTTGTACCATTGTCCTTTTTTCTGAAATGTTTGCACAAGAATTCTATTTAGTTTACATATTCTTATGCAAACATTACAGAAGAGAACAAAAATCATAAAGAATAGATATGCAAGTTAAAATAAAATAAAATAAGAAGGATATATTCCTTTCTATTGGAGCTACCATTTTTTTTTTAATCTTCCATATATATATATATATATATATATATATATATATATATATATATATATATATATATGGTCTTGTGTAAGATTTCTATTATATGTCAGAATTTTTTTTTTGAAAATAAAAAAAGGGCCAAAATGGTAGCATATAAATAAATATGGAATACAAAATAAAATAAAATAAAACAAAATAAAATAAAATAAGAATGGTAGGTTCAAGAGAAGAAGTAAAGCATCTTCCTAAGTCAGAAGCGTCGGCCTCTCCCGTCAGACAGTTTGGTAGCACATATTTTTCTCTCATTTTCTCCATTTATGTACTCCTAACCATCCAATCGCCTCCTCTTGCGTACAAATACAAATTCATTTACTCATATATACATACACTCCCCTCCACCCCCTCCTTTCCTTGCTTCTTCCTTCCCTCCTGAAAACTATACAATCGTCTCTAATGCCATTGCAGCTATAGATCTCAAGTGTGAGGAATTAAAGATGATGAGGATGAGAACAATGGCAAGGTCGTCAACGTCGACTACGACGACGACGATGAAAGAAAACATTGCTACATTGGCAAAGCGCGCCGCCGAGGAGGAAGTATGGGAAGTGAGGCCCTGCGGCATGTTGGTCCAGAAGCGCGATCCCGATACCGAGCCGGCCGCCGCCGCAGCGGCTGCGCCCGTGCCCACGATCAGAGTCAGGGTGAAGTACGAGTCCGCGTGCTACGAGATCTACGTCAGCTCGCAGGCATCCTTCGGTTAGTAAACTATAAAAGATAAAAGATAAAAAATAAAAACTTTCTTTGAACTGTCGAGATATTGTAGGAGACCTGAAGAAACTGGTGGCGGAGCAGACCGGGCTGCACCCTCAGGACCAGAAGATCGTGTTCAAGGACAGGGAGAGAGACTCGAGGGAGTACCTCGACACGGCGGGGGTCAAGGACAGGGCCAAGCTGGCCCTGTCCGCCGACCCCGTCGCGCATGCCAGGCGCGTGCTGGAGATGCGCAGGGCTGCCAAGGCGGAGAAGGCCGCTAAATCCGTCTCGGCCGTCGGCTCGGAGGTCGACAAGCTCTCCGCCAAGGTAATGCCATATGTGTCTGCTGACTTACTGTAGTGTCGGCACAACAATTAAGGTTGATAGGACGACCAAAACTGTAATGAAATTGTTATAAAATAATATTAGTAGCTTGTACTTGTTGATCCGTTGGAAGTCTAAAATTTAAATTTGTGACAAAAAGTTTACCCATTTGGGCAATTATTGCTGCTGGATGGTATGGTATATGATTAGGAAGATGCTAAGTCTACAACCAAATACTTACAGCCTTCTTACAACCTCTCTCTCTTTCCCTTTAAACATGTACTACCGGGTCCCATCTCCTCTCTCACCTTCCGCTACATGGGCTCCATCAGACCCCACCACTTCCTTCTCCCTCCTCCAATGTGAGGGTTGTAAGGGAATTGTAAGCATTTGGCTGTAGGCATAGCAAAGCTCATATGATTATGTTTTCGATTTGTATGTAGGTGTCAGCTCTGGAGACGATTGTTTCCAAAGGAAAGAAGGTGGCTGATAAGGATATACTGGACCTGACCGAGCAGCTGATGAATTTGCTTCTCAGGCTCGATGGAATCGTAATAGAAGGGGATGTCAAGATTCAGAAGGGAAAACAGGTTAGATCCCATTAATCGACTCTTCTACATGTTACCATCATTCTCTGAAATGTCTCGAAATGACTACTGATTCAAATGCAGGTGAGGAGAGTGCAAAAGTATGTCGAGACGCTCGACGTGCTCAAAGTTAAGAATGCCAAGATTGTGACGACGTTGACAAATCCGCACCAGCAGCAGCAGCAGCAGCCGCCGCAATCAGCTGTTGTCACGGCTAGGGAATGGGAGGTGTTTGATTCCCTGTTTGGTCCGTCGACCTCGAGCGCAGAGTCGACCGCAACCCACCACCACCACCGCCTCCACTGCTTCCTCCACACCAACCCCAAGGTTTGATTGGGAGCTGTTTTGATTGCATATATAAAAAGTAGAGTGTATTGGGTTTGGTTGCTCTCTAAAAGTAGTCCTATTTTGCTTCTTCTGTGTGAATAGTTACTTCAGTTCAGAATGGGTCAGAAAATAAATGAATTCATGATGATGATATTATGTTTCATTTTTAAAAATTCCTCAATGTGGTGGTGTTAATTGTGTGTCAACTTGGACGAATGGTTCCAAATGGCTAATATAAGAAGGGAAAAAAAGAGAGAAGAGAATTGGTGGTTAGTGGGATTTGGAAGGATGTTGAATTTGCATCATTGCCAACTTTTATAAACTTGTCATCGTGCTTTCTTGTTGTTGTTTATATAGTTAAGTTGAATACCTTAAGATACATAGTTCATCAATCATGTGGGGTTTAGAGTAGAGAGATGGAGTTTTGTTGAGTAATAGACGACATAACTAGTATAATTTTTGTTCGTTGTCATATAAAAATCTGTGTAACTAGTAAATGAGGAAAGATCCAGATGATGAATATGATGAAATTTGGTGGGTAATTGACAAATCATAGGGCATAAGAAGTACAATTCCGGTGGCATAACATATAGAAATCTTTGTGCATGTTTATAGAAAGGTCAAAAAAAGGCTTATGCAATGGTCCCAGTCTATATAGGTGGGCATATAGTACATGACTTGAATTAAAGGGGGCCTAATAGGTCTATAGACAGATCGAGATCTCTTAGTTAACCCATTAAATTTGTTAGGTCTAAATTGTTCGATACGGCTTAGTCGATATCAATTTGGCACCTAGCCAACCAATATGTCACGGGTTCGAGTCGCAGGAGTACCAAGTACACCACCACACCAAGAAGAGACTGGTGAAGGTGCCCGTAAACTTACATCTCAAGCTTAGCTTCTGTGTGTAGTAATTACCTATCATGGTATCATAGTGCCCGGTCCTAAGTTCGCTCTATTGGAATCTACGCTGCAATTGGAAGAACAGACCATATTATTTTGGGGAATATTGATAACTATAATGATATTTTTAGACAGACTTTGAAAGTTTACCATAAAAGTAAGCCCATTTGTCCTTGCTACTGCCAAATATCAGCAGCATTGTCGCAACTACTGGATCCAGTCACAAATTTATTAGATGTTGGGATATTCCAAGTAGCACCAATGATTTTCATTCAATTGTTATCATCATACATATTCCTATCATTGGGTATCCTCTATTCTTATATGGAAGAGCATGTATCTCCAGCTAACAGAAAATAAACAAAGAACTAATAATAAAAAATAGAATAATAATATTATGGTAGCTTGCTCGACACCTTGGCTCCTTGGACTTGAACTATTAATACATGATCAGCAATGTTTATGTTTAAATAAAAAGCAACCAAGTAAACAAGTAGAACGGAAGAATATGCTAATCGGCTTTCTATGGAGCATAAAAAAGTATATAAAAGAATTGACAATGTTTATGGTTTGATGTCATTCCTCTACATTTGATTTTCTAGCTAAGGCAGCTATGAGCATGATAGTGCCATGTCATAAACCCAAGATGTCCGGTTGGCAGACATGTAAACCTACATTTTGACTGTGCACAACGGAGGAGCACCTCCAAGTTTCTTAAACTATAACTCCAGAATAGCTAAGAACCTAAGATGATTATGTAATATGCTATGTATAATTGAAATTTAAAGCAAGCATAATATGCGATAAGTAAGGAATCACTATGTAATTACCTTAAAAAATTAGTTTCTTCAAAAGTCGCAACCTTCCAGCATGCTGTCTCTGGATCTCCATATTCTGTGGTCCAAGAGTATGTATCACATTCATATTAGGCATAACAAAATCATCACTACCACCACCACAATGAGCAAGAAAAAGAAGGAAGTCACAGTTGTATTGTTCTTTAGAATACACTTACTTAGCACACATATACGGAAAATACCCATTCATAACCTAGTCCAACTGCATAAGCAACTCTTCCATGTGTTGCTACAAAAATAAAGGAATTTAAAAGTTTGGTCAGCCTCTAATTAATAAACACTATTGTTAGTAAGAGATGTACCAAGGACCAAGCTGCACATGGTTTTGGCTTCAAGAACAACATGTTGGAGTAACAACAATGGCGTAAATAATAGACCTGTAATGTCTGGTTTTAATTGCCCAACGAACTTTCTGGAGAGCAATACAACACTTTCACACATGGTGTGTCTATGAGATTCTTCCTCAAGTTCCATTAGTATTCCGCCAGTGAACTTTCTTCCCCACTATTGTGCATAAAGAAGATCACTTTAGAAATTCGATGAACGAGACGAGATACAGAACGCAGCAGATCTGCATGTCACTGCTTACCATGCATAGCTGGAATGGAAAAAATCTGTCTGACAATTATGGGAACCTGTGTCCGTGACGACGAGCGCTTCATTCTTTAATTATTATCTTGCCACTTTCCTTCTGTTTATAAAAAGAAAGAAAAATTCACCTGGACACAGGAGACAAAAATTAGAAAGCAACTAAAGCCTTTCGGCACTCCTCGCTCGGTACAGCAATGTATGACTTGTCTACTACAGAAAACCATGAGTTTGTCAGAATACCGTTTGTGACATCAGGCCTTGGCTGCTCCATCACCCTTGCCACTTTGTAGGCTGTCTCATTCGGAACCCTTTTAACTTTTCTCCTATTAGGACTTCAATCTTCGACCACCTGTACATAAAACAGAAGAACGTGAGACGTTTTGGCAGCTCTCGTTATCGGTCATCTCAAGATCTCTCACCTAAATGATGGCCATCTCGAGACACTGCATTTTCCTGATAATTTCAACATCATAGCCGAGACTACGCAGATCTCAATCCAGATCCATTATCTTTAGGATTTTACAGTTTCTAGAATCTCGGCTGTGGCAACAAGACTGCCCTTATGTTCAGCCTCCCTCGTTTACATATTCAGAAGGATAGATAGGAAAGGAGGAAGCGTAAACAACACAGGAGGAAGTCAAGATCACTTCTCTCTCACGGTAAGTACATGCAAAAAAGCACAAAGAGTAATCAGAAAGCAAACGTTCCTGATCCCAGATTTCCTGCTTCTAACCTCAAGAGTATAATCAAATTTTCTTCCAACATGAACGTACAACCAATTCATCTGTCATGAAAGACACAAATGTCAGCTGGAATAAGTAAAAAAGAAAATGTACATTTTCAGTAGCAACCATCAATGTGCCTGCCCATACAATGGAAACATTCTGCATTTTATTTACTAAAAACTAAGAAATGTGCTTCATAATGAAAACTATCTGAATGCTTAGTTGCAAATTGTAATAACAAGCACAACTTCTTAGTCTTGGAGACCCAAAGTTATTGCAATTTATAAACAACTTATCCAGATGTGAAAAGTCGAATAACATGGAAATATAACAAAAGAATGGATGTCTAAATTCAATTTATAAAGAACCTCTTTATGACAACTAATAAATTGTCAATTAACTCGAACATAAACCAGAATTCAAACTGACTTTGCATCACTAACAAAGAAATACGAACCAAGAGGCAATACGAGTTGTCTGGTTCAGCAATGTCTCCATGCAACTCAAATACAGTATACCTGTGTGAAGGAATATTCACATGTTTTTCTGGAAATTCACCTTTATACCAAATAGGCCTTTTGGCTGTACCAACTTCAGTAATGTAAGCTCATATATAGTACCTCAAAAAGACATCATCATTCCAACCATCAAGATTTTTCAGCTAGTGAGAACATTCAGAAATATAAACTAATACATTGGCTTTAATTGTGCATTACTACAATGACAGCAAAAATAGAGGGAAACAAGGTAGAAATAGAACAGAATAGAGATGCCCAACAGAATGGAGGAAATGTTCACATTAACAATTAGATAACCATAATAAGAAACAGCCATATGCCTTGGCATCTTTCTAACAGCAATTTGGAAAGGATGTGAATGCTCGTCCTAGTGACTTTTCTGGACTTTTGGCCTGACAGGTCTTGCTGGTTTGATAACATAACCCAGTAGAATGACTATGATAGGAAGAATTGTCCCGACAAAATACACACTTTGGTAGGAGGCCAGCGTTTCCTTCATGCTCAGTACCTTTAGATAATAACAAACATCAACAAATAAGAGCGTAAGCTACAAGAATTAAGAGGAAAAAAACAAATTGATATTTGACGTCACATGTACAAGAAGATATTCCATATATAATGTGATATATAGCTAAATGAGTGCAAGAATAACTCTATTTTTAGTTGGAATTGTTTAAGATGACCCATAATCCAGTTTGTTAACACCCTCCAAAGCAATTCAAAAATTGATGTTACAGTTTGTGAAATATTAAAAAAAATCAAAGAACATAATAAAAGGTGAGGTTATTTTGAAATAGTTATATTTTCTTTGGCAGATTAGAAAGTATCTATAAAATCAAATCATAGTACTGACCATGAAACCAATGCAGGAGTAATTCAGAACCAGAATGGTATAAGCGAAATTGGTAAACGTCAGCAGATATCTGAGCAAAGAACTCTTTGGCGAAACAGCTTGCTGCCATCTGTAGATCACTGTTAAGGCAAAATAAAGAGGATACAAATGTTGATCAGGAAAGATAAGTCAACTTAACCCAGAAACACAGGCAAAAAACCTCATATGATGATATGAACACACATGATAAAACCATATAAGAAGTACCTTTTGACCCAGCAATCATCAGAGCTGACTGAACAAAGAAGATGATGTATCCAGGATATAACCCCTGTTAAATGTAAAAGGTAAAACACATTAATCACAGTAAGCATTGACATAATAAACAAAAGAAAACAACAGATTTAGTAAACCCAGCTATAACCAGATATAAAAGGTAAGGAAAAACAAGCAAAAACCATGAAGTAATCATACACTTAGCTACTTCAAATAAATAAAATAATTAGAAAACAACAAGCATCAGGTTATCAGATTAAGGGGAAGAATGGGAAGGTTATAGCAATCATAAAATTCTTAGAGTTGTGCAACTAACTTGGTTCTCTTATAGTGCTTGGAGGCTTCCTGCCCTCCTAAGTTTGAACAGAATTTTGTCAACACTATAGCTGAGATATGTTTAACTAGATCAAACCACACTATGGCTGAGATATGTTTTAACCAAAGTAACTAAAAGTGTTTTGCAGCAAAAGTTACATGAGAAAACAAAATTGATTATCATTTTGCTTAATACAAGTGGAGACAATAATGACCAGTAGTAGACGCATGCAGAGAAGGTTCGAGTTATAGGTCCTCAAATTGTCTATTTTGAAATAAGCCTGCAGTATTAGATGTATGCAGAGTAGTAGACTGACCTAAGATTTTGATTTGGCCATTGCTACTTGGATATTAAGGGGTTTCTAGATATAGGTCCTTAAATTGTCTATTTTGAAATAAGCCTCACAAATCCTTTCATACATTTGAGATTAGCCCCCCTTGGGATTTTTTTTTTTCATACATTTGAGACTACCCCACCTTGGGCGTTCTTAACTATGTCGAAATAGAGACAGTTTAATAATCATTAAATTATTTTTACTATCAGCCAAAGAAATAGAACCCTCATGAATTAGTTACTAAATGTCAATTAAACAGCACAGCTTAAAGACACTAAAAATCTAATACATTTTATGCAAGCATGTAAACCCATAGTCACAATGACAAGAAAATTAAATAAAAAGAAAAAGTAGATCAGATAGGTTCTCATCAACTAGTTTGTTTAGTTGAAAAATGATGCAAGAATAATATAAAAAAAACCTGGAAATGAAATCAACACTTATAAGCCATTAAACTCACACAAACAGCACTAGCAGTCAGATTTAAATAATATCATATGAGGAAACAATATTACATCTAGAAGCATCTTTGTCATTAGCCAAGAAAATCAAAGAGAGATGAAGTAGACAAGAAAACAGCTCAAAAGCAAATTAGAGAAATGTGCTTTGTTTATTTGCAAGATGGTGAAAGGATCATCGTATATTGAAAAATGAAAATTATACTCACATGCCAAACAGCACTAACAGTCTGTGTAGCCAGCAACTGAAGGAAACCAGGTTTCTTCCCTTTCTGAACAATTCTATCATAGACATCTAAAACAACAGAACAAGTGAGGTTATAGGAATATATATGAGATCCTATCATCAAAGAAAGAATATGTCAAATACTATCAAAGCTATGAGGTTGCTCTAACAAATTTGCATCACATATTGCACACTTAACATAATATAACAAGCAAGTTATTTGTCTTTTATGAACCTTCGGACTTTGTGTGTGTGTGTGTGTGTGTTTTGTAATTCGGTTAACATCTGAAGTTGAGACCAGAGTGTAAAAGATGTAGCCATCCACATAGAAGCTAATATATAAAAGGGTTATTTACACTAACTACCCCTAAGTTTTGGGTTTATAACACGGGGTACCTCTACTTTTAAACTAATTACACTGACCACCCCTCCCTTTAGGAAAAAATTAAAAATAGGGGTAGTTAGTGTTATAACTTTTTATTTTTATCTTAAAGTAGGGGTACCCCGTGTAATAAACATAAACATGGGATGATCAGTGTAATTAGTTTAAAAGTAGGGGTACCCCATGTTATACACCCAAAACTTAGGGATAGTTAGTGTAAATGACCCTATATAAAAGTAGATGGAACACAAATGCAGCAAACACTTCATGCATAAAGCTAGATTGAACAAGACACCACGCGTTAGTCTTGCTGAGATATGGGCAAGCACAAAGAAACCGATGACATATTCCTGATTTTTAGTGCAAGGCCATGAAGAACCAACATTTTCCCACAAGACAATAAAAGTAACAAGAAATATTCAACAAAAATTTAAGAAGAGCAAGTTAGGAAATCAACTTTTAATACAATTTCACAATTACCTAAGTTCTACTTGTATACTGCATTATTCATGCTTCGTATACTAGGAAGCATGGGAACTCCAAACATCCATGTTGTGTGTGTACATGCCGTGTCATGTCGGACACACCACGGACACTCCAAAATACACTAGCATATACCAAATTAGGTGCTGAATCCATGTCGTCGTGTCTGAAAACATGCTGTGTCATATCTGTGTCCATGCAACATAGATTGCATATATGCATGAAGAACAAAAGTGTGCATTATGAGAGTGAAGCATGTGGATGCACCTCCTCATGCACATACTCATGTAAAAATGTCAACCCCCCAACCAAACACACTGCTGGGACAAGCAGATGTTTACAATATTGGGCTTATTGCATGGCATATTTAATTTACCAGTTCAACAAATTAGCTGTTGTTAGAGAAAACTGTAGAACTCACAATAACGCAGCCAAGTGCTGACTTGTATGTTCCACACAAGCGGCAACTGCACTGCGCTTGTTGCAAGTTCAACACCGAGTACATCAACGTTTTTGGCACGGTCCCATCGAGGCTTAGGCGGTGAAGAATTTGACCAGCCAGTGAAACCCAGGCCAGATATGATAATTGAAGCTTCTGAGATTGACCAGATAAAGTAGTACTTCCAACGGGCAGTGAAGCCAGACATGAATTGGGTAAACAGCTTTTGCCAGAAACTGTACTCATGGTATATGGGCTCACTAAACCGGGTAAGTGGATATTGTGGTACCAGGTACAAGTATAAGCCCATACAGATAGCGGCTTGAATTAGAGCACGAAATGTAGCAAAATACGGGGATGGTAATGGTTTGTCCTTTGAACGTGTCCAAATCTGTAAGCAGCAAAAGAATTAAAATGAGATCCCATCCTTTATCTCAAAAAGAAAAGAATAAAGTGAAAGTTTTCCACACCTGAACCTAAGATATTATGAGTGCACTTACCCCTTTGTTTTCTGTATATTCAAGATAATCCTTCATCTCAAATACTGGTCCTGCAAAGTGACTGCCACAGCAGAGGCAGTAACCAACGTATTCCAATATAGAGGGACAGTCAGTTAATCGGTATTTCTTTTGTGACTCCCGTAAATCTTCTTCTTTCAAAATCCCATCACTGTAATTAATTGCACATGAAATAACTTTCAACACCAGTACCATTAATGCTCCTACATTTGCGAATAACATGAAAGCAATGTCAGTACTACAATAAGATAAACTTTTCTTCAACAAAAAAAAAAGAGAAAAGAGAAAATTAGCTTGATCTACAAAATCGATCACGTATGCTATGCAGTGTACTAATGGGACAAGTAACTACAATCATAATCATGCAACAACAAGCACTTGCTATATTATATCAATCATGCAACTTGATGACAAAAGGTCCCAGAAAATGCAGTGTCATGATTAGTGGTACAACAACAGAACCTTTACCCCATTTTTTTTAGTTTCAACTGTAGTAACCCCTATTCCACCATTTTCCTCTCTCAAGACCCTCTTCCTTTCTAACATTTAAAATGCTATATTCTTTTTCACACTCGATCCAAGTTTGTTTCGTCTACCCTAATTCTACCACTACCATTTTGTTCCCGCAAGGACTTTCACACGTTTTATAATCTGCTCACAATTGCCCATGAATGCACATGTTCATATGATCAAATGATTTATCACCTTGTCTACGAGTAGCTTCAAAAGCTTTCAAATGGCAACCATGGTAATCACCATAAAAAACTTAAGGATTGAGCCTCTAATTCTTTTGGCAAGGGAGAAAGAAAGCATACCAGCATATTATCAGGGCTTTCCTAGAAGACCAGGAAGGAAACCCAAAGATAACAGTCATGTTAAAATCCCTGCCACTACACCAAAACTCTATGTCGGTGAGGAAGACTATGTTGGTGAGGGATAAGGGTTATATATTTATATTATTCAATATGGCCCACGAATGCACATGTTCATACCATCGCAAATGATTTTATCACCTTGTCTAGGAGTAGCTTCAAAAGCTTTCAAATGACAACCGTGATGATCACCATAAAAAACTTAAGGATTGAGCCTCTAATTCTTTTCACAAGGGAGGAAAAAAAAAAGCAAACCAGCAGATTATCGGGGCTTTCCTGAAAGACCCAGAAGGAAACCAAAGATAAGAGACTTAAGAGTCACTTGTTAAAATTCTGCCACTACACCAAAACTCCATGTTGGATAAGGGTTATATATTAATATTATTCAACACGGCCAACCAAGGCTAAGGTTCATTTTGGAGAGAGAGCTGGAATTAAGCAGTGGTATAATGTTTTTATGAGATCCACTTAAAATGTGCACAACAAGAATTGAGCTTGGGTTGCTCAGGTACCATCTTAAAGTCCCTGCCACTACACCCAAGGTTGTAAAAGACTAAAAGTCGCTAGTTCTAGAGCGTCGGGGGGGGGGGGGGGGGGGGGGGGGGGGGGCACTAAGTGGGCACCTAGGCGGGCATCGGGCACCTAGCCGCCGCATAGGCTGACTTTTAGATCAGTGACTACACCAATACTCTATAATGTTAGTTTGTATATTTATACTATTCAGGATTGCCACCCTTCAGTTCAGATTGAAGCCTGAGGGTCCACCTTCGGTTATTTTGGCACTAAGTGGGCACCTAGGCGGGCATCGGGCACCTAGCCGCCACCTAGGATGACTTTTGGATCAGTGACTACACCAATACTCTATAATGTTAGTTTGTATATTTATACTATTCAGGATTGCCACCCTTCAGTTCAGATTGAAGCCTGAGGGTCCACCTTCGGTTATTTTGGCACTAAGTGGGCGCCTAGGCGGGCATCGGGCACCTAGCCGCCGCCTAGGCTGACTTTTAGATCAGTGACTACACCAATACTCTATAATGTTAGTTTGTATATTTATACTATTCAGGATTGCCACCCTTCAGTTCAGATTGAAGCCTGAGGGTCCACCTTCGGGTCAATCCCACCTATTCTACACTAGTTGCCCCTTCCTAGCCAATCCCTACCTATAGCAACGTGTAATTGTTAGCCAAACCCCTCACAACCACACCAAATCAAAGTCCCGACATGTTAACAATTGACCCAAAGAGAGACCAAAATTGCATTCTTATGCATGAACGAAAAAGGTACAAAAAATTATGGTGGAGCACAAGGAGTCAAGTGTATTCTCACAATTGATAGTAGAAGTACATTTAATTTGATCCCATCATAACCGGTGAACAAATTGAAGACTGCAGTGGAACTGGTTCCTAAGTCTGCTCTGTCATGTATGTGGCTGCATTGTTTGGAGGAAATAAAAATGAGCTTGGGTAGATCAATCAATTGCTAGAGCCACCAATCGTTTTTGTTGGGAAGTACCTAATCTCGACGCTGCCAATGTAATCTTTGGAAACAATGGTTGTCAAAAATCACATAGTATCTTGCATGAGACAGCATCTATGAAGTTACTTTGGGAAGAGATCGAGCACCATCACATCAAAAAGGGGTGGGTGATTCAATTACGCTCGTTAAGGTCGTGTTGATTCTTCCCCAAAAGAGAAGCCGTTTGATTCCAAGTGGTTGATCTCAAATTCCAATCTCATCACAAAAGAAATCAGCATGGAAGCACCAAATAAATCTAAAGAGGCAAGCTGATTGACCAGGCATGCAGCTGGTTGATCAGAGACCCACTTCATGCCTGGGCCACAGTTATGTCCAAGCACTATTGATAAAGTCTGCGTTGGTGTCAGATTATTTTAAAATCTCAAGGACTTGAACCCCTGTCACTTGACCAACATTTAGGCTTTGGGATTGCTTATCATGGCTGCTTCTGCTTATTTTTTTGAAAAAGCAAGTCCCAGAGAAGTTTGGTTACAACAGCTTATCAAAACAAAAAATTAAAAGAAAAGAAAAGCCAGTTCAACTTGGAGTCTTGGACATCTTTGGAAGCTGATTGACCAGGCATGCAGCTGGTTGATCAGCTTACAGATGATGGAGAGTTTTGAGACCCACTTCATGCCTGGGCCACAGTTATGTCCAAGCACTATTGATAAAGTCTACATTGGTGTCAGATTATTTTAAAATCTCAAGGACTTGAACCCCTGTCACTTGACCAACACTTAGGCTTTGGGATTGCTTATCATGGCTGCTTCTGCTTATTTTTTTGAAAAAAGCAGTCCAAGAGAAGTTTGGTTACAACAGCTTATCAAAACAAAAAAAAGAAAAGAAAAGCCAGTTCAACTTGGAGTCTTGGACATCTTTTGGAAGCAAAAGGGAGACTGCTCACAAAAGCTGCTTCTGCTTCTTCTTTTTTTAATTTTTTGCTGCTGTTTTTTTTTTCAAAAGCAGCAGCAATCCCAAATCAGGCCTTATTCTGTGCTTTAGTTGTCTAATACTTAATCTCCTCAGATCAAACTTGTAAAACATGTAATTCTCATTGCTGTAGCACACACAAGTATACATGTAAAGCATTATACATGGCAATGCCTCCATTTATTTGTCAACTCTTGTCATGTTATTCATAAAAATGCAGGCCTAGATGAAATTCTAGGCCCACTATGTGAAAAGTTGCATTGTTATTTCCATTTCTCTGTGCTTTTAAGGCATTTTCTTAAGCACATGAAGCAAGGTGTGATACCCAATATATTCTTAACTTGCATCTATGCTACAATAGCAAAATATTAACTGAATACCTCTTACTGAAAGCTAATTTACAACATGAAATAAATTTTATGACTTGCAACCTAAATCAATTGAATATTTGGAAGAAAGGAAACAAAGGTGTTGTCCATTACCTGTTGCATCAATGCCACCTTCCTTCATGCATCGCCACTCATGTAATAAACATGGCTACAAGAAAGAGGGAAAATGGTATAAGGGTGGAAATTGTTTTTTAAAAGTTCTGACCATGTATTGATTTAATAAAATTACAACTAGAAATTGAAGTGTGCGAACACAAGCCAAGTGTCCTTAAATCTTCTAATTCCAAAAGCCCCCCAAAACTATGAGCTTGACAACCCCAAACCCCACCCCCCCCCCCCCCCCCCCCCCCCCCCCCCACCCCCAATCTGAGCAGTGATTCCACAAGGAGAAGAAACAACTAAGCATAGAAGTTGCATTGTCATCCATAGGCATTAAAGCCGATACATCATACACTCAATTACACAACTATAATAAGTCTGAGTCTATTCCATTCACGGGAGAAGGTGATCTGCATGCAAAGAAATAATTGATCTATAATGGGCTTAAACCCTCCAATAACCTTCAAATTTCAAACATTTGTCTTGAAGTAAATATCTTTTAACTTACATAACTGAGATATGTTCATTTTTGGTACACATTTACCAGGAAGGATAATTCATCTTATAAACACTTATTAGCCTTCTAGAATAATATGCATCTTCGTTGGTCACCCTACATCAATGCACTCAGTAGATGTTTGTGGAGGAAGTGGAGATGCATATAAAATGAGAAGAAAATCCTTCATAAATGAAATTGCCAACAATCTCAAGCATATAACCTATTATATTCTTCACATTATCCATTTTGCAAAATAAAATATCAGGAAAAGGAAAAGGTGGAGGAAATCAAATAGCATACAAAAGAAAATAACCTAAATATGCCCATCTTGGAAGTTCTTGTCTGCTAAATTCCCCTTATGAACATAGTACCATGATATACTACCTGCGATACGAACTAGACTTCACAATTTTTCTGCATCTAATCTCTACTTATCCCTCAATCCTAAATTCTAATATCAAGAGAAAAGTTCACATGCAAATATCCTGGAAGATGACCTCATTACATGAACTTAATTAGTATATTTTTGCACTAGACTACTGGTGCAATTGATACCAAATCATACTAATGAAGAAACTAGATCATAATACTACATTATGTTCCTTGGTAGTACAAACTCTAATTTCTAAATAATAGTCTTATTCTATGAAAGAAAAATTAAGTATTGGCTGAGACCAGTATCTTAACCTGGTTCAGATCGATTTCCCACCCGAACTTAAATGCAGGTACACACAAGTTAAGATCCTAACCGGTAAAAAATTATATACCTACACCTAAAACCTAGGCCTAACTCTGACCAATCTCAACCTATTCAAAGTGATCATGGCCCACCCATCACTTTCAACTCTTCCTACTCTACCCGACCACAGGTCACCTCCATTGCACCTCCACCCAATACACTACCCCCCCCCCCCCCCCCCTCTCTCCTTCATTTCCCCTCCTCACCCAGACCACCCTACTGCCGCTACTTGTCTCCTCGCATGGCCCTGATCGCTTAGCAAATGGTAGCCTCTTTGGCCCGATGCCAGCAGCACCAGATCACCCAATATTTGAACATATCCGATAACTAATTCTTCATGTTATGCTTGTAACCTTGCAAATTTCCAACTATATAACAGTTCAAGCATGTATAAGCAATAAAAAAGTAAAAACTAATACAAACATGGAAACCTTTAGGGTTAGAACTTAGAAGTACATGGAAAACCTAACTAGTATTTGAAGGGACACGGAATGCCCTTTGCCACGTGAATCAGACTAGGTAGGTTTATCTCATATGCAGGATTGCCATGAACGACATACTTCAATAATTCGTGATGATCTCTCCAAACAGGACCAAATGCCTCTTCTATTAAGAAAACCTCCTGGTCGTGAGTAGAAATGGATGAAGAAGGGCTTGCGGCAAAGCACCAGTGGTAGCTCCCGCACCCGTTCCAGTGCGCATACACATGTCGGCGCAGGTAGTTGTGTCTGTTTAAGCGACAATTTACTTTAACAAGAAAATTTCAGAACTAACAAAGTTTCATAAGAATCAAAGTTTCCAGCTTTGTCTCCGATTGCATGCAAATCCAAACACTCATCAACTTCTTAATACTATCTATATTAAGCAAACTTGTCCACATTAACCAAAACTTGAAACAAACAAAAATGGCATACCAAAGTACCATAACAATCAAGTAATACCCAGTGATTTCGAACAAAATTTGCAAAATCATTCAGAACTCGAAATTATCCCCCAATAACTAAACTAGTCCAATGAGCTTAAGAACCCTAACTAAAGATTCCAGCTTTGACTTCAATTGCAATGCTAAAAAAAACTATATTGAATCGTTTCGTATCGATCAAGAATCGGGGGGAAGGAGAGGAGGGTGGTACCATCCGATGAGATATCCGAAGCCGGCGAAGAATGTGAGGAGGCCGGCGCGGCGGCGGAAGAGGAGCATGGAGGCGTAGCCGAGCGCCATGGGGATGAGGAAGTGGAGGTTGGAGGAGAAGCCGAAGGAGAGGTAGGAGAGGGCGGCGCCGGAGACGGCGGCGAAGAAGTGCTTTGGCGCGCCGCCGGGGACGAAGCGCCAGATGAAGGAGACTGGGATGGTGGCGACGAAGCAGAGGAGGAAGCGGAAGTACCGGGACCGAGACCCCGATCGCTGACGCCATCGACGACATCTCGAGCTCCATGGCCGTGCTCTAGAGAGAGAGACTAGTGTGAGAGAGAGGGAAGACGGGGGGATATATGAAGATTAGGGTTTTCTCGGAAAGGGCCCTGAAATTTTTGCTATTTGTAAAAGATGCAGTTGTTAAGTACAACCACCTTTTCGGTTGGATGGATGTTGGTTGGAGGGTTTTTTTTTTTTTTTTTTTTTTTTTTTTTTTTTTTTGTGGGGAGGGTTCCTATAATTATAAAATTTTCAAATTAATATTGTGGAGTCCGAGCTCTCTAGCCTAGTGGTATTAGAGCGGACATCCGGAGAGGCCGGCAAGGTTCGAGCCCCCCAATTGTGTGTGTGCGTGTGATTTCAAAAAAAAAAAAATTAATATTGTGTTATTTTAAATTTATATCTTTGGAAATCTAAAATTATAAACTGTTCATTTTTTTTAAGTTTATGTTTGAATTTTTTTTTCAAAAACAAGTTAAGGACTCTAAAAAGAGTACTATGTTGTATATAAGTTGAATATCAGTTTATTCGCTTTCAACCGAAACAAAATAGCCAAAATACTAAAACGAAATTCTAAAATATAAATATTATCAAAATTAGTAATAATTGTACTTGAAGTAATATAATTTATTCGATTTATTTAGTTTGTTGGATTGTGATACTTTTATTGTTTAATGGGTCGAGCAAAAAATTTAGATTATATATATATATATATATATATATATATATATATATATATATATATATATATATATATATATATATATATATATATATATAATTGTTGTATTTTTAAAGTTGGTCTCAAAGTTATGGTAATTGTTAAATTATTAAATTTTGGCTTAAAAAAATATATTTAGATTTGTTAGTTTCATATTATACACATTTTTAATTATAAAAATGTATGCAATTGAGGGTATTATATAATTTTATAAGTCTTATTTGGTTTTCAATTTTGAATCAATTCTATATCTAAAACCGAAAAAAAAAAATAGCATTTTCAAAATCGAATATGAATTGAAATATTTTCAACCTGAAATTAATATCTTATTCGGTTCAATTTAATTCTCGGTCCACAATTGAATAATACCCCTAATTAAATGCATGCAACAAGTTAGTATATTACAGTCAAAATATAGCAACATCGACTAAGTAAAATATCTCCATGCCTAAGAATTAAGTAACTTAATAAAAATATAGCAACATGGAAGAGCAATCCAGAAGACTAGTAAAAATTTTACATAGTGCAACTTGATGCTCTTGTTGACCGAGTTTCGTACACTAATCTTTTGTATATATATTTTTTAATGGATATAACCTTTTCTTATGGATAAGCAACTACAAACTTCAACTTTTCGTATGAAGTTCGTTCACATGACAACAACAAAAAAGGAAAAACATATGAACAGTTTCTAGCACAAGTTGATTTTTATAGACCCTTTGTACTTCTAATTTCGTTATTCTTTCATACCAAATAGACTGTCCAATAATTAATTAAGGCTAAAATGTAATTGATGTTCTTAGTTATTCAAAATTTTCAATTTAATATCCTAACTTTGGTTGGTATTAATTAAATATATTTTTTCAACTAATATTTTCAACTTTGTATTCTCCATCAATCAAATGTTAAATTTTCGTTAAAAAAACTAAACTAACCTCCTTTTTCCCATCCCTGTGCTGCCCTCTACCCCCTCCCCCCCCCCCCCCCCCCCCCCCCCAAAAAAAAAAAAAAAGAAGTGCTGCTGCACCCCCCCCCCCCCACGCATCCCCCTCTTCCTGTCCCGACGACAACCCCTCTCAGGCGCTATTGTCCTCCTTCGCGCCACGCGCGCCCCGCCGTTCTCTCCGACGACCCATTTTCGGTCGCGCACCCCCCATAGACGCGCCCCCCTCGCTCCCCTCCGGTTGGAGGCTGCTACCACTGCTGCGAGTCCCACGCAGGAAGAAAGAGGAGGGTTACTGGAGAGAGAGAGAGAGAGAGGAGGGAATATTTTTGTCATTTTTTTCTTCGATTAACAACGTTACGACAAAAAAATGAGAGGGTATTAAGTTGATGCTTATCAAAGTTGATAATATTAAATTGAAAAACTTGAATAGTTGAGAGTATCAAGTTAAATCAAACATGCAATGGTTTCAACAAACGGACGTAAACAATAGTTTCATATTATAATATTGCAATCCCATTATTTGAAGAAGAAAAAAATCGTTGTAATTTTTCATAATATGATATATTTGTGAAAAATTATCTTCAATAGCCTTCCAAAAATTTAGAGAGTAATTTGTAGAACAATTTATGATTTACAATTCGTGAAATTTAATTGCAGTCTTCAATGGAAATGTTAATATATTGAATGTTATACTTTGGATAATGTATCGCTTTTTCTTTACACAGAAGCAAACACAGAACATGGAGTTAGCTTTCAAGCTCTTCAATTGACTATGGTAGAAAATCAAACGTTGTTTGGTTCGCAGAATCATAGGTTTAGAAAAATAAGATTAATTATTTTTTTATATTTGGATGTCAACAAAATTGAGTACAAAAATAAAATAATTTATAATGGAAGGAAAATTAAGAAAAAAAATGATTCAATTTATCCAAACAAAAAATTACTTTTCCACCTTGAAATATTTTTTTTTTATTTTTATTCTTTTTAGCATTTTTAAACATCAAAAAAATAATAATCAATACAAATTATAACTTTTCCAACAAAAAAAATATATCAAAGAATTGATTGTATTTCCTTTCCATTCCGCGAACTAGGGATGCAACTCGGACGGGTTGGATCGGGCTTGAGGTCAATCCGAGCCCAACCCGATGAATCATAAGCCTAGTCCGAGCCCAAGCTCAACCCGACCTCGGGTTCAACATATGAAATCCAAGACCAAGTCCGGAGGCTCGGGTTGGCTCGGGTCCATCGGGTTGGGTCGGGTCCATCGGGTTATGTTGGTGTTTTATTCTATGAGTTGTGTGTTCACAACACTCTATTGTTAAAAGATAGTCCCACATCGGAAAATCACACCAATATGTATCTCTATATATTACTTATGAAGGAATAGAGAGATGCACATGGGTTGAGGCCCAATGGAGGGTGCCATGTGGGAGGATTTTACATAGAGGTGAGAATAAGAAACCAACTTTTGGCCAAATGAAAATAGATTTAAATCTATTGGAGCTAAGCCCCGAAGGGGCTTAGCGACTCGGACTCGGACTCGGGCTCGGGCTCGGGCTCGGGCTCGGGCTTGGGCTAATGGGCTTTTGAGGAGGGTGCCATGTGGGAGGATTTTACATAGAGGTGAGAATAAGAAACCAACTTTTGGCCAAATGAAAATAGATTTAAATCTATTGGAGCTAAGCCCCGAAGGGGCTTAGCGACTCGGACTCGGACTCGGACTCGGACTCGGGCTCGGGCTCGGGCTCGGGCTCGGGCTCGGGCTTGGGCTTTTGAGGCTTATTGTGGTTTTTTGATGGCACTTAGCACGACAGCTCGTCGCAAGGCGCATTGTGCGCTTTAGTTGCGCTCGTGCGCGAGCCTCTGCGCGGCCCTGCGTGGCGTGCGAGACGTACGGAGCATACGGAGCGTACGGAGCGTACGGGTCGAGCGGGTCGAGTGGGCCGTTCAACATTTGTGGCTTTTTGATGGCACTTTGCACTTAGCACGACAGCTCGTCGCAAGGCGCATTGTTCGACATTTTTGGCCAGCATTCTAAAGTTCTCTTCGAACTTGCTGGTTCCTGGAGGCTTGTCCGTAAGGCGGATATAGCTTTGAGCGTCGGTGATCTTTCACCCCAGCAGGCTTTTTTCTTCCTCTGTTGCCTTCGAGAATACCGTCGCTTCTCTTAGAAGTTATACGGTTCTGTTGCTTTCGAGAAATATTACGAAATAATCTTTTTAGATTCTCGTAATACAACATCACCTTCTTTAGGGTGTTGTTGCTGGAAACATTGTCTTTACAATAGTTTCTGAAATCGTGTTTTTCCATCGATTGTTCGCCAAGGGACTAACAATCTCAAAGCTATATCGAAAAGATGGATAACTCACGTGCATCGCTCGTCAATACCGACTTTAACAAGTTGGAGAAATTCGACGGCGAACATTTCCAAATCTGGAAACGGAAAGTAACATTAAACATTCAACTCGTGGAAGTTGATCACGTGCTGAATGAGGAAGAACCGGTCGTTCCAACAACCGGAACCGCAGAAGTTATTGCCGCTGCTAAGTCCAAGCAGGCAAAATGGATTAGAGAAAACAGTATCTGTAAACTGTTGATTCTCAATAGCATGGAAGACTCTCTGGCAGAGTCTTATTCCAAGAAGAATTCTGCCAAAGAGATTTGGGACTCCTTGGGGAAATTGTACGAAGATGACGAGAATCGGTCCAAGATCTTCTTGGTTGAAAGATACCACAAGTGGACCTTCGAAGATGAGAAGGCTATGCTGCCCCAAGTAAAGGAGTTTCTGAAGCTGTGCCAAAAATTAGATGACGAGAAGATGCCTCTTGTCGACAAGTTTGTCGTTGGAGGAATCGTCTCTAAACTTCCTGCGGGATGGAGCAACTTCTATGCAAGGATGCACCGCAAGAAGCTGGACATATGTATGGAAGATCTCCTGCAAGAGATCCATGTTGAGGACGAGATGCGCTCTCAACAGAAGATGGATTCTCTGTCCAAACAACTGGCGAAAGCAAATCTGGTCCAAACCAGAGAGTACAAGAGGAAGCAGGCGGCTTCTCCTCATAAGAAGAAGAAGGACTTCACTAATCTGAAAGTGAAGAGTCCTTCATTCAAGAATCAGAAATACAAGTCCCATGTGACTTGTTTCAAATGTGGCAAGAAGGGCCACTACAAAAGTGCCTGCAAGGAACCAGAAAAAGGTGAGCATAGTAAGGTTTCTTTGGTACTAATCTGGTTGCAATGATAGCACAGGTTGCAAATGCGGGAGTGACTCGGACTGGTGGATAGAACTGGTGCGACATGTCATGTCTGCTCAGACAAGGAATGGTTCGAGTATGAGCCAACTTCCGAGAAAGTCTTATGGCAAACCAGCACAAGCTGAAGTATGGGGATCGGGACGGTGGAGCTAAACTCACATCGGGGAACACTCTGACGCTTCAAGGAGTGAAGCATGTTCCTGCAATTGCTAAGAACCTGATCTCTGGGAGCTGCTTTGTAACGCAGGCTTGAGGATGGACATAATGATGGCCAGATGGTGATGTCCAAGAAGGGTACATTTTCGGAAAAGCTTCCAGACTGAAGGAATGTACAAAATTCAGCTTGTTGTAACCCAAAAAAATGATATTAATGCTATTTTACTTTGAACTATTCTTTGAGTTGTGGCATAATAGGCTAGGAATGTTCATTGTAAAAGAATTAACAAAATGTCTAGCCTAGGACTTATCTCCAAGTGTGGGGGTAAGGTTAGAGAAATGTGAAGTGTGTGCTCAGACGAAGATCACAAGGAAACCCTTTCACAGGGTCCATCGAAGCACGATCTTCTGGAGTTGGTTCACTCAGATATCTGTGATTTCAAGCAATTCTTACAAAAGCCGGGATGAAGTATTTATTACTTCATCGACGACTTCTCAAAGTTGCTTTTGTCTACTTGCTCAAGTCTAAAGACGAAGCTTCGGAAGTTCAAGGAGTTCAGGGCCGAGGCTGAACGGCAAAATGGACAAAACTCAAAAGGCTAAGGAGTGATCGAGGCGGGGAGTATCGGTCTCATGATTTCTCATCATTCTGTAAAGAACATGGAATCATAATGAGACGACGGCTCCGTACTCTCCTCAATCCAACGGAAGTAGTAGCAGAAAGGAAGAACAGAACGTGAAGAGATGATGAACTC